>JAGFMF010011818.1:1904203-1977290 GCA_019455555.1 Galemys pyrenaicus
CTGCTCCCCGCTCTCTGTGGTGAATCCTCTCACCCCCCACCCCACACCTCTGGCCTGTACCCCAGTGCTTGTATGCATAAATAAATAAATCTTTAAAAAGAAAAAAAAAATCTAATAGTTAATCTATGTATAGATTATTTTACTATTGGTTTGTTTTCGTTAAATTTTATTAATATTTTAAATCTTCTCTAGAAACTTACCACCCTTCATGGGTTGATGGTACACAAACAGATGTGTCAACTCCTTGCGTGGGATTTAAGTGATTTAATTCTGAAAGTGCCTCCTCTGAAACTAAGAGATCTTTTGTTTCTGCATCTTCTAAAGTGCCTATAAAACACGTAGTTAAAAATATTTTTAAGTAAAAAATTTATACTAAATATTTAATAATACTCTGATCTTGGATCAGTACTTTTTAAAGAGTTACTGGATCCTAGGGCCTCCCTAGGGGCACAAAGGGTTAAGCACCACACTATGAAGCTATCTGCAGCCACTGCAGTACGAGTTTGATCCCTGGCCAGGAAGCTGACCCACATGGCGCAGCAGACCTCGCCAGTCTCGCCCACTGCCCTCCTCAGCAGTGTATTTCAGTCATTCTGCCTGTTCTGCTCCCCACTCTGGTGAATCTTCTTACCACCCCACCTCTGGCCTACACAAGCTCTTATATGCATAAATAAAGTAAATATTTAAAAAAAATAAGTTACAGGATCCGTTTTTGCACTTTCAGGTTTACTCCCTTGGCATCAGACTGCCAACAGTTCCTTCTAATTCTCTGAACCTACACAATAGCTTTCCCTTAACCATCCCACTTTAGAATTCTAATGTAACAGTTCTCATTCCAAGTTTTTTAAGTAATATTAATTCACTCAATCTTCAACATTCAAAGTGCTAATACTAGTATCACAATTTTATACCATTTTTACAGGCGAGAAAACAGAACCATAAAGTTATATTGCATATCCCCAGTCACAAAAACCAGTAAATATTTGAATCTGGCCCATTTTATTCAAGTCTGTGCTAAATAATCACCTGAAAGAATAAAATAAATTCTACTTAGATCCAATCACTTTAAGAATAATAAAAGAAGATACTGCCTTGAATATCCTCATTTAATACTTATCATATACACATTTTAGGTGAACACAGCCTATCAAAACAGCAATGCTAACTTAGATATATGCTATTTCTAATAGTGCTAAATTCTTACATCGTTTAATGTTTATGATGTTTGCTTATGCTTATTAAAGAAAGATTGCAGCACTAACTCTTCTGGTCTTTTATCCTAAGAAAATTTAACTCAGGTTAAGCAGAAAATATACCAGACACAGATTTTATATGAGTATTTGACTGTACAGATTTAAAGTTACGAGTTACCTTTAAGTAAGTTTTTTACTATGTAGGGTGGTAAAAAATATGGATTATGTTTTCTAAGGAAGGTTCCCCTCTTTGTGGTATTCCTGTAGCCCAATTTCTGGCCCTTAGTCTAGTACTTATCAGACTATATTCTGAGTACTTGTTTAGTTTCCACTAGTCTCTAAATTAGACTTGGGAAGTTAGCATATACATAGAAGCTCTCCAGTCACATATATGACAGGGGCTCAAGTCTTTCCTGATAAATACAAAGAAAATAAATTCGTGGGCTCTTATAACAAATTTATTTTGATAGTCTGTAAATTATTTCGAAGGTAGGGTTGGAGAGAATGGTTTCCTGTTTCTAAACTGCTTTCTAGAAAGTTGAAACTACAGGGTAAGTAAAAAATTATAATGGGAATCTCGTCTTTAAAGTCAGTATTTATTACTTTAAGAAGGCCTTAAGGCAGAATCACATCTGACATTTCTAAACATTCATGATTTTAAAATTTCCTTTTCAAATAAAAAAAACGAACTCCCCAAAATTATCCTCCCCTCAACTCTCACATATACTTATAATGACTAGAAAAACGTAAATCATACTTATACGTAGAAAGAATAAAATATTCTGTGTCTAGAACTTAGTATACTGTGATCATGTAATTAATTATGTAAACTTGTTGCTTTCCTTATGGTGGAAAAATTCTACTGCAAATTTTATTTGTGTCAATCGCCAATTATTTAGGAATGTGTTCTCACCTGTTTGCTTCTCCAGTTTCGGAGGAGTTATTTCCAGTTCAAACTTATCTTTATCATCATCCTTCTTGGTGTGTTCAGTTAAATTAACAATTAGTTCAGTGGAAGAGCTTGATGGCTTTGAGGCCATGAACATATCTTCAAACTCTTCTGGTGATGGTGCATCCTGATATTCCAAGGAAGTCTGGTCTGACCTGCTTGAGGTATTGCTCACATCCAATTTCTCTAAATTTTGTGAAGGCGTATCCTGTGACATCACAACAATTTCTTGATGATCCTTCTCAGGGCTATTCAGGGAAAAAGATGTTCTCTTATCTTTGCTCTTCAGCCATTCAGTTTCTGCTGGAACTTCACATTTATGAAAAGGTGTAACTGCTCTTTTGCCATCATCTGTAGTCTGTTAAATAAAAGGTTTTGGGGAAAATATATATTTTTTTAACTAGTAAAACAGTCATGTTGGGTCCTAAGTAATC
The DNA here is from genome assembly GCA_019455555.1 of Galemys pyrenaicus. Classification (NCBI taxonomy): domain Eukaryota; kingdom Metazoa; phylum Chordata; class Mammalia; order Eulipotyphla; family Talpidae; genus Galemys; species Galemys pyrenaicus. Next base: position 1,906,780 of record JAGFMF010011818.1, read on the forward strand.
CATCCCAATCATACCAACCCTTTCCAAGCTCTACACTACCTCTCCAAAGTCTCTTCTCAGTCAAATGTCACTTTTTCTAAATCCTTATATGATTAAAATTTAATGGTTAATAATTTCCCTATTGGACAAATAAATTAAAAAAGAATACAGTATGTTAAAAACATGAACTATTCAGTTGTCTTGATTCTAGTCCCATGTCTGTCACCAAATAGTTATTTGACCATGGGCAGCTTGTTTAGTGCCTCTGAGCCCTATTTACCTGTCCACTATGAGTCTGGCTCAATCAATGCCACCCTAATATTTTCTAATTTTCTGATTTCATGACTATCTGCAGTATTACATTAAAAAAATAATTATTTAAACTGATTTATCTAACAACTCTTAAAACTTTTTGTCTCAACTATTATCAAACTTACTCCAGCAGTCCATTTTGTGGTCATGCTTTCATCCATGAATGAAATTCTAGTTTCTTTAAGTCGTAAAGGAGGAGTAAGAGATGGACCGGGTGACATAGATGGAGATGCTAAAGGTGTTGTTCGAAGACCCGATCTTAGGATTGACTGTGGAGTGAACTCGGAAAATCCAGAGGAAGTAAGTGACATGGCCAAAGTTTTAGCTTTCTATGACAAAGAGCAAGTGGATTCCACCATTAGCATTTGGGAGTCAACTAAGGGAGTCCTAAGAGTGTCTACATTCTCACCACCAATAAATACATGAATGAGTAACCATTTTTATTACAGATTACTACTTAGAAAGAAAATAAAAAATTCTACTCATGACATTCTACATGTAATTTTCTAAAGTAAAATACTATCTATAATAATTTCTAAAGGCCTTGGTTATCTCTGGTTAAACTAAAAAAAAATAATAGTGCCAAGATAAAACAAACAGCTTAGGAAACTTATGTTAGATGAAAGAGATGAACAAGTGGATGAGCTGACCTCTGTTAATTAATTGTAGGATGCTAACAGAAATAAAAGGGATTGAGAGTTATTTCAGGGAAAATATAATTTCATCACATGAACACTACAGTAACTCATTTACTTATAAGAATCATCTGAAGACTGACTATAATGAATAAAATAATCCCTTAATCTCTCCTCTAAAGGATTAGTGACCCCATTACCGGGTCGCATTAGATTAAATTCCATTAGATCTGTTTCAATACTGTACTGTTTTCCTATACTGTTTTTGGTTAGCAATCAACAAAATTATTCTGATTGCATTTCACTTGAATATAGTTGTAAAGAACATATAATGATTGCCCTTTCATAGCTGAAGAGAAAAGAAATACTGCATTTGAGCCCTCCCTGGTGGCACAGTGGGTTGAGCGCCGCTCTGTGAAGCATCGGGGCACAGCAGTGTGAGTTTGAGCCCTAGCCAGGAAGGGGACCCCCATGGAGAGGCAGACCTCTCCTGCCTCACCCGCTGCTCCCCTCAGCAGTGTATTTTGGTCGATCTGCCTGTTCTGCACCCCACTCTGTCTCTGGTGAATCCTCTCACCTCCCACAACTCTGGTCTGTACCCTGCTCTTATATGCAAAAATAAATAAATCTTTAAAAAAAAATACTGCATTAGGCATTAAAATCTCATAACTTAGTCTTATTAAACTTTTCCGACTTCTTTTAAAAACTATTTTCAGACTGCCATTTATTGATGTATCTTTTATTCAACTTAGTAAGAATCCCCTGCTTCACTTCTTATATATATTGCGTATCCAGAAAGAAAGAACACTGGCCAGGAGCTAGAGAATAACATGAAAATATTATGAAGATGGGAAGGTTAAAAAAAAGACCACTATTATCAATCATCATGAGCTTAGTTTTATGGTTTTTCAGCTAATAATTTACCAGAACGTGTGGAGTAAAAGGCAATTTAAAGATAACTCTATTGATATCTATCTTTAGGAAGGAGATTGAAGGAATCATCCTTGAGTGAATCAAAAACCATCAGAAAATTTAACTGCAGAACTAAAAGAGATTTGATAGAACAGAGCAAAATTAGGACATGGAGTTTAAAAAAACAAAAAACCCCAAGAAAGCATTTTTCAAAGGATATACACCAATTCTATAATAACCACATAAGCCTTGGTCTTGTATTACATTCAGAAAGACAATGTAATTGTGAACCTTAAGCATATCAACAGATAAATGAAGCAAACTTTTAAAGTATAGAGTTACAGTAAGTATTTTGAAAATATAACCTCAAAAAAATTTTACAAAGTGGGGAAGAAAAATACTTAAAGCCATAAATTATTCAGAGATATCATTTATAAATAATTTCTTCCTGCTACTTAAAAAGAACTTACTAGTTTTATTGTGAATTCTAGACAGCTAATACTCACCTTAACTACAAGCGGAGTTTCAAGTAAATGTAATTCTGAAGCCCTGGAATTATTTTGATGTGATCCGTTCAACTGTGAACTTACAGGCAATGAACTAGATGCTAGGCACAATGGAAATCGTGGGGGGCTTTGCTGAATAAACCCCAAACACTGAGAAGGCTGGGGGACAGGATGAACAACCAAATCCAGTAGTCTGTAAACAGAATATACATATGAACAGAAAACTCCAGGTAACATTTATGGATATACACTGAGGAGAGAAGGAAAGGAAAAAAAAAAAACAACCAAAACCTTAAACAGTAATACTCCCTTTATTTATTTAGAATTTTATATCCACTGGTAAACAGATAATCATATGCTAACATAAATGAAGTTAAGGGGCCTCTCTGGTGGCCCAGGGGTTAAAATCTTAGTGCTATCAAGCTACAGCCAGCCACTGTGGCATGACTTTGATCCCTGGCCAGGGAACTATCCCACATGGTACAGCAGACCTCTCCTGTCTTGCCCGATGTTCCCTTCAGTAGTTTATTTCAGTGCTCCCTACTCTGTCTGGTCAATCTTCCTACCGTCCGCACCTCTGGCCTACACCCAGTATGCATAAATAAACGAAAATATAAATAAACTAAAAAAGAAATGAAGTATGTGAAGTGTATCACCACCATTAGTTCAAAGTCAGAAAATGATTCAACATCAAAAAAGAGAATTATGAATTCTAGTTAACAAGTGATGCAATAAACAACAGTCAGTACTGCAAGTTCTAGTCCTCTTCCCTATCTTTTACCAAAAGGTAGAGTCCCCACTATGCACCAGGCATTTTTTTTTTTCAAATGAAGATAAACTGTTGATGATTTAAATTACTAAAGAAAACAGGGTAAAACTTCCCCAGCAATCCATATGCTAAAAAATTCATTACTACCAACATGTATAAGTCTGTTCACCTAAATGTGAAATACTGGTTTGTTTAACCAATTTATTTTGATTCTGATCACAATGAAGACTAATACAACAAGAAAAAAAAGTCAACAGTTAACAATTTAATGAGCTTAATGACAAAATGGATTCACAAGATTCAACTGAACAGACTTCCAGACTGTCCTGGACCCAGTTCATATCAAATATAAAACTGATCTCACTGATGACTTGCATTAAGCATGTCTAGTCCAAATAGTCTGAAAACTTAATTTTTAGATAAAAAAATTTAATTTCAGAAGTGAAATTTTCAGGTTACAATTCCTGGTGGACCATTTGATAAGGGCACTCATTCCCCAATTACCTAGTTGTTTATTTGATAGCTATTTTCCCCAACATTAGACTCACTACCTTTTTACAACACCAAAATGCCTACATGGTTCAGCCGAAAATAACCAGTAAAGTACATGTGTCAGGGCTTAATAATAAAACTTACAGTTCTATGCCTTCCATGCTATTTTATTCTTTCAGGTAAATGAAATTTTCACTATGAATTACATATGGTCTATGTGTTTTTAAGATTGAACTTATTACCCTGTGGGTAAATATTCATAGGAAGCATTTTCTTGAGGGTCTTCCTACCAACAAGTTCTAAGTGCAGCTTTGAGAATTCCACTAAATTAAAAATATCTGATCAGGCTGCTAGATATTCTTCCTCTAATGTCTGTTCTGATTCTTCTTTTCCTTCTCTGCCTCACCTGTCTTCAAATTCTGTATTTGTAAACTGTTTGCTCATTTTTATACAGGCTGTCCAAAATATATAATTTGTTAAATGCCTTTTATATGCCAACATTTATGTTTAATGTGCCTGTTTGTAAACAACTGCTTCTCAAGTATGGACCAAGTAAAAATGTTATCTACTAAGTAAAATTAAAATTCTTATGCTAACAGGCTTACTGTATTTAAATTATACTAAAAAAACTATGAAAATATTTTTGCTTATGGCATTTTCTAAAAAACATTAAATAATTCATTTAGTCAAGATTATCTCAACAATTTTTGATCATGATCCAAGTAAGTCACATATTTGGACCACAGACAAAACACAAACTACATAAAGTAGTATAGTATGCACCCTTACTGCATGTAGTGCCTGTTAATATTACCTGTTCTGCCCTTTATCATTCAGTCAGTCTATTTAATTTACTTACTACCTACCAAAGAAAACCAGTTTGAAAAAGATAGAATTAGGGAATGGGATGATTTTTATTAAAAAAAATATTTACAACTCAATTAGCTTTAAAGGATTCTCAAAGTACTTTTAAGTCCTTAATTAGTCAAAAATCTGTGAACTTTTATTAACGTTCCCCCTTTCTTGAACACCAGATCTGTAAGAGTACAAAGGGACCAAGAAACTGTGACTTGTGGTAAAAGGATAACTATAGAGAAGAAAACAAAACCAGTAACAATGAGTCTCTTGAAGCAATCTTGTTACCTTTTCCTGAGGATAATTAATAAAACAACCCCAACCTAAGTAAATTTAATATAAAAAATGGGAAATCCTCCAAGCTTTGAAAAATATGTTATATACATTATAAACACTTTTGGTCCTAGTAGCAAAAATTTAAATAATTTCATTCCTATAAAATAATCTTTATCCTTGATAAAATGTAAGCAATAAAAGTATCACAATAATCACGGACCTTGTCAAAAGATGAACACACTAAGAAACACTTGTTTGTTCGCTGCTATTGAATGATTATCAACAGTTTTCCAACTATTGTTCTTTTAAATAAAACACAATCATAATTTCATTTTGAATATAAAACTTCAATTTACCTATTTACTTTTCTAATACCACAGGTTAAGATGTAAAAATATTACTGCACATGAAGAAATCATACAAAAATTCTAAGTAGACTGCCACCAATGCAAAATTTCCTAAAATAACTAGGCTGCCAAAATTATTAAAAACAAAAACAAGCCTTAAAAACTTACTCAAGAATACAAGCTTTGTAAATTTTAAAGATAATTTAAAATTACGTGTTTTTCTAACACTGTGTCTTTAAGAATAGTTTAATAAATTCTTACCTAGAAATTTTTTGTGAGGCTTTTGAAATTGGTGTTCCAAGAAATGCCTCAGGCAGCTCTGGATCTGGGAGAGAATATACTATAGGAGATGGTTCTTCTATTTTAAGACTACAAAGAAAATTAATATTTAACTTTTGATTATATATCACAAGGAGCATTAAAAGTGCTTCAAGAAGATGGGATTAGACAGGAGAGGAAGACTTTCATTTTTTAATTGGTAAATTGCTGCTTATTTAAAATAACAATCATTTTAATTTTAAAGACAAAAGATTTTTCTTACATATTAATAAATTTGTAAGGCTGGACCATTTATGAATGATGACAACATATGGGAAAGCTTAACACACAGCATCGCTATAAAAGATGTAAGAAAACGTACCTATTATAGAGGGAGATGCTATTTTCAGGTGCAGTGTTTGTCCAAACCTCTCCAATTTTAGACAACACATTATTGATGAAAGTAGATCTTGTTAACACAGTCCCTGTTACAGTTTTCTTTGGAACTGCTGATAATGGTTTGGGTCTAGAAACTGTAAAATGAAGAACGAGGATTTTAATATAAAATTAATATGAAAGTTATTAGAGAACATGGATCACAACATTAATAGTAATTAAAATTATATTTTTAGTTAGTGGAATCTATGCAGAAATTTAATTTGGGTTTGGGGAGGTGGTGAAAAAAATTACCCTACACATTCTCTAAATTGAAAGTAGTTTTTCAAATTAAACAGAATCCTTTCATTCTGTGTTAGATTCCTAAATAAAACTTCTAAGAAAGTCTCATATTTCTTTTCGTAGCATGGGCTACAAAGACAAAATACCACTGTGTTGTTTTATCTAAATATAACAATTGTTTCAGAGGATAACCATTCAATTTCTTTTCTAGTCAATTAACTAATGGCATTTTTCTTTAACACAAAATTAAAATTTAATTTTAAAATTTATTTTATTTATATTAAGATTCTCCTGGTTGTCTCATGTTACCTTATACTTTTTTTATAGTACTTTGTTTTACAGGTTGTTTGTGTAACAGAAAGTATAGCTTCTTCCACCTCAGATGGTGTTACCACACTGCACACACCAAGATACATGTAATCCATTGCCATAATCCTTGATGACATGTTTCAATGAAATTTTACCTTCTCGAAGAACTGATGATGTTGACAAATGGTAAGGCTTTGCTCTCTCGATGGCTAATTTTCTCTGGACTCTAGGAAGGATTTTCCCATATTGGTCTAGTATAGAATTTCGGGCAACTGATCTCTCCCGCAAACGAGGATCACGATCATTCTATCAGACATACCATAATTGTTAAAAATTTAATTTTAATACCCAATAATATCTTCCTCTGCTAACATATCCATTCTTCTAATCTAAGGACCTCATATACCTAATTTTATCAAATTATTACAAATAAAGTCTACATTTCTACCAAGTTTCTTCACAACTAATAAAACAATGGCTATCATTTACTAAGCACATATGTGTATAATGCAATGTTATTTAACAAATACTTCATAAAGAAAACAAAGCTTAGAGAGTGTTCCAAAACACTGAGCAAACTAAGAATGAGTTTGACAACTTAAGTTCATACTCTTTGCATTATAACTCCTACAGCTGTCCTTTACTTCTTTATCCAGATGTACTTGAGTGTGGGCAGACATCTAGACAGAAATTCTTAGGAACAGTAATCTCCTGGTATCAATTCTGCTTTAGATGGTAAAAAGAGAATTTGCCAAGCTCTAGGTTATATAAACATTGTGCTCACCAGACTAGATGCGCTTACATAAAAGTCATTAGTTTCCCTTATTCATTTGTATCTCAAAATAAGTTAACTAACCATAAGATTAATCTTCAGAGTCTGGTTCAGTTTCAAAGCAGGGATATAATTGGCACGTTGCAAATGATGAACTAAAAGGAATTCATGGTTCCGAACACTTGTGCTGGACTGCAAAAATCTCACCAAACACTCCTAGGAAGAATAAAGGAGATTTGTAAAGTACTAATTTATTCTGAATTTCTAACAAGTTTATATAGGTAAGTCATTACCTGCTCAGTGTCTGTAAATGGTAGCTTCAGTAAATCCTCCATGAGGCCCATTTCCTGACAGACTTCATACGTGTGCTTTAGTAACTCTTCTATGTTTAGCCTGTTAGAATGTTGTCGTAATAAACTCCAAGCCTCAATCATGCACCTGAAATTTGTATTTATCAGTTTAGTTTTCAAAAAGCTATTTAAAATGTTCAAAACAAGTAATTCAACCTAAGAAATCTCAAGATAATTTGTTCATATAATTTAAAAATGATTTGACAGTTCACTGAATACTAATCACTCATAATTAAGTTTGCTAATGCCAACAGGAAGACAAGTTATCTAAAACTTACAAAAATTTATATTAACAAAGAAAACTGAAAAATATCCACTAAGATTGAGCATGATTAATATAACAGAATTTTTGAAGAATTTGGTAACATTCAAGACAGAAGAGGAGGTAGAATAAAAAAAAATGCCAAACTAGACAGGGATATCACCAAGGGAATAACTTTAACAGTTATCATTTAACAAAATCATCATTTCTAAGGGAATGGGTAATTTTTATTTTAATGGACTTCTTAATAAAAGTTTTTTATTGAAGTAACCACAAATACTGGAAATAAAGACTTAAACATGTAAAAAACAATATATGCGAAAAAGCTACAGAAATTACTATTCACAACAACATGCACCTGAAGAAGTTTTGGCAGCACGGTTCCAGGCTTTCTGTAAATAAAATTCCTTTAGGAAGCAAATGGCACCCATTATTGGCAGTTTACGGCCATATGTTATTTTTTTTGTTCTGGGAATAGAATAGTCTAACATCTTCCTCAGGACTTATAAAAACTACAAACCTAAACAGGTAGAAGACTCAGTATTCCTTAAGAGTCTACATCTGAATTGCCTTGCCACTTCTCTACCAGTACAGATAATGTGGTTGTTATAACCTTAGAGTCTTAGAAGGATAATTTTTTTCCTAAATCAAAAATACAGTAATGTGAAGATGAACACAACATTTTTGCAGAATGAGAAATAATGAAGATAAACTGAGTAACTCACTATTAATTTAAAAAACAACAACAACAAAGAAGCAGATGAAGCAGGCATGAAAAGATGTATGTTGAATTTGACTTAGGATGAGAGTATAGAATCTTCACTGTTTTTCAGTTTTGTGTATACTAGAATCTTCTTTTAAAAATGTTTATATGAAAATTATAGAAAACCAATAAATAATAAAAAGCCATTGAAAGTAATAGCAAAAACCATGAGAAATAAAAAACACTGATGTGAAAGACATGTCTTAAAAATATTTAAAACTTAAGTCTTCATAAATATTTTCAGCAGTTTTAAAATCCATTATAAAGCAAATTAAAAAGACAAATGACAAAATTAAGAAAAAAACTATCTCAACAGCTATAATATATAAAAAATTCTAATACACAGAAAAATCAACAGGTAATGAAAAAAGCCCTCCATGAAAAGATATAGAAGATATATTTTCTTCTTACTATAATGTGATCAAATACATCATGATTTTCACCTATCAGATGGATATACCTGGCATACCACACAGCAAAGGGAGGTTAAGATGGCATAAACATTTGGAAGGTTTATTTGCTATAACTATCAAAACTACAATTCCAAATATCCTTTCACCCTATAATTTTACTTCTAGGATCTTATAAAGTTGCAGTATGCAAAATGTGTGGCAACTCATGGCAAAAACTAAAAATGGCACACAAAAGAAGTGAAAATGACGTAAGATTAAAAACAACCTAAATGTTTATTAAAGGGAGCTACTTAAAAAAAATATTGGGTCATCCACACAAGGAACTACTATCTAACAGTTAAAAAGTATGGAGGCTTTTCATGTGCTACTACTATGAAATGAACATTAAGCTATTGATAAACTGAAAAAAGTATCACAGAAGAAAGTAGGTATTATATACTGTTTACACTTTTATCTTTTTTTTAAAAAAAGATTTATTTATTTATGCGTACAAGAGCTAGGGTACAGTCCCAGAGTCGCGGGAGGTGAGAGGATTCACCAGAGAGAGTGTGGAGCAGAACAGGCAGATCAACTGAAATACACTGCTGAGGAGAGCAGCAGGCGAGGCGGGAGAGGTCTGCTGTGCCATGTGGGTCCCCTCCCTGGTCGGGGACCAAACTAGCACTGCGGATGCTTCACAGTGCAGTGCGCAACTGGCTGCACCACCAGGGACACCCTGTTTACATTTTTAAAGGAGACAGGGAGAAGGAACACATATATGGGTTGTCAGGAAAGTCATGAAGTATTTTTGCCTAGAAAATATGTCATGACTTTATTTTTGCTATTTTTTTTTCAGTACTCAGTATTTTTGCTAATGACATTTGCAATATCTTTTAACCCTGACTGGGTTCTAGAGGAAACCAAGAAGGTTTTTTATGTTTTGAATAAAGTATATAAATATCATACTATTCAAAAACAAACAAAAACATTATAGACCCTCCTCTCTCCAGCCTAATTGGTAAGTTGTGTTGCTTGTTTTTTGTTTTTTTTTTTTTAAGTTTTTTATTTTATGAGTCTACTTCCCATTGAATAGTAGGGGTAAGATGAATTTATTAGACTTACCAATTACTAGTCTGATTAAGATGAATTTATTAAACTTACGAAATACTAGTCTGAAAACAAAACACAAATGATGTTTCATCCTAATTTCCCTCACAGCAGGAAAAGACAGTTACCTCCTACTTCAAGAAATGGTTGCTCCGGTGCCAACACTTACATACATTTTAAAATGAGAGTCCCCAAGCTCCCCTTAATCCCTTGCTCTTATAGTTGCAAAGTCACAGTGCTAGGAAGAGCAGTAAGAAAAATAATTGATGAAAGACTAGACTAGCATGTTGGTATATTGGTAGTAAGACATTTCAATAAATATATGGGGGTTCTTTGTTACACAAGAGAAAAACAGCTTCAAAAACACTTGGGCAAATCTTTAAAAACACTATTCTAAATAAATACACAATCACACACCATAGAAACAATGAAAAAACAAACTTCAGAGAAGTAAAAAAGCAACCACTGATTTCCAGGGTGAGTGTAAAAGCAAAAAGACTGGGAAAAGGTTTACCAGGTATAACAGAATTGTTGTTGTGGCTCTATTGACAATTAGCCTATAAAAATGAAAGGTTGCAATTAAAAAAAAAAAGAACTTAAGCTCATATAACTAATACTCAAAAATATAAAAAATTGACATTATTGCAAAGAATAGAAGATCCATTGTTAAGAAGCAACCTGTCTACCTTTCTTAGTAATTTATTATTAAGCAGATCACACACAAAAAAATCATTAAGGATATGGAAAGATTAAAATCAAAATGAACAAATGTGATCTTAGACAAATATACTTGAAACTTCACCTAAAAAATTATTTATACACTTACCACCTACCAGTGAACAAAGAGTCTTATTAAATATAAAAGATGGGCACCACAATGGTAATGATGTGTGCTCATAATGCAATTAAGTTCTAGAAAAGGTCATATTTCAAAACTCCATTTGATAATTATATCTTCTAAATAACTACTGGGCACAAAAAAATACCATAATGGGAATGTAAATATTAAAGTAAGAAGAGAAAAATTTAAATTATGACACAATGCCAATACCATGTGCAGAACATTCAGATTTGTTTTATGTCACATATACGAATGAAAATGAGAACACATCCAATTTGAGTGTAGTACAGAATTCAGTAAGTAAAAATGAAAGCATACATAATGACTACACTTAAAAATTCTCGGTTCTATTGTACTTCTAATAAACTAAGACTAAACACTCAATGTTAAACAGCTAAAAATCTATAGCATAGTTTGTTTTTACCACTGACTCTACCATTGCACTGCACATCATAATTTTCAAATAACCCGTGTTATCCTTCTCCTTCCCTAAAAATCTTTATGCTGCTGGCTTTTCCAATGTGTGAGCTGTATTGATGGACATAATATCACACCTGTAGCTTGGCACACAGGTCACTTAACACTGACAAGTCAAAAATCCTAATAGGGCCTCCCTAGTGGTGCTATCATGCTATCGCCAGCCACTGTGGCATGAGTTTGATACCCAGCCAAGGAGCTGACCCACATATGACATTTTCTGTTTTGCCTGCTGCTCCCCTCAACAGTATATTTCAGTAGATCTGCCTGTTCTCCTCCCTACTTTGTCTTTGGTGAACCTTCTCATCCCCTGCACCTATGGCCTATACCCCAGTTCTTATATGCATGAATAAATAAAAATGAATCTTTTTAAAAAAACAATCCTAAGAATACTATGTAATAAAACCAAGCTAAAGTAAAATATATATTGCTAATTCTATTTCATCAACTGTACTTTACTAATATAAATGATCAAGAGCTTGTATTATTAGAACATGTACTTACCTATTAAATAGTAAAACGGTAAGGTGAAGGATAACATCACTACCACTAGACACTACTGGCTTCATTGTCTGAATATATCTGAGGGCTTGCCTGTGTTCACCCTGACTCATGAAGGCTTGAATTATCTTTGAATGTTGCCATGACACAGGCTTTGCAGTAGCTGGGTGAAACAGAAGATCCAAACCAGTCTGTAAAAATTGCAAGAAAATTGAGAAATATAATACTTTACATCTGGACAAAATAGTTAACACTTAAAAAAAACAAACCCAAAAAACAGGTGTTAACAAAGGTCACAAAAATCACGATAAAACGAGTTTAAATGTAAGCTACTTTAATTTATGGTACATTTTATTTTATTTTTTTGGTACATTTTAAATAAAGGCCTTATGCTTCTGAGATTTCATTAAGACATTATCTACAATCTTTCCACCACTAATTTCAGTTCTTACCAACGCTAAATCCTGCCTTTTATTGTTCCCCAATAGATCTCTGATATAATAATCATGGTATCTGCACTAGGTATAATTATTTTCTTTAGAAAAGAACTTGGAGTTCTAAAATGTTTTATTCTATTCTTACTGTCTAACATGCTTGGTACAAGTACTAAGTCAACTGAGTTCTTATTTTCAGGAGCAGAATACATATCTTGAATATCAAATTTAATCTATTTATGCAGTTTTCTAAAATGCTGATTGTACATTCTAAGTGAACTAAGAGACTTACCTCATAGTCGTTATGATCGATCAGCCAAAACCCCTGAATAAGTTTAACCTGGTCCCAAGAAACGGCAAAGGCAGTTGGAAATGATTCAATAGAAGTATTTGTTTTGTTTGGAAAGGAATACATAATATCAAGTAGCAAATATATTGTCTTTAAAAAAGAGAATTAAGGACAATAAACAAAGAGTAACTCCTACATACATATTTATAATAAGTAGCAATGAAATACAACAGAAAAAAGGCTAGACTTCTTTTACTGGTCAGAAAGTCATTATGAATACCTAACAATGGGGTGATGGATATTTAATGGATATAGCCATTCCCACCTGTGACTTTATTCATCCTCAATAAGTTACCACCACAAAGATGAGTTAAAACATACTTTTTTCATGAAGTCTGCGCTTAGAAAACTTAAGAAACAAAGATACAAACTCTCACCAGAAAAACCTGGAGGCTTAAGAAAGCACATCATGTATCTTATAATGACTGAAACTGCATGTTCAGAGTATGAAACTGACATTATGACACGATATAATTATAAAGACCACAGGGCTTAAACACAATGCTTAAGGTATTATTAAACTAACTTATATTCATATTCAGAGCATAAGTTAACCTCTTGAAAATAACTAGTCAGTTTTTTAGAGCAGATGCTCTTAACTTTGGGAATGTCTTGGACCTATGTGAAAACCTGAGGAAAAATAAACACAAGTTGAAATTTCAGGCTAAGCATAGTCCACCTTAAATTTTACCAACAGATTCTGTATTAAGAGTAATTCCTACATACTCTATTTATAATAGGTAGAACTTCTTTTTAGAAAATCCAAAAACAGAGTGGGACTAAAAACTGACAAGTTCTATGTGTAAGACATCTACTATGAAATTTAAGATTTTGGTAATAAATTATTTGATAAAAATGTAAAGGATACAACAAAATGTTTGTTTGCTTCAGTAACATTGTCCAGTAGGTATATGTCAAGTAGTGCCTGTCAAAGGGATAAAAACTTCAGTTCATTTTATATATTCATTCATTCATGCCCCATTTTCTCCAACTCTGTGCAGCTGTGAAAAACACAGTTAAGCATGCCTTTACCCTCCCTCCTCAATTCTGTATACTTTTTAAGTGATATGTTATTGCAAACCTACATGCAAACTAGTAGGAGGATATTTTCCTGTGCCTCCTTCATCTCGTTTCCACAACTTCTCAATTCGATCTCCTAACTGAGAAACCATTCCATCAATCATCAAGCAATCAGGATTCCACTTCCCTCTGTAATTAAGGGTAACATTAAGAATTATTTTAGTATCAATGATCATTAAAACAATAAGCATTACAATCTTAATTAAAAGAGTCTATCAAAAGGAGAAAAGTTCAGAAAGGGACCCAATTTAACATCATGAGGACTCCAGACATAAGGAGATTTATAAGGAGACTTAAGTTCAGTCATCAGCAAGTCATTCAGTCATGGTCAAGCCCCAGGGAAGAAAGTGGTTCAGCCAATCAAATGTCTATGACTGTTCTATTTTATATCATCGTGAACAAGTTAGAAAGATTATGGTAGTCTGTACAATGGAAAATAATACTGTAATTCAAAGTTACAGAGTCAAAAGTTTCAGGTTCATCAGCTGGACTTGTCTTTTAACCTCAGCTATTCTCACAAAAAAGTATTAACACTTACTACAAGGTGATAAAGCAGATACAGTCCCTGGCTATTACTTCAGCTAACAACGACAGCAGCAACTACTACTTACTGAGCTTTTTCTATAAATTAGGCACTTCACAAGGTGTCTTGTACATATTACTTTATTTATCCTTATAATGACTTTATAATTTATGTGACAAATAGGATTAGAAAGCTTAGCAAATCTGTTTAAGGTTATTAATTAGGGGACAGCTGGAATATTTAAATATGCCAAATCCATGCTCACTATTTTAATGCATTGGTTCTTAAAATTTGCCATGAATCAAAATTATAGTTGGCACAGCCTTTAAAATACTGTTTTGCAGGTGATTCTGAAAAAACAAATCTGCAATCATTGTTTGTGAATCATTGTTTTAAATATATGCTTCTCAAAAATTCTGTTATTCCAACTTAAGGAAGAAGGACCTGTAACTGCAGAGGCAGGGCCAAAGCCCTAAACACTACTCTTTCTTCTTCTATTAGTTCTACTTTACTTCAAAAGAACCAACTAGATAGTTAGGTATTCAGAAGAGAGGGGAGAAATAATGAAAATAAGGGGAATGGCAGGGAGAGGAAGCCTGGTGGTTGAAGTAATGATATGCAATGGTTAATGGAAAGAATGTAAAATAACTGGTTGGTGATAACATCTTAATGTTGTTTTGATAAATAGCTTCTAGTCTTTTTCTGAGTAAGAATTCTCAGAAGGATACATGCTTACATGACAGAATATCTTCTAATCTATCAATCAGTGGAAACAGTTCATTTAGGAAATAATAAGTAGCTACTCAAGTTCTAAAATAGTCAAGGCAAATATTAAAACAAAAATAGTAATGCTATTAACAAATTATGACACTTTATTGAAAATTCTACCTATCTAATTATCTTGTGACATGATGAATTCTCTTTATGAGAAAGCTTTGAGTTCTTAATGAAGTTTTTCTAAAATGTTGTTTAAAGGTTCTGAATGTATTATACCTTGATAAGCGCTCACACTTCTGTCGACGAGTTGTATAGTAGTTCTGAATTACAGGGTAGTTGTAGCATAACCTTGACAACTGCACAGCATCATCTAGAGTTTAAAAGTGGGGGGGAAAGCTATTTAATATTTCTATTATATCCCAACATTTCAAGTTACACACACTCATAATGTACTAGTTTTATAATGTCATTTAATATGCAGGCTTCTAAAATCTCAAGTAATCAAAGAATACCACGCAGCCCTTTATTAACAAAAGCACAAATGAGAAGAGTATCTCATTAAAGTCTGTAAAAACAGGGATGTTGTTAAAACCCTGGAAAAGCTTTCATAGAGGATGATTTATTCCCTTAGGCAAAAATGATCACTTGAAAGCAAACAATGCTCACAATTTCTTCAATTAAAATCTAAGAGAATTATGAAATGTCAATAGCAATTATGCATCATTACAGAAGCACTGCTATGTAAAATCTTAGTCTTTCCTAGAACGCAAGAAGTGGGACACTTTAGAATTGTGTTCTAAAAAATTTAGTATAAGTCAAATTCTCTATTTCTTGGCATTGGTAAAATTCATTACATAAAAGGGAATACCGATGACAAATAATAATGGTTTATAACCATCTTAAAAGAACCTTTATAGAGAAAGAGACCAGCAAATTAAAGTTTGATGGATAAATCAGAGCTGATGTTACTAAACACATTTTCTCAAATTTCTTTTCCTTCTAAATGTGATTCAATACAATAAACATATATGGAACACGTATGTAACAGATATGGGGGTGATGCACTAAAAGTAAAAAGTGAAAACAATGTAAAGAAAAAGGTCAAGAATGGAAGAAAACATAAATGAGATGTAAGAAAGGTACCTTAAATATCAGAATACTAACAAAATTACTTGTTTCAATATTTATACAATATAAGTGAATATTTTACCTAATCCTTCTGGTAAAAGCCCAGAATGAGAGAACCAAAGAACCACTTGTGCATATTGACAGATAAGCTGGGTAACCATGTATTTATTGCGTAAGTCCATAAGACCTGAAAATAAGAGTAAATAAATTGTTAACTTTCAATTTATCAACCACAATCAAAAACCCAAGGTGCTCAAGCACTTTTAAAAGCTATTTGGTGATTTTTAACACATGTAATTGGGAATAAAATCTGCTTAATAATTTATGAATTGACGAAATAACTCACTGACTAGACATTTTAGGTAAATGTATTTTCACCTTAGCTTTCATTGATTTCAGAAGTTAAATTTATACATTAATGCAAACTAGCACAGTAACACAAAATCAGGTTATTCAAACGAGGTCTTTAAATTTGGTCATTTTGTTTAAATGACAGAACAGAGGGGGGAAAATTAGAATGACTTTGATGAAAATAATCTTACATATAATTCTAAAATTTTAAATTTAGCAGAAGTAAATGACCTGCAAAAAAACTTCAAGCCAATTTTAAATGTGTGAAAACAAAAACTGTTAGCATCTGAGAAATAATGGATTCTCTACACAATAATCTAAGACACAGAACATTTATCCCTTCGTGTAATCATGTAGTAAAGAAAAAAGCAAAAAAAACTTTTACTTATATATGACAAAGAGCGAACCTCTCTCAGTGACCTCTTGAGCCTCTGTTGCAAAACAGCTTAAAACTGTTGTAAGGTTGCTGAGAATTAAATGGCACTGTTGGATAGACTGTATAGTTTGTGGATCGATGAAACGACACGAACCATCAAATAATGGTGCACCTTTCAAGATATAGCACAAGATTAGTTTGGACACATTAGTAAATTTGGATAAATTAAATTTACAAACAGAATTTCTCAAATTCATATTAATCATGGAATTATATACATTGAGATTTACAAATAAAATCTTGAAACTGCAAATACTCAAAGAACCTAGAATGGACAGACACAAATTATTTAAAAAACATGTAAGATGAGGTAAACAAAATGTGAGCACAGAGAAAGATGACATAAATGCAGCTTTAGATTTGCTAGAGATCAGTTCTACTCAGTGTTGCTCCTTTTACATTAGAAATTTTATGTACCATGTATCGTGATTAATATTTCTTTATTTTACTAATTTATCAATATATCAAAGTCTATTTAACTTTGGGAGTTACATTTTTACTCCTCTATATGTACATATGCTTCATCACCCTCCACCAAACCTGGTCTACCAATGCCCTTCTTTCCCCTCTTTCTTCTATCCTTTCCTCCCTCTGGCAACCAATATAGTTTTTAAAGACTCTAAGAATTGCTTTTGTTGTGTTTTGTCAGTGTATGCTTTTTTTTGTATTTATATTCCGCAGACAAGTGAAACCATTTGACTTTCACTTTCTGACTTATCTTAGCATGGTAATTAATATTTCTTAACCCTCTGTTCCACATCAAATCTTCAATAGGGAAATACTCAGATAATGTCTTATTACAATAAAATTAATATTTATTATAATTCACTATAGACTCATCTATACTTTCACTTCAAATTCAAGGTTAAGTTTGTTTTAGTTGCTACTGGTTACATCTTTTAGATAAGATTTAATTACATTACTGTTTAATATGCAAGTGGGCCAGAAAACAAATATTTTAATTCTAAATCCTTTTTCAAATTATTTGCCTTACTATCAATATACATAAAATATGTATTATACTTTTTATATTTTAATTAGTTTTGAAGAAGAGTCAATAATGAAGCTAAACCCTAAACATCACATTCTATAATTTAGGGCATAAAGTCATATAATTTATGAATTGAAGTGAATTCATTTTTTCTCTTTTTACATAATTTATGTAATCAGTCCTGGAAATATTTTACCCTAAAAAATAATTTTTTATGACAACCTTGAATAATTAGGTATTCAGACTTCTACTATGCAATCAATTCCTGAAATATTTAAAAATTTTCATTTCACAAGTATGCCTATAGAATCCCATGTCTTTCTATCAAATTATTTAATAACTCTCTAACAAAAAAGTCCATTTGCTCATTCATCAAGGCATAATAAGATAATGAAAACAGACACTTCAAAATAAACTTAAATTTCATTTTCATATACAGGGCAATCAAATTACCCTTTATATTTTCTGTAATGAGCTAATATTCCCAAGTTACCTCAAAACAGAGCCAAAGCATACAACAGACTGACAGAATAAAAATGTTTAAGGAAAATGATTTGCTATGATGTTTAACATGTTAGAAGAGGTGATGAGCTTTAGCCCTGCCATTCAGCTTTTATATTCATAAATAAACAGAATACGAACAAGCAGAGGAGTGTTTGGAGGTAACTGGTATACTGTCCTTATTCTATTGTCAGCATATTTTATAAATTAAATTCCTAAAGAGAAAAGAGAAGGTATAATTCTGAAACTTGCTCTTGTGGACTTGTTAAATTAACATGTTGCTAGTTTAACACTGTGTTCCAAAATCTTGGTGAGAATTTTGTCACTCTAACACAAAAGTAAGAAAAAGTCTTCTTTTGGACTTCGTTAAAGAGTCCCAAAATGGTTAAAAATTTCAAAATGGTTAAAAATTATTAATGCTATGTATATAAAACCAATCAGTTTCTTAATATTTTACTTACAAAGCCTGTCAAATTCCTCTTTTGTGAGAATCACTTTATTCCATGTCCATTCAAGAATAAAGCGCAAATTAGCAGCAGAATTGGGTTGTTCTAATTTGGAAATGGGAAAGAAAAAAAATTATTAATCACCAACAGAAAACTAGTAACTTTTCAGTGGAGAAACTTGACAGAAAGTACCCTAAGCAATTGAGAACTGTTAATGCCGACATTAATGGAGAGAAACTGGTAACACATATCCTTCTCTCAGTGCATCTTATCAGGGAGCACACATCATTCTATGTTGAACTACTGTGAAAAAAGTAAAACATACAAGCATGAGGAAAGATCAATAAATACAAACTTAAAGGCAATCAATAAAGTAACAGATTTATATTAAAAAAAAAAAACCTCAATCTCTTGAAAGATCAAAGCTTAAGAAATACATAAGATAAACGGAGATTTAAAAAACATGAGAACAAAACACAAAGTTTGGTTCTGAATTAGATTCTGGATTCCAGTTTCCTAAAAATACTACAAATGACATTACTGATACAATTAATGAGATTTCACTAAATCTATATATTAAATGATTTTAAATTGTTAGAGGGGTTTTGTAAGTGAATGTCCTTGATCTTGGAAGGAAATAATATTGAAATACTTATGAATAAAGAGAACATGTTTTCAATTTATTCTCAAATGGTTCAGATACGTGTGTATTTAATGTGAAGATGGTGGTACACATAAGAACCTAGCTAGATGAATCCCCACAGGATTTTGCTAAATGGAAGAGAGAAATCCCAAAAGAGTAAAAACTGTATGATTATATTTATCAACATTTGGAAATGATAAAAATTAAAGAAATAGAGAATATATTAATAGTTGCTGGGGATTAAGAATAGGGGAAGGGGAGGTAGGTGTAGATAAAAATGGCAACATAATAGACCCTGATTATGAATTGTACCGGAAGTTTGCCAGATCATAACACAGGATAGGCGTGGTGTGTAAGTATATTAAAGGATACACAGGATCTATCACTTCTAACTGCAGGTATATATACACTAATCTTAAAGTTTAACTAAAAAAACTCAAAACCAGTAAGTCAAGAATTTGAAAACACTAAGTAATTTGTAAATTACTAAAAATTATAATCTTACCTTCTGTTATCCACCTTTTGATACAGCCAGTCAAAAGTCCCAGGGAACTTGTGTGAATTGCTGCTGATAATATAGCTTCTAACTGTTCTTCCTAAACCATGCATTAAAAATTAAAAAAAAAAAAGTTAAAAGGAAAAAAGAGGATATGTGATCACAGACTCAGAGGCATCAAGTCTACTTCAGAATATAAAATTTTAAAGGCTTTTAAAAATCAGTATGGGACATCCTTAGTGGTGCAGGGATTAAATTAAATTAAATTATATAGCTATGAAGCTATTGCCAGCCAATTAGGCATGAGTTCAATCCCTGGCCAGGGTGCTAAACCACATGGCGCAGCAGACTTCTCCTCAGCAGTGTAGTTTAGTAGATCTGCCTGGTTCTGCTCCCCACTCTGTATCTAGTGAATCCTCTTACCCCCTTATCTCTGGCCTATACCCCAGTTCTTTTATGTATTAATAAATAAAAATCTTTAAAAAAAAAATCTGTATGACCCACTAGAGTAGCTATAAAGAAAAAGTCACAGATGTTGGTGATGATGTGGAAAAACTAGAATCTTCATACCCTGGTGGTGAAAATTTAAAATAGCAAAGTTAATTTGGAAAACAATCTAATGGTACCTCAAAATCTCAGTTATCATAACCCAACAATTCCACACATAGGTGCAAACATTCAAGAGAAAGGAAAATATATCTATAAATACACTATGAAATATTATTTATAATTGTCAAACACCCCAATACCCACCAACTGAAGGGGATAAACCAAATTGACATACAGTAGATTAGATAATCACAAGATGGAATGACTGCTACAACATGGATGAACTTTAAAAACAACTGTGTTAAAACAAAGAAGCCAGACATAAAACATCACATATTATCTTATTCCATCTATATGAAATGTCTAGAAAAGTTAGAGACAGAAAGTAGTTACAGTTTTAAAAACAGTATTTTAAATAGGTAAATTGTATGGTTATTATAATCTTTTTTTGACTTTTATTTTTTCTTATGTTTGCTTTCTTTTCTAGGTGTAGTTGCCATAGAATTTCCAACACCAATCACCCATGCACCATCATTATAGTCCCTTGTGTTCTTCCTTTCCCTGTCTTGATCCCAATTCCTTCCTCTTCCCTGCAGAACATGTGATTTGTAACTGTTTATTTTTGTTTCATTGTTAATTTTTTTCCTTGATCTTGCTCTCCTATAAGTGAGACCATTCGGTATCTCTTTTGCCTTCTGACTTATTTCATTCACTGACCACAATCTCTATAAGCGCCATCTATATTCTGCAAATGCGTTATTTTATCTTTTTTGATTGCTGAATAATATTCCAATGTGTATATATACTACATTTTCTTGATCCAGTCATCTATTTTTGGGCATTTGGGTTGATTCCAGGTCTTGCCTATCAGAATCAATAAATGTAAGCCATTCAATACCAGAAATCTATGGATTTCATTCATTACAGCAACAAAGATTCAAAAGAGGAATCGAATAAATAGATAAACAGGAACAGAGAACTACAATATGATAAAGACTCCCCAAAACCAAAAAGAAGATTTCGCATGATTCTAAATGGAGACTCATTAAAGCAATTTCTACTACAATCAGGAACAAATTAAGGACATCTGCCCTTGCCTTTATTTTTCAGATATAAATCATATGCTATGAAAAAATAAAAACAAATGAGGTGAAAGTATTTTGCTGTTCACGACATATTTCATAGAAATTAAAATGAGGGTCAATTTTTTAAAAATAGAAAAATTTAAAATTCCCATAAAATAGAGCCAAAGGCAAAAGAGACAAAGTTAAAAGATAAAAATAACCTAACAGAATGTCAACTCAGGGTAGTCGACAAGTCAACATTTGCCGAATAGGGGTCCACAAAGAGTTTAAAACAAATTGGTTGTGTGAATGAAAGACAGGAAAGATTTTTAAAAAATGGAAGAATCACTTGGACATGGCAGGAAAAAAGCTAATTTAGATCACATCACTATGTAGTAAATATTTATACAAACACAACATATAAATCTCATAATACTGTATGTTTTTCATTTCCATAAAATTAACTATTAATTGCCAAACATAAATTATTGAACTATCAACAGCAATATTTACATATCATCCAATATGTAAAAGATCCTTTCTTCTAACAATTCATTATGGTACATATCTGTTAATTATTTAATGTAGATACTACATGGAGAGAAGGAACTAAGATATTTTCCTTTTTTATAGGAAGATGACCTGGAGTTGGTTTACCTTCTTTTTGCACTGATTTAAAACACATGTGTATTATGAGCTGTGTCTAGGTAATACTTTCATGTAAGAATAACTCTTTATTGGTAAAATGAATTGGGATTAGGAAAACCGAGAGAGGACTACAAATATCTATTGAGAAATTAAGATTTTGGCTTCTCCAACTGAGTCTGAACCTGTTAACTGTGTTCTGCAGGAACACATTTCTTCACTAATATGTTTTCATAAGATACTAGCTTCTACAGTGCATTCTTATAATTCTACATCAGAATCATTTTAAAGGTTTCTTAAAACACATGAGTGGGCTCTATTCCTGCAGTTCCTGATTCTGTAGCTCCAGGTTAATAACCAAGAATTAGAGGGCCTCCCTGGTGGCGCAGTGGGTTAAGCAACACACTATGAAGCAAACCGCAGCCACTGCAGCACGAGTTCGATCCCTGCTGCCTGCCAGGGAGAGGACCCACATGGTGCGGCAGACCTCTCCTGCTGTGCCCGCTGCTCCCCTCAGCAGTATACTTCTGTTGATCTGCCTGTTCTGCTCCCTGCTCTCTGTGGTGAATCCTCTCACCCCCCCCCCCCATACCTCTGGCCTATACCCCAGTGCTTGTATGCATAAATAAATAAATCTTTAAAAAAAAAAAAATAACCAAGAATTAGAATTTCTAAGTAGTTCCCAACATCGTTGATACTATGAGGTTCATCTAAGAAAAGATGGCTTCCATTCATGTGCTCTCATTTTCTTAGGTTGATGTTATCCATTCTGGAGGAAAGAAAATGGCTCCAAGACTGGAACCTAGTGAAACTTAAGATCATGGTTACTGGTCACGCAAAGTAGGCACTATACTACTTAAGTCTACTTTCCTCCCTCCACAGAAATGATCTAGTGGATTATAATTTATTGAGATAACACTGTTTTACAATGCTGTATATGATTTAGGGGAACAGGATTATACCTCCTCAGATGAAAAGCATCACATACATCATTATAGCACCCAAGGTCCTTAGACCACTGGGCCTCTTGGCCCTCTGTTCTCATCTCCCATCCTCATTTCCGATTCTAGTAGGTTCAATCCTGCTGTCATACTTCTAGGATTTGATTTGGTTTTATCAGTTCCTTTGTTTTTTCTGCATTCCACATGAGTGAAATTATCCAGTATTGTCTTTCTCTTTCCAATTTATTTCATTTAGCATAATTGTAGATTTTTATTATATAGAATGTTAACAACATATGATACAAAATAAAAAATAGTTCAATCATCTCACCTGACTTAAGCTGGAAGGCTGAATATCAATAAGCCTCGGTGAGAGAAGGCCAGCCACAAGACATCGATTATAACCGTCAGGAATGACTTCACTGAGAGATGGCCCTGATTTCTTTAAAAAAGTCAAAGTCTATAACAGATTAATTAATAAGTTACCAATCAATACTTTACCCAAATAATCAAATTTAAGAACAATTACACTCATTACCCTAATTTACACTTAAATGAAATGAAAAGGTACTAGGTGGAAATTGTGGAAGACTCCATTTTTCTACTTTTTCAAAGAAAAGAATTTATAGGTTGCTGAACTAAACCAATGCTTGCTGGATATAAGTAATGAAAGTGATAAAGGTAGTTTATTTGGCTTGTATGTTTTTATGAAAGGTAACCCTGTTAGTTTCTCTAAAAGCTGACTGATTTATTGAGAGGTCTTGACACACACACAAAATTAGTTTATTCTTCTTGGTCTAATGGAAAGAAATCTGATGTGAAGAATTAAATTAAAAGTCAATTAAAAGGATTGACACCTTGTGTTTTCCTGGAAAAGTATTTTTTAGCATGCAGTCATCCATCACATGCTCTCCTTCCCTCTTTTCCATGAGGTCTAAATAGCTAAAAGCCACATAAGATGGATAAAAAACATTCCTAACTCCCCTATGACTGGTGCCATCAGTAACAAGGGTACTAGCTGCTAATTTCATAAACCTAGCAAATGCTGCAATTTATAAAATTAACACTCAATGAAGTTTATATCTAACATCTGACTTCAATTTAAGAAACACCATGTTCACAATTTATTACCTACCTCTTTCTGAAAGCCAGTACAAGTCAAATGAACAACTCCTGAGTTTAACAAACAAGTGGCATCTAAAAAAGAAAATCCACTTAATACATCTGTGATAATGCAATGAAATCATCCTGACAACAGCTTTCTAGGGAAAACATTAAATTATTACATGTAATAAGTTTTCAACCAACTTTAGGAACCCTAGAAGTATTTTTATTCTAAAAAGATACCAAACCTGATCACAAATGCATTAAATGAGTTAATCTTTTCTACCAAATTCAAAATGGTGATGCTTTCTTTATAAAACAAAATACTAAAATTTTCATGTATAGATTAATTTCTAAAGTTATCCATGTGTTAAGACTCATATTAAGATATATGAGCAGACGATACGATATAATCTTACACAACTACATAGAGGTATATATATACTCTTACATACTATTTTCTCAAAAGGTTAATTGTTAAGGAAATACATACCAAAATTGTAAGTGCTTGGGTTAAAAAACTGCTCAGGAGGTGGGTATGAAGGAGGAACTCCTCGACTTAAACTTCTTTCATGTACTAATACATCCAAGATGTTATGTGGAGAAGTTCTACTTACAACAGAATCCAGTGACCACAGTGCAAAATAAGAGCAATTATGTAGATACTCTCCTGACCTAAAAGAAAATTTTATAAAATTATAAAGTCACTGAACTGCTACACATACAAATACCAGAGGGGAAAGAGAGCAAGAGAACCATACCTTAGTGAGTCTGGCATTTGAGCGTGATACCAACGATTTATGTCGAAAAGTCCCAAATAAATAGAAGGCTTTCCCTGTCCATATATATTCACCTGCCAGGTAAAGACTGAAACACTGGTGTCAGGTGACAAAGCTAAAAAAAGATAATTTTTAAAGATAAAATAAATAATCTTGACATAAAATTGTTCAAATAAAATTAAGCAAGATTTTCTAAAACGAGATTTAACTCCTGTGTGATTTGGTAAAACATTTATTTCTATTATTTGTTCCATATGAATAGATTCATTCATTTGTATCTTGAATGTTTTTTACTTCAGGAAGACCTTATTAAAAGATAACCATTAGGAGCCTCCCTGGTGGTGCAACAGTTAAGGCACAACACTATGAAGCTACTGCAGCATGAGTCTGATCCCCGGCCAAGGAGGGGACCCACAAGGGCGGAGCAGATTTCTCCTGTCTCAATCTCTGTTCCCCTGAGCAGTGCATTTCAGTTGATCTACCTGTTCTTTCCCTACTCTGTCTCTGGTGAATCCTCTTACCCCCCCAACACCTCTGGCCTATACCCCAGTTCTTATATGCATCAATAAATATTTAAAAAAAAAAAAACAGAAAAGTTATATCCAGGTTCAAGAAACTTTGAGGTTTTGTAGGTAGAAAGTAGAAAATAATCTAAATGAATATTTCTCCCAATTATGATACAGAATTCATACCAGGGAAATTAATTCCCTACCTAAAATGGATGCCTGGGAGCATTAAATCTTAATTCTGTTTGAGGATTCATCTTACTATATATAGTAAAGGGGAGGCAAAGAGGAATAAACACTTGGTGGAATGGAAATTGTAGAATGGAAAGATGGGAACAAAGTAAGAGACATCATTAAAAGAGAAGGAAAGAAAAAAATGAGACAATGGGAAATACAGAAAGAATGGTATAAAGGGGGATTAATAAAAGAAAGCTCTTAATGACTTGTCTCTATGTTTACTAATTAGATATGGAAAATGGGTCACAAATAATAGATATGTGAACTAGAACGAAGGACATCTTGCAACTTTAACTATGCCAAGATCTTCACCAAGAAGGGTAGACAGAGAAAAAATTCAAGGTAAAGGCATGTTTACCATAAGGCTCAAAAAATACAAAGGGAAACATGATTCTTGTTATAGAACGGTCCCTAACTCTTAATTCACAGTAGTAAATAGCAACTTGGGAGCAAGAAATACCTGTATCTCATATAAACAGAATGAATTTTGTAATTAAGATTCTAATTTTTTAAGTACAAGGAGTATGAACTCTAGAAACCTATACCTGTCTTAAGTCTTAAATCAAACTAGATCTTAAATCAAGCAATAATATGAATTTATATAACTAAAGTACTTTCAACCAACCTTCATTCATGCCTTCCTCCCTGTCCCCATGAGATCGAAATTTTTCTATACTCTGGCATCCCAACAGTTTGGTATTACTGGTTTGTCCCCGCAAAGGAAACATGCCACCTGTGAGATCCACTGTGTATCTTTCTTCACAGTACTCTAAGCCCTGAAAAAAAAAATAAAATGTGCACAAATGTATGTATTAGTAGGATTCTAAACAAAAAAATCATTCTAAAATTAAATGGTCTCAAAATTCCCAGATTTTTCACATGGTACAAAGAAAAATATCAAAAAGTTAAAAAGACTAAAGAAAACAAATCACTGAAAAGAGCTCTAAAATTTTTTATATGGCAAACAAAAGGCTAAATTTAATCTCTTGAAAAAAATTACCAATAAATTTTCTTAAGTTATTATCAAACATGGGAACTTAGTGGATAGATCACTGACTTTCTACTTGTATACTTTAAGTCAATTCATTCCTGTGTTCTCACTTAAATTTTTGTTCTAGAATAGTTCTTTTATTTTTCCCACTTATGATCTTAAGATTTTGCCAAACAAAAATACACAGCCATAGAAATGCCATACCTAATTCAGAGAATTCACGGCTTCCTTAAAATTTGATAGACACGCAAAACTAGGTTTAAAAGCCAGTATTAAAAAAAGGAATATGATGATTGGCCAAATACTCCTACTAGCAGCAACCCACTATTTCCTTAAGACTTCTAGCTAGTTCAGCAGTCATCTGAGAAGCTAGATGCATTTATTCTTTTATAATTTTAAGAGACAAGACTTTAGTTGCCCCATGACTTACTGCTTCATATGTTGGTGCAACAAAGTCATTTTATTTTTTCTGAATACCAATTAGGTCACAAGGTCTAGTCCAATCTCTTCATATTAGATGGAAAGGATGCCTGGAAAAGTGAAGTAACTAGATTTCTGATCCCTAATCTAACACTTCTTTCATTATACTATGAATAGAGTATTAACTTGAATGTAAGAATAACTTTTAATATCGTAAAACAAGCACTTAAAATAGGCAAACAACAAACAAAAGTAGTAATGTTAGACCACATTACCATTACCTCATATAAAATTTGTCCTGATGCCAAACACTTTCTATCACCAAAGGCCAGCTGAAGTAAATGCAAACTCAAAACATCCCCTTCACTGAAAAAGATAAAATTAGCTGAAGGAAATCACTAAATTTCATAATATTAATACATTAAGCATCTCATACCATACAAATAAATTTAGTGTGCATTCAATATTCAGAGCATGTAATAAAACTAAAGTCATTGAATAATTTAATTTGGTAGTTTTTCATAAAATGTAGCTCTGAAATAACTGATTTTTTACTTTTTATTGACTGTAATTGACTTAAAATGATAGTTTTAATAGTTTAGGTGATATCTACACTGCAGAAACCATTAATTATTTAGCCAACATTCTTCTTCAATAGGTACTTTTTTAGTTAGGCACATAGTTGCAAAAAATATACATTTCTCAGATGCCTTTGCAGCTAGAATAGTAGGCCCATAGCCAAGTTCTAACCAACAGAGTGTAAATATAATTAACTTCATGACAATTAGAAGAAAACATTCTTTAAGGGACACAATGTCCTCTGTTCTTTCTTCCTGGTCTCTTGCTACATTGTTAGGTTTCTATAGTGAAGATGTATCTTGCTCTGTATCATGAGAATGGGGGCTATACAATGATGATATAAACCCAAGATACCAAATCAACCATGTACTATTAGGTACAGTATGCAGTAAATACTAAGAGGACAGACTCCAAAGTCTCTGTATTTGAATTTATTCTTGGTAGCTAGTCATTCTGAATATACTTCTTTTCTTGGATTCTAGCATACCACACCCCTAATGTTCCTCACACTATACTATCCTTATTCCTCTGCTGGCTATTCTGCCCTCTTGCTCTCAATCTTCAAGTTATTTCTGATAATAGGAAGGTTGCAAGGCTGTTTTCAGCTCTTTTCTCTAGCTATTCTCAGTCACTTTTGAGGTCACTGATTCTCAACTTTGTTTGCTTATTATTAGAACAAGAGATGTTTTGGAAAAAAAAAAAAACTACTCTGTAGGTCTTAACCCCAGAAATTAATTTATCTGGGGCACCCAGGTCAAATTCAAATACTTTCTTTATCCTGGCCTACACCTCTCTTCATAAACCAGATCTGTTTTGCTGATGTCAACTATAATTAATCTATACCCTATTCATAATGCCCTTCTTGCTTTCTTTCTTCAGACATTTTACTAAGGCATTTGCATTCTTTTCTCACAGATATTCTCATAGCTCTCTCCCCATATCTGCCCTCATTTTATTGCACTCTAATCTAAAAAAGCAATGTCCTACACAATACCATTCCAAAATTGTATTAAATACATATTAACAGTATATTATCCATCTTCCTCACTGAAATATAAAAGCAATGTGCACTGTTACATATACTGACACATGTCTAGAATGGCTACTGACACATAACAAATGCTCAGTAATTTTTCAAATGAATACATGGATATGAAGCAAAAACAATTTCTAAAAGACTAGTAAATAGGATAAACTGCACACAACCAACATTTATTTTCCACATTACAAAACTAAGTGTAGCTTTTATTATAATACATGAGCACTATGGCATCAAGATGTATACCCATGTAATTTCTGATGGTACAGTCACTCTACCTGTTCCACTCGTTTTGTTCAAATGATTGCTTTAATGGAGGCAAAAATAATACTGCACCTGTCTTTTTGATTTAGACTTATAATTTAAATTTCTATTTTAATCCACTATTAATACCAGTAAGGTGCTGGGGAGAGTCAATGACCAACAGAAATAGAAGACTTTATTACAAATCTTTGTAAAATATTGTCTGAGAATGATTTAAAACAGAAGACAGTCTATAAACTCCCATAAATTGTATAGACTTATTTACATTTGTTTATATACCTCCCCCACTACATGCATAGTTAATATGTGTGGTTTCTATATTCATATATGTAGTTTGTATATATGTATATATGTACAGTTTATACATTATACACTATACTCTTGTATACAATTTATAGAACTGACAGAATGTGTCAACCTATTGTTCAACCCAATGCTTTAAAGCATATTACATACATACAAACATACATATATACATACCAATACATATCATAGCCTTCATCAGATTCTCAAAGAAATGCATGACCTACTAATTTTAAAGAGTCCAAATCAAAGCACAGAAGTTCACAAATACCAGTTTTCAAAGTACTTCACATTAGTAATTCTGAAAAATGCAAAGTAAATCATCTAGGAATAAATAATCCAAATTATAAATTAAAATAAACCTGCCTAACTAAAAGAACAGAATACTAGGAAAGCTGTCTAAAATTCATTAGAAAATTGTTCCCATGTTTCAATAAATGCGTTCTGAATAATAAAGAAACTATGGGACATCACCACGGGGGGAGGGGGAAGAAAATCATTAACCTGACAGTATTTTTAAATTACCATTCATTTGTGCTTCACATGTACATACAACAGCACTGTACATTACCTCTAAAAAGGACTATGAGAGGTATATGGTTCACAAAGGTTTAGTAAAAAATCATCAACAGATGAGTTCAAATAGCTTCAAGATTATTAAGAACAAAGTAGAAAAATACTAAACCTGTACAAAATTCACAATCAAGAGTAACACGGCAAAAATGAATATGGACTTACTAACCAAGTTCCAAAGTAACTTGAGAGAAGCCCCCTAGACTTTAGTGTGGAAAATATAGGAAAAATGAAAAATAACTACATTCATAATAACAAACATATAGGCCTTATACACCCTGAGACAGTACTCGGAGGAAAAATAAATGGAATACAAAAATTGTTTTGATTAAAGACCCTCACACTCCCCATCACATAAAGCATTCACAAGGCATGTTCCTCAAACTTCTGCTTCTGGCCCACATTACACTCAGATGGATAGAAATATGGATTTGACTCAGTGAGGGGTATACCAACAGCTTTCTATAAATTTTCGTGACATTTTTTCTCTAGAATCCACAAATTTCAAATATGACACAACAATTCTTCATTTATTGATTCACTCACTATATTGTAAACTAAGGCAAATATCTCAAAGTCAGGAAGTTACAGGGCAGGAGAGGAGCACCCTAAGACCCCCAAACCTGCCCTTTTTAAATGGATTTTGCTATATGCTGCATTAAGAGAAACATATAAAACTTTCAATGGAAAGGAACTTTAATATAATTAGGGTATAATACAGAAAGGATAAAGAATACAGTTATTAAGTATTTAAAGTTACCCATCTCCTTGAGGGTAAAAGTTTAAACAGGATTGGGGGGCCTCCCTGGTGGCGCAGTGGGTTAAGCAACACACTATGAAGCAAACCTCAGTCACTGCAGCACGAGTTCGATCCCTGCGGCCGGCCAGGGGGGGACCCACATGGCGCAGCAGACCTCTCCTGCTGTGCCCGCTGCTCCCCTCAGCAGTGTACTTCTGTTGATCTGCCTGTTCTGCTCCCTGCTCTCTGTAGTGAATCCTCTCAACCCCTACACCTCTGGCCTGTACCCCAGTGCTTGTATGCATAAATAAATAAATCTTTAAAATAAATAAATAAATAAATAAAAATAAACAGGATTGGCCTAAAGCAAGGCCCAAAAGCCTGCTACAAGTTTAAAGGACTTTTTAGTGGAGACCTACAGAAAAGGGTTAGAGTTAGACAAATTTGAGAGGAAAAGAGCAAAATTAAAATTAAAATGAAAGCTGCATTTATTAAGCTTTCTACAGGTTTTTTACCTACATTTGTTTTAACCAGTCTAAGATTAAAAAGCAAGCACAGTTTCTTCACATGTCGCTCTGCTCCACGTGCCTTTTTCAGGCTTCCTTGCTGCTCTCCATCCTGTTTTTTTTCCGCTCTCTTCCTTCTCTCTTCTTTTCTCCTCTTTTTAACATTTTTTAAATCTCTGCTCAGCTCCACCCACTTAGGGTGGAACCAGGATTCGGGAACGTCCCCCATTCCTGGGGAACACCCTGTTATAAGGACATCTAACACAAAGATCAAAACTGCCTCTAGAATCTAAGGTAGGATAGACTTGGGAAGAGACATTAATGGAAACAATGAATTATTAAGAGCACAAAATTAAAAACCAAATTTAACTATTTCATTGATCATCATAGAACTAAAAACACTAATGAAAAATAGAGAGAAAAATCACTCAATTATGTTGCTTTCAATACAGAACTGTGTTGTTGGAAAGCACAACACTTTCTGAAAGAAATTATTGCTTCATGTTTGACAAACATATTTAAAAACATAGTATCATGTTTACCTATCTTGTGTAGACTGAACAGCCCATAAGTAACAGCAATTACGAGGATCATTCTCAGGTTCTTGAAAAGTAACAGCATATATAGGAACTCTTCCACCTTCCAACTGTGTATAGTATCTACAATGGGCAAAAAGTATTAACTTAAAATTTCATATTAACTTAAAATTTTATGAAAAAGGAAAAAGGTGCCTCATGTAAAACTTTGGGTTTAAGATAACTACTGTTCATATGACTAAAATTCAGGATTGGGGGAGCCTGGTCAAGTCATTACCTTTAAAAATACAGAGGGTGCAAGACATCAAGACTACAGGTATGGCATCCACCCTGGTAAAACTAGGAAGGGTTAAAATTAACAAAGCACATGCAGATATGCTTGGAAGAACCAGACATTCCAGTTATATAAATGTATTTCACTATGTGCTGCTTGCCAGTAAGAGGAGCCCTGCAGACAGAATACTTCATTTCAGATGCTTGAGTTTAGTTTCCCAACTATACAGTAGGATAAGTTAGAACCTGAAGAGTTCCCATAAACCCTTTAAAAAGCAAAATTAGTGAAGAGATGATCATGATAGAGAAAACATTGATGAGGCCTGCTTCTCCAGACGTTACTTTAGAAGCAATTCAAAGAAAAAGAACTGATAAAAGAGTATTAGCAAAGCCAGCTGAGATGAACTTCCCATAAGGAGGCACTGGGCACTAGAAGAGCCATTTTTATCACTGGCGCTTTAGAAAAATACGAGAGGGCATAAGCACAGTCAATGTTTACTTGTGCTGCAATAATTCTATTTTAATATTACAAAGGGATGCTACAGTAAGAAATGAGCCTAGTTTGAGTTGAGGGACTCTTCCTGTTTGAGGGAATCTTCCTGTTATTTTCCTTCTCTCTTTTTTGCTTCACTTTAAATTTAGCAAACGATTACTACGAAATTCAGTAAAATAGGTACCAATTTGTTGGCAAGACTAAGCAGAAGTTTCAGAAAGTTCACTATTTTATTGACTCACTTAAAAGAGAAATTACTAAAGAAAGTAATCTAATATTCCTTTAAAAACTAATGAGGAAACAAGTATTAAAACAGATGATCTAAGAGATAAATAGGTATCCTCCTAACTCTTAGTAGAGATTAAGTAAAAATCTGTAATGCCTACATACTAGCTCCCTCAATAAAGGGCTACTTTCTACATTAAAGGTTAACTGCAATGCAATTTAAAAATATAACAAATAAAAAATACCAATACAGTCATATTTGAAGTTTTGGCAGTATAAAGAAAAGAAACACAGCATTTCAAATCACTTTAATATTTAAGGTCTTTTTCTTTCAACTGAGAACATTACTAAACTACTTTATACACATAGTTATGGAGAAGTATTTCTGATATTTTGATTTCTGATATAATATACAAACATGTAGGTTACAGCCATGCTTTACAAGCAAAGTAGAACACAATTAACTAAAATGTCTTAAACCCTGAATCAATCTAAATTCTTGTGCTAAGTCATCCCTTTATATCAAGTTATGGTTTAGTGCAATGAGAAATTACTCATTCCATCACGAATCATTTCTAACTATTAGTATTTATGCTAATTTATAAGTACTAATAATTGAATATGTATATTTATATAGTAATTATCATAATCAAATAAGAGCCAAAAGTTATACTTACTCTCTTTTCATGCTTTTCATATTCCAAAGTGCTAGATAGCCATCAGAAAAACCTACAGCAAGCTGATTTGTCCTGTTTATATAACTAAGAGTTGAAACAGCTATTCCTGATGGGCTTACTAACTGGAAACACAGATGGCGTCCTTCTCGGATCACATTTTCTCTGATGTGTGGTATTTCAGCTGGGATGCCAGTTATAACTTCAAGATCTTAAAAATGAGAGAAGATTAACAAACTATAAATAGAATAAAAGCTAATGTGTTACCCATTTAACAGGTCACAATTGACTACCACAGTCATCTAAATAAGATTATTACAAAGAATGTTTATAAAATAGCTACTAATACTTATTTAAGTAATATAAAGTTCAAAATACGTGTAAGCATGTAATTTCCTTAAAAGCGCACAGAATCTATCAAATATTTCCTCTAACAATCACTAAGTCAATGGTTTCTTTAGTCAAATTTAGAACTAACAAGCTAAGTACTCCTCTTAAACAGTGAATGGCAGGTCTAGGGCAGAAAATTAATGATGGACCTGTATGATGGCCCATCTGGAACAGAAATCTAGGAAGCTATCAAAGTCTAAATGGGATGTGTCAGACTGCCAGAATAGTTTGAGCATCAAAAAACAATAATGAAAATAAAGGAATGAAAAACAGTATGTAAAATTCTCATGAGTTCCTGCTCTCCACACCTATAAAAGACCTCAATGAGCTACTGGAAATAAATAAGTAAGCTTCTTTCCCTGAAAATTAGTACTTAAACAAGTAGTAATCATTCACCCTGCCTTTTCTGTACATATTGTATTTCAGATTAACAGCTTGAATTAAAAAGAAAATTATTCTTTATGTTAACAGAATTTTAAAATCATCATTCTTGTAGTCTCTGATGAAATAAGAGATTTCAGTAACAATCACAAATAAAACAGTCGAACAAGTAACTTAAAGTAAGGTTTTTCAACCCTGTCACTTTTGACATTTTGAGTTGGGTAATTCTTTGGTATGGTGGGCTGTCTCAAATACTGTAGGATGTTCATCAGTATCCCTGACACTCTTCAATAGAATAACCAAAAATGTCTCTAGATGCCAAATATCACCTCCAGTTGAGAACCACTGCTACAAAGGTTGACGGAGTCTTTCAAATAGGAAGGACCATGCTAAGTCAACAGAACACTAAATATGAAACAAGACACCATGTGCTTACTGATGTGACACATTATGAAATTATCCAACACTACTCAAGTACCCCTGCCAAATATTAAATCTGAATCTAATCAGAGCTAATATCCTTTTACAGAAAATAAATGGCATAAGAAATAACTCCAAAATTTGCAGCTTTCTACCCACTGACTTGTCAAGTCAGTGGCATTAAAAATAAGTAAGAATAGTAAGAGAAATGTGCTACATTTAAAGGACACACAAAACAACCCAAATGCAAAAAGATACTTTAAAAACAAAGAGTATGATTATGGACTGGTTATCAGACCAAGTAATTAGTGGTAGTGTCATCATGATTATGCAGTAAAATAATCATTATTTGCTTTAAAGTAATAAAGAGAAAGAAAACAGAAAACAAACGTATGGTAAATTTTGAAAACTAACTTGATGTGATGGGAATTCCTATATTCTGAAATTTTCAGTTTAAGAAAAAAAACTCAGACCTTACTGATTATAAGGGCAAATGTCTTCAAACTGTTATGTTGATGGAAAATCCTATCACATTGTACTTGAATCATTACCCTCTTAATCCATTCTGCTTCTGATTATTTCTACAGAGAACAGCAAGTAGTTAAATTTCACCAAAATAGAGTTCGTATCATGTAATGCTATAGACTTATTCAAGAGACCAAGGTAAACTGTATCTACTGATGTGGAAAGAAGTTCAAAAAATACTGTTACATTTAAAAAGTTGCAAAATAGTATTTATTTATAATGTATTAGGAGTTTCATTTTTTATTTTATGTTTTTTCAGTGAAGACTACAATAGTTATAATCAAAATTAATTTTGTATACAAAATAGATTTTAAGCCCTAAAATTCAAATTTTTTGTACTCTAAGTCTCGTAATTGAGAAATGGTTCTGTTCTATGACCATAATCCAGACTTTTACTACAAAATTATCCTTGTATTTAATTCAATTACTGATTATTGACCTCTGAAAAAAATTTGGTTTGATCTGAAGAGTTTTAATTTTGCCTTAAGAAGGGCATTCTAATCAGCCATTATATCCATATTGCTATATACAAAAAAAGGGAAAAAATCCCATCAAGACTAATCCCATTTTTCAGTTTTCTGTAGACCATAAAACCATTTTAAGGATTCTACAAATTCATTTTTAGTTTGACTAATCAATTCTTTTCACTTAAACACTCT
Source organism: Galemys pyrenaicus (assembly GCA_019455555.1). NCBI lineage: Eukaryota > Metazoa > Chordata > Mammalia > Eulipotyphla > Talpidae > Galemys > Galemys pyrenaicus. The sequence continues at coordinate 1,942,483 of JAGFMF010011818.1, forward strand.
CCGTGTTTATTAATCAATCAGGTCTTTAAACATATCAAATTTTAAGGTATAGTTTTTGTCACTATTTTCTTAAACACATATGTGGCCATTATTTCTGTCTCAAGTTTTTTCAAGTCATAGGCTGCATGTTTAAATTTTGTTCACATGGTTTAGTTCTTCATTTTCTTGTCAAATATAATTTTTACCACTTAAGGAGTTTACATAGAGAATTTTTACTAGTTATACTAATTACAAATTAGGGCTAAATAGTGATTATTTGTAACTACTTTTTAGTTGATCCATAAATTAATAGATCCACATTTAATACGCCAGGACTGCTGAAGATCTGAGGTCAAATGGTCCTTTCCTGAAACATCATACGTGGTAAGTTTTTTGGCAGTTTTTAGACCTTAAATCAAACTCCTTATTTAAAACAACAACAACAACAACCACCACCAAATAAAGACTTCCATAATTAGAAGACATGAAAGTATTTATTAAAGAGGATATTAATAAATATAACCATTAGTATTAAGGGGAAAACTCCCTCTTTTGGATTTTGAGCATCACAGGTTTTGTTTTAGGATGCTATTTTATGAGTTAAGACTTACAATTACTCAGTCATTTACTATTAATTTATTTCTATCTTAATCTTACCACAGGAACACAAGCAGTATGCCAACAATACTGTTTTGGTTAGATAACTTTATACTGTGTAATATGGATCGAGATTTTATACCATTAGCTTTTCCTCTGCATTTAATAAGATATTATTCAAGTTTGTGTGTGTGCGCACATGTATTTGGAAGGAAAAATCAATTTCCCTACCTAGTATATAAACACTTCCTCAATCAAATAGAATAACTTATACAAAAAGTATCCACAGTGCCCAAAACAAAAGGAATAGTAGGTCTAAACAATAAAAGAAAACAAAGATAGCTAAGTTTCTATGTTTAAAAAAAAAAAATCAATCCCCTGCATCAGTTTTGGTTTCAAGCAAAGATGACAACTTACCTGACGCCTCTAGTTCATTCTGACTACATGACAAATCATCCAAACACAGGTCAATAAGAAGGATCTGCCCAACATCAGTTACCACAGCTGCCACACCAAAAAGCCAACGCAGACTTGGGTGTAAATGCTGTGTGCTTGCACTGGCTCCTCCATGATTAATTATAGGTTCAATAGCTGTTACCTAGAAAGTAGAAGATATGATTTGCTTTTCTTCCACAAAATAACTAAAAACACAACAGATTTAAGTTAAACAGTTACTATATTTAAAGTTTCTAATACAGAATCATATATTTACAATTTGATTCTCATTTAAATAACAACTGAATTTTTTAGGTACAAAAGGGATGACACCATTATTTCAATATATAAAAAATTGTGTAGATGGAGTAACAACTAACAACTATTGAGCATTTACTATAAATGTCAACCACTGTGCTACTAGTGTCATTTATTTATTTTATTAATATAAAATATTTTAAAATTTACATATACTTGCCATCCATCAATTGTAATCCCCATGTATTCCCCACACTAGTGTCATTTAATGTTGACAAAAACTCTTTAATAGTGGGCTACATTGAATTATACTTGTTTAAAGATAAAACACCTTGAATTTTAGTCGTTGAATTCAAATCACACAAGGATTAAGTAAACTCAAATCTAGATTTTTTTCACTTTAAATCTCTAAACCAGTTACTCTGATTAGTCTCTTCTCTGAAAGAAGAGTAAAAATTTATTCCAGGAAAATTTACTGCCTATACATTTTGCAAACATCAAATTTATGTCTTAGAACCTGAAGAGATCTAACCTTAAAAGGAGCTATACTATATAATAGGAACTTCACGAAAAAGTCTTCGCCTTAACCATAGTACTGCCATTTAAATAAGGACTGAAATCAAGTCGAGAAAATCATAAAGTAGTTACTTCTTGGAGTTATATAGTTCAATCCCCTTTAACCTTACAGATCAAGTTTTAAATGTCTTTCTAATAATACATGTTTTATACTAGCATTCCTTCTTTTTCCTATCAATTCATAAAAACTAGTAAAGGTATGATGATAATTAAATATCTGGTAATTTCTACTATAAGAATAATGAATGTCCTAGGAAAAAAGAGGAAATATTTTATCAATGGCTTATGTATTAATATAAAAATGTGTTTCAGACAAAAGCCCCGTACTCTCTATATTTAAGTTTTACACGAAACATTCAATAGTGTTTTTAATTCTTACAGCTCTAATTTCATGAATTATCTTCCTTTTCAAATTATGGTAGTAGTGTCTATAAATATTAAAGCACATTTTTCTTTAATTTCCTCAATGAGGATAAGAAATCTGTCTCACTTTATATTCTACATAAAAAATACTGAAATAATTGATAACACTACCTTAATTTCAGAAAAAGGCAATTAAAAGTAAACATAGTCAGAAAACAGTTTTGAAGGTATGTATCACTATTCTCCCAATATTTTCCTTCACCTATAGTCCCTCTTCTACATGAAATGATCTACCCAACTGAACAACCAGACTTTTTAACTCTTGTTCCTTCTCAATTACTCATCCAAATAACCAACAAGTTCTGTTCATGTTACCTTTCAAACCTGACCAATTCTTTGTATTTCAGTTCACCACTATTATTTACTTGAAATACATCTCAATCCAAGGAGTCTTTTACACTAAAGTTCTGCTTTAAACTGAAATGACTTCAGGGTCTCCTGGTAGCACAAGGGGTTAAGGCACAGCACTATGAAGCTATCTGCAGCTACTGCAGCATGAATTTGATCCCTGGCCAAGGAGGGGACCCATGTGGCATGACAGACCTCTCCTGTCTCACCTGCTGCTCCTCTCAGCAGTGTATATCAGTAGTCTGCCTGTTCTGCTACCCACACTGTCTCTGGTGACTCCTCTCATGCCCTCACACCTCTGGCCTGTACCCCAGTTCTTGTATGCATAAATAAATAAATTTAAAGAAATAAAATGACTTCACCACAGACATTAGGAAGCCCCTAATTGCAAACAAGGCCATTTCACAATCTCTATCCTCACCATACCACCTCCTCCTGTCCCTCTCCTCAAGTCAATTTGAAAAAGTTAAGCTTCCTAAGTGTTCCAAATACTGTGACTTTTTACATGCTGGTCTCAACATAAAAAAATGTCAATCCTTTTTGAGCAGAAATTATCCAGATGATCTCCATGTTCTAAGTACTTAGGACCAAAGTACTTATACTTGTGCTATAATCTTACTGTCTTTTCACTAGATGCCAAGCTTTCTTAAAGTCTGAACAAAATTCAATTCATCTACTTACCCTCTAGAATCTAGCTTTATTTATACTAAGTACTCAATAAACTGCTAATTTTATTTTAAAGGCAGAATAGCGTGACCTTTAAAATCATCACCCCTAACAGTACATATAGTAATTCCAAATAGCCAGCAGATGCCTGAAACCTCAGAAACCCATGTTTTTTCCTGTATATACATGTTTATGATAGCTTAATTTATCAGGTACAGTAAAATTAGCAATAATAATAAAATTATAACATTATAATAAAAGGTATGTAATATTTTTTAAAATATCTGAGTGTATGTGAACATATTTTCATACCACAGGTAACTGAAATCATGAAATGCAAAACTGCAGATGAGGGTCAGGGGTATACTGCATCAGATACAGGCTATGAACTACTTCAGACCCCTACTTTATCTCATTGGATCAGTATTCCCAAATTTAAGAACACTGTCATTAAGATCCATATTGACTTTAAAAATACAATTCTATGGATTATAATCACTATATATATAAAACCAATACATACACATAATGTGCATTTTTGGGGTACATCATGTATAGAAAGAGTTCTACTATTATTTTATATTCGTGTAGCCTTATAAATGTATACACTTTTCTCATCATGTTTGGAAGAACAGGTATAAACCTGCTAAAGAAACAACCAGAAATCAAAGTACACCTATAATTATCACTGGATAAGATATCTGGCATATAGAAGGCATACATATATTAATAAATAATCCCATTATTTAAATATAATATTCAAATGTTAAACAATAATGAAGACATGTTATCCACATAGCTCTATGGTTATACTCAACTGAGAAAAACAGAGAAAAGAGAAAAACAATGACATCATAATAACTATTTTTATAAATTTTTAGTGCCATTAGATAACACAATTGGAGTTAAGAACAAGACTCAGCTGATACTTTTATATAAAAGAATATTAGAACACATGTCATTTGTACATTGCAATTTTCTAACCAAGAATAAAATTAAATTTTCAATTTTCCCCCTTTAAAGTTCTTTTGATAAGTCTTTTAACCTCTTTTTCACTTTAAAATTTTTACTGAATTGTAACACTGCTCCATATAAGTAAACTAATAATAAATGTATGTCTCAATGAATTTTCATAAAGTGAATACACCCATGTAAGCAATAAAGTTCAGTTTTAAAAGCAGAATGTCCACATCTTGAACAGTACCTACCCTTCCAGGAAGAACAACTGCTTTGACCACTCTTGATATACCAAGGTCATAAAGGCAGAGAACACTCCCTTCTGCTTCTTCCAATCCAATTAACAAACCAGTCCTCTTCTGCCAAGAGAATTCTTTCACAGCCAGGACTACAGGAGGCTGTTCACTCACTCCACTGAATCTATATGCAGACAACCGCTCTCCTGTTACAGAATTTACTACCTCGAGTTGTGGACCACAAGCCAAGCAAGCAAGTCCATTTTTCCCTGGAAGAAAAAAGAAAGCTGTAATGTTACGCATTCTAAAACTGCATTATAAAAAATAAAATAAAATAAAATAAAACTGCATTATAAAAACAAAACTAGGTAATAGTGAGCATCTTTACATGTAGAATATAGAGCTCATTACATTAAACTTTATACATCCCAAAATGAAATCCAAGTTTTTATAGAACAAAATGGTCTCAAATTAACAAAATAAATTGAGCAAGACCACTGGAATAATAGTAAAATAACCAGTAAAGGAATCATCCTATGCACATTCTTTCATTTATGCCCTGGCACACCTCAAAATAGAGATGAGGTAACTAAACCTTAATATTGTTAACTTGCCCCAAACCATACAATTACAATTCCAGAGCCAGAATGAATCCCCAAGAGTTCTGAGCTTCAACACTCTTATTTTTATTTCACTGTATAGTAACAGTTAAGCTACACGTCATGGGACCTGTATATAAAACCTGTATGATTCTATCCCCGAAGAGTTCAAAATTAAACTGAGAAAACAAAACATAAGTGGCCTAGCAACAGGAATCTCATGTCTTTTTAGTTTCTTACTAGTCATATTTAGATTTTACTCTGTACCCAACAAAAAGTAAATGGAAGGTTTTAAATTGGTAAGTGACAGCCTGATTTAATGTTACTACAGCAGTTAAAAGAGAAGAGCCACTAAGGGGAACACAGAGTGTAAGTAAGGAGATAATACCCTATATACTTGGTTAGTGGCCATGAACAGGATTGACTGGAGATTAGTCTTAGAGGTAGAATTAAAAGGATTTGCTTGTTCTTGAATAAGACAGAGGGAGGTAAGTGAGAATCAAGACCAGGCCATGAATTTTTGCTTGAGCAACTACATGGATGTTAATGACTTTTATGGCTAAACTTGTGGTGTCTATAATTCATCCAAGTAGACAGATATATTAAACTGAGGGATTTCCACATAGCTTAAGTAAATAATATGGTATAGTGAGGACCCAGACATACAGGTTCAAAACCTTTTTGCTGTTTTACCACTTGCTAGTTCTGTAACTGGGATCAAGTTATTTAACCTATTTGATCCTCAGCTACCTATAACAGTTAGAAAAGTCTAATACCTAAGTTAAAAGTCATTACAGTATATGTCATAAAGTACCAATACTATTTTTAATATTATAGAGAATAACAATAAAAATGTCTAAGTGACTTATATACTTTGCTGTATATATTTATACAGTATAGCTGTTAACTTCATTTTCAGAAGTCTTCTGTAGTATCTTTCACTGAAACCCATAATTTAATGTCTTCTTTGGTATGATTTTCCACTGTATTACATAAGTGAATCCATATATTAAAATCTTGTGTAATATACTTAACAAATGAGATTTCCCACACCACCGAGGGCCCAACATCAGACTTTCCAAATCACACAAGGTCCAAACATCAGATTTTTCCACTTCTAAGAATGCTTAGATTCTAACCCAGACTCATCACTAGTAAAACTTAATGATTATAAAGAAAAGTCAGATGTATATTATTTCTACATTCCAAATGCAGATACTCAATACATTAAAATATTTTTAATTTATGGTATTTTAATAAAGAAAAATGAACTATAATCCCCTACCCAGAGATTCACTGAAAATATATTAGAGCATAAGTAGATGTTGTTACAATGTCATTAACATGTATCTATTTAAAGTCCCCCCTATCCACCGTCTGCTTTAAGTCCTTCCACTTTAAAGAAACTGCAACATATTTATTATTACTTATTTTACAAATCAATCAAATCAGTAAATTTTCAGCAACAATATTTTACCTGCAGCAAACTTTCCACGAAGCACAGATTCTAATGTTATTTCGTCTTCTCCAAGTGCCTGAATAGTCACTTCTGGAAATTGCAGAAGACCACTAGTCACCTGTGCTGTTAAGTTTCGCATACTTCCACTGTAAATATTTTTTAAAAAAGAACATTGTTATGACATATTTGTACCATATACTTGATCATTTTCATTTAGAAGCTAAAAAAGAAAAATACACCACAAACAAACAAACAAAAATAAACTATGTATTTTACAATGAGATTTTATTTTATTTACTGGGTCTGAGGTGTTCTCTCCTAAGAAAATACTTCCCTAACAGTCTTAGGAGAGTAAAAACAACAAAGCCAGATGTTCTAAGGATATACATGATTTTCCAGATTCTTTGAAAACTGATTTAATACAGTTACTCTTATTGCCTGACTTACCCTAGAATAGTTCACAAACAGCTTAAATTAATACATTTTAGAAAAGTAACTATTTTAGAAAAATAACTATTATAACGATTTTATAGTAAAAGGGGAGAGAATCCAGAAAAAAATATACAAATCCAAGTAATTTCAGGAATTAAGTTTGGCATATGTCCAGCAAAGATAGAAAAAAACAAACAAAAATTTATCTTTTATTTGTAACTTCAATGACAAGACTCCCTGAACGACAACCAAAACTGCTAGTTAAAATATGAAAGTATCTTTCTGAAAGAATCTTGAGTTGGAAAGCCAAAAGTGAAAATATTAGGAATTCTGGAAGAAACATGAAGTGGCTTAGGCCTAAGGGTTAGCTACCACATGCAGCCACAATGACCCTAATCTTGTTTTGAGCACTCTGAGGTACAAAGGCTGATGATAAAACTTAGGGTTATAGGGTTAACACAGTTAATAATGCAAGTTAAGAAGAAGAGTCTTCCTTCTTCCCACCCTCAAATTCCACTAAACTTCACAGAGCTGTATCATCAGCATAAAGGTCAAAAACCACTGGGTAGGACAGGGAACAGTAATGATATCCATTTTACTCACGGCCCTTAAGTCTCTATTAAAAAAAAATACTCCTAATACAAATTAGTAACCAGAAAATAACCTGTTATCTGAAAATTCTCAAGAACTTATTAATAGTAAAAAGCAGCAATATTCTGAAGTGTACTTTCAGATTTGTAGAGGTACACCAATTGCCTGAAAGCAGAAAAATCAATGAATCTGAAATTTAAAAAAAACTTTAAGACAAAAACTGAGCCTAAACTCACCAAGGGAATTTAAAAGGATTAGAAGAAGCCTTCAGATAGAAGAGGATTAAACAGAAAGCCTGAGATACAAAAAGTATGGTACACCAAAATACTGGTAAATACATGGAAAAGTCTAAAATACTATGTAACAATAACAACCATAATGGTTATTGTATGGGATTTAAACAAAAAATCTGCAGTCCTTTTACTGTTTGGGAATAAAGACATTAGTTTGTTCTAGACTTTTACACATCCATATTAAAAATATACACAGAAAGAGACAAATGAGAATAGTTTCTTAATAGCAAGCTACTAAAAATAACCAGAGAAAGTATAGATAATATCAGATAGTAAAAACATACTATGTCATAATAATTAAAGGCCATACAATATAAGCTACTAATGGACAAAAAGAATAAAACAACCCAGGCACCAAACCACAATAATTTAGTTCATGATAAAAAGCAGCTTTGTGTATTTCAAATCAGACAGTAAGTGTGCAATATTCAATTAAAGTTATTGGTACAACTTGCTACTCATTTCTAGCACAGAAGTGACCCATTGGTGGAGTGAAGAAGTTACAGCTTTTCCCTATTACACATAAAACCTTCAGTATGCCATGTGGTAGCTTTTCTCAAAGTGTATTTAGTGGAGTGTTCAAAGACAATAAGCAAGAAAGTTCCATATCACTGCAATTCAATCAAAGTCATACTACAATAATTTTTAAGACTTTCACAAGATTATTCTAAAGTTCATTGGAGGGCGTCAGTTCTTCCATAGGCCAAAAAAAGACATGTCTGCTTATGTCTGGACAATTTTGTGTCCCTTCCTTACAGGACCCCATAAGTAAACTGTGGCAGTGAAGGAGCACCAGTGGGGCTATGGAGGCCCCTATCTGGGTGAAGCACTGGATGAAGTTGAGTCTGGTGGGTGCCCACAGCCAGGACTGCACAAGAAACCACCATCAGGAAGAGGAGGCGGGACCCACACAGCCATGTCCTTTCAAGCTGCAGCTCAAACTCAAAACCAAGCTGGGTGGGCAATCCTGGGCACCAAGAGTGATCCCTGAGAGGTCTCACTCACCCTCTCCCCATTATGGTTGTGGACAATGAAGAGGAACCTATGGAAGGAGTCCCCTTTGAGTAGTATGTGCCTGGCTGAATACAGTGATCTAACCACTCCTGTCAGGAGGCTCAGGAGGAGAACAACAGGAACAGAGAGATGGCTAGATGCCAGAAGGGAGAACGGGATGACTAAGATCTCAAGAGAAAAATTAATGAACTCACCCAGAAAGTTAAGAGTGAGCTTTCAGTCTTCCGTGGGCTGTACGCCCCCGCTCTCACTGAGGAGATACCACTATTGAGGCATGAGGAACCAATGCATAAGTGATGGTGCAGGCGGTATGGGGGACAAAAGGGCTCAAGAACCAGGCTATCCAGTGCCTTACAGGAGACTTTGCAGGGATCAAGGGGCTTTGAGAGGTGAGCAACAGGAGGGTGGACCTCAGCCCCAATTGCCCCCTGCACTACAGCAAGAGCACAGAGTTTCACACTTTCCTTCTCACCCCTGCCCCAGTGCCAGTGTTATAACCCCAGAACATACCCATGAGGCTCTCCTCCATGATGATCTGTCCCTGGATGCCCGCACAGGCCGAGCATTCTGCACCCTACAGTGCTACCACATCAATCTGCAGATGTAGCAGGTGTGTCTGTGCATGAGCAGGCCAGAAAGCCCAGGACCCTACCCCCTCCTTTGGCTATGTTAGTCCTTACCTAACTGGGACTGTGTGCCCTCTCCCCATCTCTGTTTGGGTGTCTTCCCCACCCTATTAAATTTCAAATGGTGGGGGGAAAAATGTTCAGTTGAGAATATATACAATAATCATTATCTTTAAATGAATTACAATGTTCCATTTTTTAGACTGTATTTCCTGCTGTTATGCTGTTTTAAAATGACTCAGAGTTGCAATATTTAAAAAGAAAATTGTAATTTACATTCCAGATATACCCTCTCACCTGTAAAAAATGAGGACAATATATGAAACAAGGTGTTCAGATGATGGACAGTGGTCTGTTAGAGAAGGAAAACAAACAAGATAAGCTAGAGGACTATCCCAGCTTTCTGTTATGTGTCCAGGACAGAGAGCAAGGAAGAGGGAGCACAGTAACCAACAGCCTTCTTCAAGAGACAGGGCAGAAAGTGTCCCAAAGTCAAAGTAGTTAGAATTCACAGGGAAGAGTACTGCAGGTAAAGGTCTATACCAAGAGATCTGAAGTAGTTTCTCCTGAACTTTTATATAATTGACAAAAGCTTGTAAGGAAACTATCAGAGGCCAAGATACAAACATTGGAAAAGTAAAGGACAAACAATCCAGAGTTAGAGCCAGGATAGCTCCTGAGCAGAAAAATGTCATGGCGAGGATTTAGTATTCAGAAAGGTACAGATTACCTCAGTAGTGGGAAGAAAAATTAACCTTTAGACAAAGATTGCGACTGCCCAAAACAAATTCAAATGGACCACACTGTTTCTAGGTAACAGTTGCATCCCAAAAGAAAGCTTAGGCATGTGTACGGAATACAAAAGCAGGCATGCAGAGGAGGAAGAAAATAAGAAAAACATTAAATAACATAAAACCTAAAATGACACAAAAATTAGAACTACTAGATGAGGACATTAAACATAAATCAGCTATTCAAGCTGTAATTCCTACATCCAAGATGACAGAGGAAAACATAAGCACAGTGAAGATTTAGAAAATATAAAAAAGACAATCAAACTTCTAGAGGTGAGAAATACATGGGTGGGATTGACAGATGAGATGAAGAATGAAAGAACTCAAGAAAACCACAATAGAAGCTATCTAAAATAAAGCAGAGAGAAAAATGGATGGGTGAGGAAGAAAAGTGAGCATCACTGGATTACAGGACAACTTCAAGTGTTCTGATATGGGTAAGGGTAGTCTTCAAAAGACAAAAATATTTGAAAAACTATTAATCAAAATTTTTCCAAATTTGATAAAAACCACAGACCCACAAATACGAAAAAGACCAATAAAACTCAAGCACAAGAAAAAGGAGAAATTCAACTAAAAGAAATCAAGAGACAAAATGACAAATTTTAAAGTAACACTGCTGAGAAAAAAATGGCAGGAGAACCATCTTTGAAAAGGACAGAGAGTGGAATAGTATAAAGTATACTTGTAAGTATACTTGTAAGAAAGGAAAAAAGTTGTGGACCTAGAATTCTATATCCAGTGGAAATATCTTTTTAATAGTGAAAGCAAAATACAGGTCTTCAGACATATAAAGTTGAAAAGATACTCAGCAGGAGATCTACACTATAAAGGATGTCAAAGGAATTCTTTCAAGCAGTAGGAAAACGATACCAGATGGAAAGCTGAACCAACATGAAAGAACAGACATTCTTTTCCTTACTTTTAATTTTTTTTAAAAAATCGTCCACTTGAAGCAAAGGCGTTTAACAATAGAGTTTATAACACATTTACAAATAAAACAAATGATAACACAAATGCCTAGGAAAGAGAAAATGAGGATACTGTTAGGTTACTGTATCATATACATTAAATGCTATAATGTTATTTGAAGACAGATCATAATTTAAAGATGTATACTATAAATCTTCAGGTAACCACTAAACACAGCTATTAAATTAAAATTAAAGACAAAACATCATCATAAAAAGTTAATCCAAAAGGTGCAGAGTATAAAAAGAATGGGACAATTGTGTAAAAGTAGTAAGATGGGAGATTGAAACCTAACCATACTACATCAGTAATCACATTAATGAAATGAGTTTATTATTTCAATTAAAAGCAGGTTGGATTAAGAAAAGATGTGATTTAAACAAAAAGACTAGAGGTTGAAAGTAAAATAGAAGATACAGCATGCTAACACTAAAAATGCTGAAGAAATTATTTTAATAACAAAGTAGAATTCAGAACAAAGACTATCATCAGGGATATTCATAATGCTTAAGGGGTCAAGTCACCAAATGACCATTAACAAGCCCCAACATTTATATAAGGAATACGAGATTATCAAAATACATGATGCAAAAACTAATTATATTCTTTTCAAATACAAAGATGATTTCCCAAGATAGACTACATGATGGGCCAGGAAAGAAGTCTCAAATTTAACAGCACTCATACGGTATGTCCTCTGATCCCAATGAAATTAAATTAGAATCAGTAACAGAAACCCACCTGGAAAATGTACAAGTATTTGGATACTAAATAATATACTTCTATGTGACCCATAGATCAAAGAAGAAATCAAAAAGGGAAAGAGAGTATTCTGAACTGAACCAAAGTGAAAACATGACATCAAAATTTGTGTGATGCTACTTAGGGGACACTTGGGGGGAAAGTGATAGCACCAAATGTCTGCCAAGATCTCGTTACAATAACCTAAACTTCCACCATCTTAAGAAATAAGAAAAAGAGCAAATTAAACTCATTATGAACAGTAAAAAGGAAAAGCGATGAAATTAGTGAAATGGAAAACTATCAATGGAATCAAAAGCTGATTCTTTGAAAAACCTGAAAATTGCTGTACTGATACAGAGATCAGTGAAAGCAATAGACCAGAAACTAAACTATTTCACATGACAGTGACAAAGATAAGCTTTCAAATCATGAAAATTACAAACTTTTTAATGTCCTGTGACAATCAGCTATTCCTTTTAGAAAAAAAAATAGAGCTCTTCCTCAATGATACAGAATTGGAAAATTATCAGATAAGAGATGAAAACACACACTCCTAAAAAGAGGCAAGAAGAAGCTATAACCTGTGACACAATTTCCATATTCCAAGCACTAATCAGATTTTAAAATTTTTAGAAAAATTTGACATTACATCTGTCCTATGTCTTGATCTCTGTATAGCCATATCTCATCTTTGTATCACTGGCACCATCATTCTGAAAAGCACAGCATACAATGTTACTTTAAGGAAGAAAGTTGCTTCAGTGGCTCCCCCAAACTGTAATGACATTGGAATTGAAAACTGAAACATGGAAATAACTTTTTCTTGGGAAAAAAATTAATGACCTAGAAAGGAAAAAACTTAATGGAGAAGAATCATAATCTCAGAGGGTGAGAAATAATCATTTGAATTGTTCGCTAAATCCAAAATATGAGAACTTTTAAATTGTTAAAGAGAAACCAAAACGTGGACAGAAAAACCTTAAAAACATTATTTATATAAATCCACCATTAACCTAAAATGAAACATGGTTTGTAAAACATTTGTAAACTGGAATTTACCTGGATGTGGATTATCACTAATATTCTTTATGCCAAAATAAATTCAACAATATTTATTACACTGATACACCAGAAACAGAACCTGTGTCTGCTACAGGTCCTTGGGCTAAACCATGTTCTTTATGTTATCAACTGTTAAGAGACTGTCCACAGAGCTGTATGTGGTCCAGACAGTTTCTGAACAATGTCAACATTGTAACAATATTAAACTAGTGCATCCTTAGAAATTCAGAAATTAAAGAGTAAAGAACTTTATATTCTTGAAGCTACTTGACTTCCTTAGTGTTCCTTATCTTCTGCATTCAAAGGGTTAAAGATTTAGCAATCGGAACGATTTCTTAATTCATTCAACCAATACTGAAAGCTCACTGCATGTTAAAATGCTAGATGCACAAGAACAAAACAATTAATACATAGCTTCCTCTCAACCCCCAAGTACATCAAGTACTCCTAGATGTTTCTTTATCTCAGTCTACCACTGCCCTATATTAAATTATATTTTAAGATTAGGACTTCAAGGCCTTCCAGTTAACTACATTTGGTTTCTACATGTCCAAAGAAATCTATCCCTTTAGTTCCATTGGATTAGAGCAAATTCCCAAACTTGCATAGTCTCCTGCTGCCTGTATTTCAAAAGAATTTTTCAAAGGGGTAAAGAATTCCTCAAAGTTTTTGGTGCCTGAAAAATGACAAATTGAACAAAATTCACAGGTGCCATCCAGATTATTAGAAACAAAACTTTGAATTAGACAGAAATGGCCTTAAATCTACACTTACTGCTACATGTAAAGCTGTTGTCTTCTATCACATCTGAACTCCCAGAAAATGAGAAGACTTCTCTCCCACTCTTCACTTATCATGTTAAAAAAAAACTGTTCAATGGATGAAAGACAATGTTTTCAAATTAAAAGTTAGCCTTTGAATCTACAGGGAACAAACTGGGTTAAAGACCTTTGAAATTCCAAATACACATTGTGAATTTTAACATTTAAAACACATTGTTCAATGTGGTACAAAATTAAATAACCCAGTAGTTGTAACTAATGAAAACTCTAAAAAGGTGATTTGCAAAGACTCAACTCTTTCCTAATGTTATAGAGACAGAGCAGGAACATCATGTCCACTGTGGATGAAGACACTGCTCATTTTCTTGATAAATCATAGATGAATTATGTCACTCACCTTCTCAAAAATCTTCAATGACTTCCGACTACAAAGTCGACACCTCAGACACAGGAGATCAAGGTCCTCCTAAATCTGGCAGTCCTATTTAGTATAATCTCCCATAACCATTTCATCAGTTTGCTTTTGTTTAGCACTTTCATTCTTTTATTTATGCTGTTCCCTGTTCCATTCCTACTTTCCTATTTCCTAAAGTCCCACCCATCATTCAAGGACTAGAGTCTCAGGGTGGGCTGGGTATTTTTCACCCTTTCCAATTTAATCTCATCTGTCTCTGAGCTCAGTCCTTTCCATTTAAATAGAAAATGGGATTACAAAATGGTCGAGTTTGGCAGTTTTTTTCCAAAACTAAATATACCCTTACCATACAATCCAGTAATCTTTCATACCCCCAAAGGTGCTGAAAACTTTTTATGTCCACACAAAAAACTACATGTGCATGTGTACTCATTATTGTTAAAGCTTGAAAACCCAAAGACACACTTCAGTAGGTAAAAAGACATATAAACTGGTACCACCACAATGGAATATTACTCAACACTAAAAAGAAATAAGCTATCAAGCCTTGAAAAAACATAAAAGGATTTTGAATGTGTTTTACTAAGAGAAAGAAGCCTATCTGAAAAGACTATACTGTGTAATTCCAATCAGATGACACTCTGGAAAATGTAAAACTGTGGAGTCTGGAAACAGGTCAGTGGCAGCCAGGGAGAGGAATGAATAGGTGGAGCAGAAGATTGTTAATGACTCTAAATTATACTGAACTGGTGAACTCATGTCATTATACATTTTTCCAGACCCACAACATTAAGAATGCACAACACTAAGCATGAACCATAACATGAACTGTGGATTTGGGGTGATAATGATATAACAATGTAGGGTCATCAACTGTAACAAGTGTACCACCTCTGCTATGAGTGGGTAATAGAGCTATGGGAAACCTCCCTACTTGACACTCAATTTTGCTGTGAGAACCTAAAACTACTCTAAAGAATAGTCTGTTTAAAAGAAAAAAAAATCAATATTGGATCTAACTTTAAGTATTGTATACCCTTTATCTGCGTTTAGCAGCAAACAAAATTTGTAAACTATTAACACAGAATAGCATTGTCACTCTGTGGAATACAAACATCCCAGAAAGCTGAATTCCACCACTGAAAATCAAAGTCTAATCTAGCTGTTCAACAATCATATTTCACCTTATGCTGAGCAAACATTTCTATAAAACACTTTGTATGTATTTTTATTTTTTTGATTCCTAAAAAGATTTAGAATTGAGAGATAAATTGAACTACTAGTGAACCCAGACTTTCAGTCCTTTAGCAGTTTATTCTTTCACACATTTATCACTGGGCAACAACGTTTACATTATGTTGGGAAAGGAATGACCTGGCAAAAAGATTACTTATTTCCCCACCTCAAGGAGTTTACATTCTAGAAGAGGAGACACATAATCAACTGTTAGAATACCATACACAAATGCTACAATTGAGATACATAGGCTGCGAAATCCCAGGGAAGGGCTGGGGATGAAGGGCAACGAATAGATAGACAAAAACAGCCATTAACGGAAGGAAGATTTGAAATTTGAGAAATTGAAAAAGGCAGAGAGGGCATTCCAGGCTGAAGGACATGGAGCACATGAACATCAAGTACATCGTCAAGAAAACGGGCCTAGCATCAGGGACGATTTTGGAAGTCCTGAAACATAAATCTGAACAGTTGAGGGTAGACAGAACAGACTTACTCTAGAGAGCTACGACCTAATCTCGGGAAGTTAACTTCATTCTGAAGGAAAAGGTGAGGCGTTCCCGAAAATGTATAAGAACAGGAGAAAAAAAAAAAAAGGCCCTATTTCCTCTTAAATCAAGGTAAGTTCATCCCCAAATGGCTGTATAACTTCAAATTTTTCGTTTATTATTGGTGTTTTGCGAGTTGAAAACACTTTTAATATAGGTTATCGAAAAATTAAGATTCAAAAATTATCGTACGGTGAATAATGGAGACGAGACTTCCACAGCATCCACCAAGCACTGACTTGAGTAGTCATCCCTGGACTGATCTTCCAAAATAAGTAAGCCTGTCCTGATTTCTTGTCTCCTCGCAGGCCCCATCAGTGAAAGCTCACGAAAGAAGGTTCTGCAAAAATCTGGCTCTTTAGAGACCTGTATTTTATTCGAGGTTCTTCAAAATATTATTTCTCAAACTGCCTATTTGAGATAATAAATAGCGCTCATTTGACTAAACATATCTAGTATGAACCTCGCTGGCTGGCTCCGAGTATAAATTAAACCACCCAACCATGCCCGCCCGGAGCCCCCACAAAAAAAACATCCTTCACTAACAAAAGTAAGGATACTCTTAAGTACCAGGTAGGACAAGTAAGGCAAATTAATTCCCACTCTAAGATGTACTATTTAAATCTTCTGGATCCGGCCAATTCACTGCTCGCTTTCAAATCACGAGTCAAACTACTTCCCCGCCCAGCACTCACCCTAGCCAGGGCCAGTAGCATGTGGAGTACACGCCAAGGTAAGACCGACTCCGGGGACCAGCCGGTTTCCCCCGTAAAGGTCCGCCATGTGCCTCCATTCCGCGGAAAGGAGGTTATATAACGTACGCCCGGAGCACGCAGTACCGGCCGCCGTTGCGTCCGCCCCCTCGAGCCCGATCCTCGAGACAAGACGCCGCCGCTGGCTGCGCGGGCTGAAGCCCGGCCTAGGCCCGGCGCGAGGAGGGCCCCGCGGGCCAGGCGCGGCGGGAGAAGCCCAGCCGCCGCCGTCAGCCCAGGCCGCGCCGACCCGCCCCGGTCGCGCCGCCCCACCCCCCCTCCCCCCTACCTGAGAAGGGCGGGTGACCGAGCCGCTGCGACCGCCGAGTCCAGTGGGGCGCGAGGCGAGGCGCGAGCTCTCCCGCGCGGCTCCGTCACAGCATCTCCCAGGAGACACGGTCGCCACAGGCAGGGCGCACACACCTCCGCCTCGAGGAGGAGCCGCTTTTCTCCTCGCCGGCCTCAGCCTGCGACCTCCCCTGCCACCTTAGACCCACACGCCCCCTAAGAGTAGCTTCGCCGGCTACACGCCGGCGGACCGCACAGCACTAAAAGGCAGCCGCGATCCGCGCCGCGGTTCCGGGTCCACCCCTTCGCGACTCTGCCTACGGCGTTCGGACAGCGCCGGCCAGCCTTGCGCATTACCCTGGGCAGACAGCGGAGTTCCACACGCCCGGGAGGGGAGGGGCGGGGGTGGGCCGAGAGGGAGGGGAGATGGCAAGGAGATCGCGGCGGGGGGACCTGAGTTCTCGCGAGTGTTCCAGGGTTGGGCGCCGGCTCCGCGGGAATTTTCAAACTCTCGGAGAAAGAAAATGGGGGAAGGGAAAGGAATGGCTAGGAAGCAGGGTGGGGGAAAGGGCGGGTGGTTGACAAAAAGTAGGCTCTCCCCGCCACCCCGTCCCGGAACTGAAGAGAAGACTACAAGTCCCATAGTGCCTTGCGAACAAAGCCGCTCTGGCGGCCCGGCTCACAAGCCCTGTGCGGAGGCGGGAGTGGTAGTCTTTGCCGGAGGTCCAGCCGCTAGTCTGCCGGGTGACTCTCCTCTGGTGGGAGAGTGACCACGTTATGTCTGGGTCCTCTTGCTAGTTAGCAAAGTGGTAATCTTTGCCCTCGTGGCAGCCACCTTTGCCCTCTGTATTTTTCGGCCCTTGCTTCAACTGTTATTGCTGAAAGCGAGAGGAAACGCTTCTGCCCATATATATGTTGATATCCGAGTGTGCTTTTGTGACTAATAGTGCTCACGCGGACTGGTCTAGTCATCCAACCTTTATCCCAAATTATTGTTCCGTTTTTGGTCACCATGGGGTTTCGCTGTGGAATTTCTTTTATATGTAGTTAGTCTGGGAATCAAACTTGTTTGAAACAAATAGATACGGACTGTGGCCCGAATAGTAAATAAAGTAAGGCAGAGAGGATTCTAGCAGGCCGCTTTGTTATCGGAACGTTTCTTTTTCCGTTGCTCTTCCCCATATGTTTTGTGAGATATGCAGCATCTTAAAAATGTAATTTATTTTACTTTCTCTAGATTTTGTTTTCTCACTGACAGCAACCACTAAACAACACACTCGTTTGTAATAGGTACTGGGCCAACATCTAAGTTGTAACTGAGAAGTAAGAAGTTTCCTGTTGTCTGTTTAGTTCTTCAAACAGAAACTTACTGTCTGTCAGAGTGCTGATTAATTAGTTTTGCCCTGCTCCCATATACACTAACTTTCTTTGGGACCTTTTTTTTTTGCTCCATTCTTGAATATTGCTTTTACTGGCAGTCTAAAAACAAGAATTCTCAACTCCAGACTGCTGCTAGTGAGCTGTGTGACCTTAGGAAAATCAAGTTCTCTCTCTGGACTTCAGCTATTAGATCTGTAGAAGGAAAAGTAGAATAGAGGATCAGCTGATTGATTAGACAGACGTTTGTTCACTTTGCTCTAAGGGCCAGTTGTAAAATTTAAAAATCGATGCCAACGTACTTATTCAGAATAATCGACTTTCTAAATTGTGTCACAGATTTCTCTCTCTCTTTCCATCATTACCAACAGGATGGTTTCTATGATCTGGGCCAACTCCTAACGGTCCTGTTTTATTTCCCTACATAGTTTCAGAAAATCAATTTTTTACTTTCTTCTAGGAGTATTTTTGCCTTTCAGTATCTCCCAGCCTCTTCACTTCTTTAACTCTTAATATCTCTGAGTCCAGCCCAAACCTCTTTTTTTAATAACCAAAAAAGCGTTTACCTAGAAGTATTCAGAATGTCAAAAAAGCAGCTGCAACTTTTTTTTTTTTTGCAATTAGAGTGGTATTCAGTTAACAGAGCAATTACTTAGTATAAGCTGCATCAAAGACAACTGAAAATGAAAATCTACTATCCCCACATATAACTAATTTGTGCTAAGCACCAACAGAACCTGCTTTAAATATCCATCTCAATTTACAACTCCCCTACTGTACCCAGGCAAAGTTAGTGACTCTTGAAAATACCACCAGTACAAGACTGTCTAAAGATACGTTCAGTGTGTGTTATCTATACAAAAAAAAAAAGACCAGTACAGTTTTAAAACAAATCTTGAAAAGCCTTCAATTTTTTTCTTCTTTAAAAGGAATTTAACGGTGGCTGGGGGCTTAAATGCTTTATAGACAAAAAGAAAAAAATTGTGCTAGAACCAACTTACTCATCATCATGATTCTCTTCTCTTCCCATTACCTTCAACCCACATTAATCACTAAGAACTTGTGCTGAGAAAGCATTTCCAGGTTAGGGAATCAGAGACCTTCCACTGACTGCCTTGAGGGACCCCAAGTTCCATGAGGAAAAATGCTTTTTATTCAGGGATTTGCCCTGTGTTTCTCTTCATCTGACTGTTGACTTTTATCCTGCAATAAATTGGTAAAAGAAAAAAAAACTTGCACTGAAAATATGCTGTCTGTATTATTTCAAGTCTGTTTCTCTTACTGCCTCTGACTTTGTACATCCACCCACCACCCCTCTTCCAGCTACAGTGAGAGCACAGACTGTATCTTACACTTTTTTTCAAACAAAAATACATTTTTATTAAAGGCAATAGAGTCTGTCATGAGAAGGTAGGGAGTGTAAACTATGTAAACATCACTATAGTCAGCTTAACCTGATGGAAGGCTTAAAGACAACTCTAAATGTTCTGTGTGCCCTTACTAGCAACATACATTATTGTATACAGAAAAAACACACTGATTTTTATTAGGAAAAATATTTCATCCGAATTGGTCTCAAGTCCAAATACTGGCATCATCACGGACAGCTCTAAGACTGCTGCTATCCCTGCTAAAATTGTCAAATAGCAACATCACACTTACAATGAGTCAGTGTTGTACATTTTGTTTTATAAGGTTCTTCTACTTATAAATCTCACACACAAATTTGCCAACTGGATTGCCCAATGTAAGCATCTTTTGCCAGAAATCCATAGAAAACCTCATGTGACAACTGAACTATAATCACCCAAAAATAGTCACATTAAATTCCCTGGTATCATTTTCCATTTTGCCAGGTTTCCAGCATATAATGGCACATTCACAAAACTTGCAAAGTATCAAGTCACCTAACCATGCAAAACATTGGACATAATTGCTATATATATATATATATATATATATCCATAATGGAATATTACTGAGCAATCAAAAAGATAAACTAATGCCATTCGCAACAACATGAATGGAGCTAGAAGGGATTATGCTCAGTGAAATAAGTCAGAAGGAAAAAGAAAAATATCAGATGGTTTCATTTTATAGGAGGAATAATAAGGGAACCAAATAAGGAATCAGGAAAAACAATAATAACAATAAAACTAAACAAAACAAAAACAGACAATGATAAATCAGAGACATTTTACAGGGGAGGGGGAGGGAGAGGAGTCAAAATGAGGGTGAGAAGAGCACAAGAGACTAAGATGATGGTGCACGGGTGCATTGGTGGTGGAAATTCCACAGGGACTACACCTGATGTCAAATATATATAAGGAAGTTAAAATAAGAAAAGTCAGGAAAAGGAATTTTCAGAGAAATAGTCTGTTAGTTTTATTTGGGTTAACTGTAAGATTCCTTAATTGCACCCATCATTCCTTCAAATCCTCCAAGATTTAAAAGATTAATTCTTATCACAGACATTTTTTCACCCAAAAGATCATCATCAGCACTTACAACTTCATCTCTGTACTTCCATAACTTCAAATATTGCCACTAGAGTGTCCTTTTGGATATTCCATAATTGTCAAGTATGATCTTTACCTACTGACAGGAGATTTGAATCTTTTGGGTAAAATTCCAGCTAATTGAAAGCATTTCCATGATCAATATAATGCATTATGCATTGCATTGTTTTGGGTTTAATTATCCTAATTATGACTCTAGAGCCAATCACAGCCAGCACAGGATGCTTGTACCGCTATCATACATACATGCACAAGTTAGAGATTTTCTTTTTTTTTCCTTTTTTAAAAAGATTTATTTATTTATGCATACAAGACATACAAGAACTGGGGTACAGGCTAGAGGTGTGGGAGTGAGAAGATTCACCAGAGACGGAATGGGAAACAGAAAAGGCAGACTGAAATACACTGCTGAGGGGAGCAGTAGGAGAGGCAAGAGAGGTGTGCTGTGCCATATGGGTTTCCTCTCTGGCCAGGGATCAAACTCTTGCTTCAGTGACTGTGGATAGCTTCATAGTGCAGTGCTTAACCCCTTGCACCACCAAGGAGGGCCCACAAGTTAGAGATTTTCATCAAAATCTTGCCATCTGCAACAACATGGATGAAATTAGAGAGGATAATGCTAAGCCAAGTAAGTCAGAAAGAGAGAGACACATAACCTATTGTGTCACAAAACAAAGCCTTAACTCACCCTTGACATGGAACTACAAAACTAAGGTGACCAGAAGGGGAGGATGGCAAGGTAGAAGTGGGGAAGGGAGGGACCCAATGGAGTGTGGTGGGGGATTTTGGTGGTGGGTATGGTATGAAGACATACATTTGTAGAGATCTGAGCTGATAACCTCTAAAGCAAATACAGTGATATAAACCAAATTTACCTCAATAAATTTTTTCATCAGCATGCATATAAGATTGCAAAAACCAGATTTCTCCTTGAGTGACATTCATATAAGGTAATTCTGTTGTATTCTACAGGCTGCAAACACTAATGTATCTCCTTCCTTTCATATCTTTCTCTATGTTACTTTTAGAAGAATCTGTTTTTTTTAAACTAAAACTATTAAGATTTTGATTTCTGTTCCTCAGTCCTAAAAAACATTATTAATAATGGATCCTGAAATTCTGCCATACAGAGCTATACTCTATGGATTCACATATCATTCCAGTTTATTCCAGAAGACATGTCATATAAAGTTATATGTTTGTTTTAGTCAGCGGTGTTGCAAGTATTGCTCATGAGTCACAAATTGCCAACTGGCCTGAAGGAAACCCAGGTAAGAAAAGTTTATGCTGCAGAGTTGGAAAGGGATGGGCATGAGGACAATGAAGTCTGATACTCTGCTGAGGGTATAGGTCACCCATTTTAACTAATACCTCAATCATAGTTTGTTGTATGGATTCTCAGCCTCATTTTCCTGCATAAATTTTTTTAATACTATTGACACACATCCTATTTTAAATGGGATATTTGTATGTTGCTTTACCTTTTCAGAACATTTTAATTTGTTAGTCAAAACAATGTCTCAACATGGCTTAATTATAAACTGTAATTTTTTTCCATTTGCCTTTTCTGATCCTTACAGGTCCTCTTTATGTTTTAAAATTAACTTCAAGTAGACTTGTTAGAACTGATTAAAGAAAACTGTAGGTGATATGATTTTTTTTTTAGCATGTGAAAATTGAAGCAGGATGTTAATTAGTATTTTCTAAATGGAAAGCCAGGAAATAATTTGTAGTGAAATTTTTACTGAAAAAAATATAGAACATTAACAAAACCACAACTACATTTATAAGATTCTAAATTATGATTCTCAGGTAGTATTTTTCAGTGTAATTTTCTTTTATTTCCATTCTCATTCATTTATTCATCAAATATTAAATAGTTTCAATGGGCTAATTGTTACTCAAGGCATCGGGGCTATAAAGCTTGATAAGACCAGTATCTTTGTTCCTCAACAAAGCAACAGGAACAACTTAATGAAATGAAAAAAACTTTTTGTTTAAATATTTTTGTAAAAGCACTTTTAAAGTCAAAGAGACCTACAAGTTTTTCTTAAGTATTTTATTGATAATCACAATTACCACTCAGTGTTCTAGTGAATCTGAGGAATATTCTAGTCACACATTCTGGTTTGGGCTGGTCGTTGATTCACTAGAATTGGATCACTGACTCATTTCCCACCAGTTGGACAAAGGCTCTTATAGAGAAGATCTGCCCTTTTTATGTTTGGAGTATTTTCGAATAATAGCTCTATAAAGCCTCAGATTCCTTTTTTTCTTATGAGTTTGCATGCTTTTATTTTAAAGGGTCAATTTTAAGATTAGATAACTACCCTTTATTACCCTCATACATTTCATTATTGAATATGAAGGCTTAATATCCTTGGCAAATGCTGAGCATAACACAGTACTTTGGCTAAAAGAGTGAATAACAAAACACATCCTTGCAGCACATGTTCACATAGCATTTATATTTTTAAATTCTTAGAGAGATAATTTATTTTCTCTGGGTGACTGACACAGCAGTCAATTATGCAATATCTGAGACAAACAGATATTGCCCCACCAGTGGAGCTGCTTTTGGAAAATAGACGCTCAGTAAATCTTTGGCAAATAAGGGAAAGAGAACCTTTCCTCATTAGGATAGACGTCTAGAACTCCAAAACAAACAAACAAAAAAACCAAGAACCAATAAACAAAAAAGGAACACACCAGAACCATACTGCAATCATTATCATGTGTTTTTTTGTTCTGAGTTACAGTGTTGAAAGGCTAGGAAAGAAGATTGCGGGTGCTCCCATTTGAAGACCATGAAGGTTTCAAAGATTAAAATGCACTCTCACTAATACTGTAAGGTGAAGGTGATGTCATGTTGCTAAAATATTAAAAAACAATTAACAAAGTGGTGTGTGCAAAACAGCTTTGGTTGACTTGGGTATCATTTCAGCTGATTTGGAAAACATTTGTTATATGCAATATATCTCAATAAACCACTCCATGAGAGATGCAGGCACCATCCTTAAGAACCAAGCGCTTTTGTTAATGTTATTTAATTAAAATCATATCTTCCCTGGGCTCTTTTTTGTAATCACACTTCAAACCAGCATACTGCCAACCTCCTGGTGAAGAGGAGATTTGAAACAGTACCTCTTAGCTATAGGTTGCCTTAACAGTACCCCCTACCTCACCCCTAAATCAGGAGCCCACCACAGGTCTGGGTGCCTGAGTGAGCTGCTTTCCATTCTGTACCAGCCTCAACCCAAATGAATACATTTTAAGCCAGCATGTGGTTTGAAAGCAGAACTTTTCCTGAGCATGTCCTTGATTATGTGACATATGCTGCTTCCTTGGGAAGCAGTATGTTGAAGTATAAAAAGCACTGAATGTGGGGGAAAAAGATGTGAATGTGAGCCCTGGTCTCTGATGTTGCCCTTCATGCTTTAGGCATCCACGATAAAGACCTTAATTGTCCAAACCTCAGTTTCTTCTTCTGCGTGAGGATTTTGTGTGAACTCACATAGTGAACTTTGAACATCTATCAAATATTTGTTTTTGCCAATGCCTTGTACATAAGATGACTTACTGAAACTATAAAAAAGAAAAAAAATGTGCTAGAATGGCACATTCACTGTTTGGTATGAATTAGTTGTTCTACATAAATGTCAGGCAATATTATTTTAACTTTCTGCTCACTGATGTTTAATGTTCATGTACATTATATATGTATATAATTTCATATACAAAGCATAGATTATCAGTGTCAGAGAGCCTTTAGATATGACCTAATCTCTCTGATTTCAATGAATTTTGTTTGTGGTGGTATTTAGTTTTGGCTAACCTAGATAGACAAATCCAAGGGTTCCTCTGTCCCTGTCTCTCATTTTCTTTCAATGAGAGGAAAATAAATTACCCTTTCTGACACAACTGCCAACAAAATAAATAAAATCTATTTTCCTGCTCACTTTAAAACATCAACATGGATAATTAGACAGAAAACAAACACAGTTGAGATATGAAAAAGAAACAAAACATTTCCAACTTAATGAACCAGGAAAAAACCTTACACTATAATTGCTGTTATTATCTGATGTGTTGGCAGCAAGTTAATAGAGGGGCACTCCAGACAAAGGAAGTTAATGAATGATGTTGCTATTTGCACATAATTGAGAAGCCTGCCGCCTTGACATAGGAAAGACTTCAAAGATCCATTACAGCAGCTATCACACTCTTTTCTGATTGCTTTTTTAAATTGTCTTCTTCACTATACTTTGAGTTTTGTTAGGGCAGAAATAATGTCTTTGTCATTTTTTTTTTCTACAACATTCAGCACCTACCTAACCTTTAGTGTGTATTCACTTTTTCTTTCTTAAAGATTTATTTATTTATGCATATAAGAGCTGGGGTACAGGCCAGAGTCTAGGGAGGTGAGAAATTTCACCAGAGACAGAGTGGGGAGCAGAACAGGCAGACTGACTGAAACACACTGCCAAGGGGATCAGCGGGTAAGGCAGGAGAGGTCCACTACGCCATGTGTGTCCCCTCCCTGGCCGGTGGCAGGGATCGAACTCATGCTGCAGTGGCTGCGGTCTGCTTCATAGTGCTTGCTTAACCCACTGCGCCACCAGGGAGGCTAGTGTGTATTCACTTTTTAAAAAATGAATGAATGAATGAATGCACTTTCTCGTCTATGCTTGGATTTAGGAGGACAAGAAAAAAAGTTAAAGAGGTACTTACCAATAAATATGGGAGACTCTCCTTTTAATATCAACTAGAAATGGATTTTGTAAGAAATATATTTTAATTTGCAACTCATATGGACTTAGCTGAATTGGACCCAGTAGAGATCTAACTCCCAACTGGCGATCCAAACACTAATCAGACAGAGGCAGAATCTACTGGACTCTATCCAAAGCAGCTCACAGTTCTTGCTTGTAATGCTTTGGGTGTGGTTTTTACTGAGCTGCTTGAGGTTTCTGATTAAAGACTTGTTTCAGTTACAGAAAATCTTTCTGCTTGTTGCCATTTCAAATTCTTAGCACCTGGAGGCATTTAAGATAATAAAAATATGACACAGAAATCTTAAGCTGTGTAACATGAGTATGGCTAAATATGGATATTTTGGATATTTAAACAAACTCATTGTCTTTCCCTAAAAGAATGAGCAATGAGGGCCTCTCTGGTGAAGCAGTGAGGTTGAGCACCGCTCTGTGAATCATCCCAGGCACAGCAGTGCAAGTTCCATCCCCAGCCAGGGAGGGGACCCACATGGCGCAGCAGACCTCTCCTGCTATGCCCGCTGCTCTCCTCAGCAGTGTGTTTCAGTCCATCTGCCTGTTCTGCTCCCCACTCTGTCTCTAGTGAATCCTCTCACCCTCTGCCTCTGGCCTGTACCCCAGTTCTTGTATGCGTAAATAAATAAATCTTAAAAAAAAAGAATGAGCAATAAAAATGCTAAACCCTCCCACCTGATAAGACCCAGGCCATCATGCCCCATCTCACTGCATCTCCTAATCCCCACTCTCAAACCTACCTTCGTTCAAAGGAATTGTTTCCTGATTTTTCCTGGACCCACCTATCAGCAACATCATTCTCTCCTAGCTATCCGGTGACATTTTCCATCTCCCTATTGATGGTTCATTTTCTTTTCCAAAGCTTGTTCTTCCTTTTGTCATGTTTCTGAATTATTTGGTTCCTATTTGTTTTTCTCAGACTGATACCATTTGATCCCTTTCTCACTTTCATCCTTTTGAAGTTTTCTTACTCTCTTGGGCTTTCACTTATCTCCTGACATTTTATCTACCCAGCCTTGTGCTTGTTATTGAAGGTTGAAAGGAAAGGTAAGGAGACAGCATGTGGCCGGCTGCCCCCACTCCCTCATAGGTGACAAGTCTGTGAACGTGGCCTAGTCTTGGCCTTGGAGATCCAGACACCTGGCCATGCCAGCACTGCCAGGGCTCATCTGTCTCAAGGAGACTGAATTGTAGGAGCCACACTCACAAGAAGTTTTACACATAAACCCACATTCTAATTTATCAGTTACCGTAGTAGGCATCTCCTTGCCTACAATCCCTGTAACAGAGGACTGCCCTTTCTGATAGAGAGAACTGGGAAACTAAAAACCAAAAGATGGCTTGATGAATATGAAATGAAAGTTTAAAGGGAGGGATAGTTTTTTGAGAGAGATTTCACACAGGCCCAGGGAAGCCTGGTGGCTCACAACAAAGCCAAGAGGACAACCTGTGTTGGATACACACGACCAGCTCTGGGCCCCTGCCTAGATTCGCCACTGCCAACCTGAGTACCAGGTCACTCCAGACAGGACCCGATTTAATAGACTGAGATTTTGCTGATGGGGCTAGAGTCATATTTATCTCCCTGAGATTGTTTCCAGGTCAGTATGAGTGGTATAGTCAGTGTTTTCACACTTCTCAACCACACATACATTCATGCATTCTGCATTCGTTCCACTGCTGTTCAAGTCTATTCATGATTGTATGGATTTTGTTTGTTTTATTTTCAATGGACCATCTCATTTCCATTATTTTAATTTCTTGGGAGATACTTTGCTCTCTTCTCCACGAATTAGCATGTACCAATCTCACACTCCTCTCTAATATTTTTATAAAAGATTTTATTTATCTATGCACACAAGAGCTGGGGCACAGGCCAGAGGCACAGGGAGTAAGAGGATTCACCAGAGACAGAGTGGGGAGCAGAACAGGCAGATCTACTGAAATGCACCACTGAGGGGAGCAGCAGGCAAGGCAGGAGAGGTCTGCTGCACCATGTGGGTCCCCTCCCTGGCCGGTGGCAGGGATCAAACTCATGCTGCAGTGGCTGTGGAAGCCTCACAGTGAGGTGCTCAACCCCTGGAGCCACTAGGGAGGACCACTCCTGTCTAATTTTATTTCAACAGGCTATTTACAACATCATCATTGCTTGCTAATATACATTTACAATGAAGTCATTGCTGTCTAACATGACATATACTCTACTATCACATATACTATGAAATTATGGGGAGGAATGGGAGAGAAAAAACACTGTGGAGGCAGCACAGCTTGAAGAGTTGCTTGCTAAAGCCTTTATTCATTCCTGGAATGGTGGAACTACAGTGTGGTTTGGGGAAAGAACACAGTCTGACTTGGGCTGGGGTCCTGTCTCCACCACTTGTTACCTGTGAGATCAGGTGCCAGTTACTAGGCCTTGCTAAGCCAGTGCTACTCCAAGTGTGGGCTTCAGACTATCTGGACAAATCTTCAAGGGGCTGAGGAGTTAGTATACAATGTAAAATCATGTGTGCCATTAAGCACTCTGACTTATTCTTTCAAAGGAAAACTTTCTCCATAAAGGAAGCAGTACAATGATTTATATTCTGACCCAAGCTCCTGGGCAATAATATTGGAAAATCATGACGTTGCTATTACAGGGACAAAATTATTGGTAATGCATGTTACCAATATGCCATGGCCTGGCATTACTAATATGCCATGGCCTGGTATGCTAAATAGTTGTTTTCTATTGTCTTTGCTTATATGAGTTGCACAATTTAGAACAAAGAGCAAACTTTTCCAGCAAGCATGAAACCAACAACAGTCTCAAAGAAGGGATGTAAAATTCTGAGGGTTTTATCCTCTGCCACTCACCTCATTACTCTAAAGACTCAGCCTTGCCTCTGTAACCACCAACTTCCTCACCTATAAATTGGGATAGTAATAATAATAATAATAATGCCTACTTTATAGATTTGTTATGAAAATTAAATTACATACTCTGTGTGAAAAACCTAGAATACCAAATGTATAGTAGGTGTTCAATACACTAGTTTCCTTCATCTTCACCAATTTTGAGAATACTTTCAAGAATATTAGCATAATATTTTAGGAAAACAGCAACCACATGAAAAGAGTTTTCTAAAGGTAAGATCAACTCTAGAAAATGATTAAATGTACAAGTTATGGAGCAGAAGGACATTACCAGTCAAAATAAAAATAGAAAGACAATATTATGGTATTTTCTTTCTTTCTTTTTTAAAAAAAATTTATTTATTTATGCATACAAGAGCTGGGGTACAGGCCAGAGTCTAGGGAGATGAGAGGATTCACCAGAGACAGTGGGGAGCAGAACAGGCAGACGGACTGAAACACACTGCTGAGGACAGCATTGGGCGAGGCAGGAGAGGTCTGCTGTGCCATGTGGGTCCCCTCCCTGGCCGGTGGCAGGGATTGAACTCGTGCTGCAGTTTGCTTCATAGTGTGTTGCTTAACCCACTGCACCACCAGGGAGGCCCTATTATGGTATTTTCTTTAAATAATTCTGTGAGAAGCACACATTGTGCTGTGGCTCAATGCAGTCATGTTGGAAGTAGTGTGACTTAGTGTCTCCTAAAAGACAAATGTCTCTCTTGAGCCAGGGGCTTTCCTTCTTGACTATGCTACATAGTCTTATATGTTCCCCAAAGTGATAATTCTTCCCGCCTCCTCAAAGTTGCTTCACTTTCCCATGCCTTCTTCTGTTGATTTCTGGTCAGTAAAGATTTTGATATCCTGTTTGCATCGCAAACAATTGGAAAAGACTAATTGCCACTCATAATATAATCATGGATGTAACTGATTACATTGATGATTTCTTTGTTAATAAAAATGTGTAAGAGGTACATTTTATACGGTAAAATGCACAAGGAATCTAAGCAAATTATTAGCTTCATAATTTATTGCTTAAGTGATGTTTCTTTATCTCATGTCCAAGGAGAGGTGATATTTGTGTTTAATCTTTTAAGTGGCCATGTTCTCAATTTCACACACAAAAAAATCTTAACTGTACTGAAGTTATAGATTAGGTTTCAATTATTGGAAGCCAAATGAGTGAATGAGCTGTTGACATAACTCATAAAGGGCTTTTTTGCATTAAGAGGAAAACATGACTCACCACTTTTATTCAGTCACTTCTCCCTCTTGATTAATTTCGTTATTTATGATCTTTTAGGAGAAAGAGAAAATTGTTGTTTGCAGTGTTTGATTATAATCAAGGGAAATGTTTAAATTTACAAAGAAGAGGTCTTGAATGGTCTGAAAATAATTACTGATGAAATTCAGCTTTGCTACTTTGTGATTATATAGAATCCTTTTTAAAATTACTTTTCCAATACAGAAATAGATGAAAAGTACAGGAATCTACAAAAACTATCAAAATTTTATGGCTTAAGTTGACTTGCCATCTCCTAGTCAGTAGCTTGAGCAAGTTACTTAACTACCCCATGCCTCAGTTTCCTCTCTTGCAAAATGCAAACAGACAACAGTTTTATCTTAAAAGGTTACTGTGAAAATTAAATGACGTAAATGATATAGCACTTTAGAAAAGTACTTAGCACCCAACTGGTGTTCAGGAAGTATTAGTTATTCTTATGATCACTTCAAATTTATGAAGATTAAGAGATGCTCCTAGTTTCTTCAAAACGTATTCACTTGTTTACTACCCAATAATATGTAGCTAGTAATAAACTAGAAGTTTGACTCAATCATCCTCCTATTACAGTATGAGTGCAATTCATATTGTGGGAATTTCACTTCTCACACAAATTATTATCATAAAATTAGCCTCATCAGGAGGCACTGAGATACCTTCAGATTTTCAGTAAACTCTTACCCAGTAAATTGTTTTGGGAACAATGGCTGGACTCTTGGTCCCTGTTATGTGTTGAGTTGTGTCTTCCTAAAAGATGTTGAAACCCAAACTCCAGTACCTCAAAATGTGGCCTTATTTGGAAATAGGTATAATTAGTTAAGTTGTCATACTGGAGTAGGGTGGTCCCTTAATCCAATACGACTGATGTCCTTACAAGAAGAGACTCAGAGACAGGGAAAAGATGAAGCAGAACTGGAGTTACACTGCCACAGGCCAAGGGATACCTGTGGTCATCAGAAGAAACTCGAAGGATCTTCCTCCTCAAGAGGCTTTGGAAGAAACCTGGCTCTGCTGACACCTTGATTGGACTTGTGCCCTCCAATCTGCAAGAACAGCAAGAGAATAATTTCTGGTGTCTTAGTCCCTTCCTCCCTCTGAGTGTGTGGTGATTTGTTATAGCAGCCCTAAGAAACTCACAGTCTCCTGGACCAAGGCAAGTCTCAGGTGAACCTCAGAGAAGCACTGTTAGCTATATGGATCCAACTTGTCCATAAAACTAGCTTCAATGGAGAGGCCCTTTCATGTGGGAACTGTTGGCACTTGACAAGCCAGGTGTTTTCAAAGGTGGGTCTGCTCTTTGGAACTAGAAATCGATAGAATGAGCTTCACAGGTCTCATAAGAGAAGCTGGCCCTGACCACCCTACTTATAGCACAACCTCCCCTCCCTTTATCTTCTACCCTGATTCTTCTCCATAGCACCAGCTGACTCACTTTATCTTTATTTCCTGTCTAGCTTCCCAGGTATTACCTTTACCACTATAATGGAAAGGCAATCCCATGAGAACTGGGACCTCAGGTGGTATTTTTCAAATTTTATTTTGAACCCCCTGTATTTTTGAATTGGTGATTTCTTTAAAAATTTTTTTTGTAGTCCCTGTATTTTGAAAGTTGTTTTTTCCCTTTTTTAATCAGACAAAGAATATTAAAAACTACAAACTTTCTCTAAAGTTTTATCCACTGTGTCTCCTCTATATACTAGGTACTCAATGAACAATTGTTGAATGAATTATTGAATTAATGATGCTATGTTCCTTTTATTCTCTATGTCTAATTCACCTTTCTCCTCCACAATAGTAACTTTTTTTTTTTTTTTGGAAAATGTCTTTCTTAGTCTGCTGAAGAAATCCCTCAAAAAGGTTTGACCATTTGATTATGTCAAATAAGCCATACTTTAGGAAGGAATGTCCCTGCATTGTTGTCGAAAAGTTCCCAACAGGCACGTTTCATCACGTTCCTAGGATTTGGGTTCAATACTAGGTTTGCTCTAATACAAACTCTTTCCTTATCATATCCTCAAAGTTCAGGTCTCCTCTGGGGAGAGATATAATAAGACACTGGCAGATTCCAGTACATTTAAGTGCATTAATGTGACATTGCTGGCTGTTTCATTCATTAGTAAGTTCTGGAAGATCATTAAACTGGAGCTTACCTAGATGTTAGTATTTATTTTAAGAAAACTTATAGAATATCTTCAGTAATAAAGACCAACCAAAATCTCATGTTAGGGCCTCCCTGGTGGCGCAGGGGTTAAAGTCTCAGCGCTATCAAGCTATTGCTGGTTACTATGGCACAAGTTCGATTCCTGGCCAAGGAGCTAGTCCACAAGACGCAGTGGACCTGCTGCTCCCCTCAGCAGTGTATTTCAGTCGGTCTGCCTCTTCTGCTCCTCACTCTGTCTCTGGTGAACCCTCTCACCACCCATCCCCCACACCTCTGGCTTGCATCCCCCACAGCTCTTGCATGCATAAATAAATAAATCTTAAAAAAAAACCAAAACAAACAAAATATCATGGTAAGTGTGGCATGTGGGATTCTACTAAAGATCCTAAGGAGTGCAAGAGGATAGCCCTTCAGTATTCTTATAAATCCTGAAATCCTTATTTTGCATCCTTAGGACAACTGTTCCTAAGTACAAGGACACTAGTATATGACTGAATAAATGGCTTCAGTCTGTCCTCAGCTTGACAGGCCCCCTTGCCAATCAGGATAACCCTAATTTCCCTGAGAGAGAACAGCACTAAGAACAGGTCCGCTGGGATTATAAAATCCCCAGACTTTGGCACACACATCTCAACCACATAACCCAACAACTTAAAGCCAAGACAGGAACAGACAATGCCTGTCAGCTGTTCCAGGGGAAAGGTTCCAAAATGATCTAAGTTTCAGCTTTGCTTAAGTTCAGCCAGGTTTTTGGAGAAGCTCCACTCCTCTTCCGGAAGTAGAAGATTAATTTCAGACTGGCGACACCTTTCCATGGCGTTTATCCAGACTGGCAATTACCCTTACACGGTGTTCACTATACTGCTCATTTCTCACTGGCTGGTCAAGAAAAGTCACATAAATGGAAGATGCAGAACAAAGATTAGGATAACACAAGATTCTGGTTGTTTTATCTAATGCACAGCATTTAAAAATTGGGTTTTTAATTCATGTAAGCCACGTGTGTTTAAAAATTTAAGTTTCACGCAGATTGTTCTAAAGTGATCATCTGTAAAAATGTGGAGTCTGCATTGGATGACCTTGAATACCCCTTTCTGCTTTAACCTCTGCACGTCTCACTGTCTCTGTATTCCATTCTGGGTGTCTTGCTGATTAAGGACTTAGGAAAATAATAACTGGAGAAGTCAAAATTAGCAAACTTGTTAAAATGCATATACATGATTTTATTTAATTAGAAGCAGAAGAATCTTTTGTCTGGTTTGGATATACTCCAAAATTTTCATTCTGCTTTGTACTGCCAGTCTCCTCATTAAAATTGCCAATACAAAGAGAATAATTATAACTTCATTTTTTAAAAGATTTATTTTATTTATTTATGTATACAAGAACTGGGGTATAGACCAGATGTATGTGGGGGTGAGAGGACTCACCAGAGACAGAGTAGGGAGCAGAACAGGTGGATCTATTGAAACACATTGCTGAGGGGAGCAGCTGGCAAGACAGGAGAGGTCTGCTATGCCGTGTGGGTCAGGTCCCTGCCAGGGGATCGAACTCCTGCCAAAGTGGCTGGTGGTAGCTTGATAGCACTGAGACTTTAATCCCTGCACCACCAGGGAGGCCCCGAAATACTTTAATTTTAATTCAAATCCATTTTATTTCGTATAAAGGACATTTCCCCTACCTTCCAAATTTGCTTCAGTTATTTAACCTAACCCAAAATGATAATCCCCTATATTTACATCGAACTGTTAGCTCTTAAATCTCACTCTTTTCTATTATCTCTATTCTATTATCTAGAATTTGATCCATGAGAGGACGACTGAGCCTCTGAAACAGTGTCTGGCCCACAGCAGGTATCCAGGGAGTATCAGATGAAGTGCGTGAATGTGCTGTAGGACTAGGGTCACTCTGTATTTGACAGACTTGGGTGCTAAAGCACAGACTTCAGGTCAGAAGACTGGCCAGATGCCCAGGTGTTAAATGCTAACCTTAGTGGATCCTGATTTTCAAAAAATAAATTATAAAATATGTCATGAAACACCAGAGAAATTTTAACATAGAGTGGATACTACATAATATTATGAAAGAATGGTTTTTCTTAGGTGACAATGGCATTGCTTAGAATAATGTCCTTGTACTTAGGAGATATATATAACAATAGTAATATTTAGAGGTGGTATCATGAGATCTGCAAATAACTGTCTGTTGGTTCAGTAACCAAAAATAGCAAATAAGTGAAAAAAGGCAAATATAAAATAATGAATATGGGTTGATCTATTTGGAGAGTAAATGGGTGTTCTGTGTATTACTCTTTCAAAATTTTTATTAACATTTGGGGAGAAAGGTAATGGAAGGAAGTCCAGGAAAAAAATAATACATGAGACTATATGAAAACTTTTTTAAAAAAATTTTTTATTAATATAAAATTTTTAAAAAAATTTACATATACTTGCCATCAATTGTAATCCCCATGTATTCCCCATCACCATCTCACCAGTGCACCATCACCTCAGTCCCTCGTGCTCCCATCTTCCCTCAACCCTTCTCCTCCCCTCCCTACCAAGTGTCCCCAGTCTGTCCTTGTCTCCTCATTTTTGGTTTTTGTGTCCTTATTGCTGTTATTGTTATTATTATTATTGTTTTTATTCCTTTCCTTGATCCTCCTTTGGTTCCCTTATGTTCCTCCTAAGGGAGGAACCATCTGGTAT
>JAGFMF010011818.1:1977580-1999146 GCA_019455555.1 Galemys pyrenaicus
GTGGTTTTGATTTGCATTTCTCTGATGACAAGAGAAGTTGAGCATTTTTTCATATGCCTGTTGGCCATTTGCATGTCCTCTTTGGAGAATTGTCTTTTTGGCTCTTTTGCCCATTTTTGGACTGGGTTGTTTTCTTTTTTTCTGTTTAGTCTGGTTAGTTCTTTGTGGATCTGTGTGATAAGTCCCTTGTCAGTAATGTTGTGTGTAAAGATTTTCTCCCAGTTGGTGGGTTGTCGCTTTGTTTTGGCTAATGTGTCCTTTGCTGAACAGAAACTTTTAAGTTTGAT
Organism: Galemys pyrenaicus; assembly: GCA_019455555.1. Lineage (NCBI taxonomy): Eukaryota > Metazoa > Chordata > Mammalia > Eulipotyphla > Talpidae > Galemys > Galemys pyrenaicus. The sequence goes on from JAGFMF010011818.1 coordinate 1,977,868, forward strand.
GTAGTCCCACCTGTTTATCCTCTCCTTCACTATCTGTGCTTTAGGTGTTGTACCTCCAAAGAAGTCATGGATGTGTATGTCATGTAGGGTTTTGCCTACTTTTTCTTCTAGATATTTTATGGTTTCAGGTCTTATATGAAAACTTTTATCCTCATCCGTTGTGGTTATTATTGTAATATTTTATATTTTTATAAATTTTTTACCTGAATAGATGTTCCATTTATAATAAGATATTTTTAAAATTTTAAACCAGGGCTTTCCTGATGGCCTAGGTGTTGAGGCCCAGGTGTTGCTACCAAGATGGCCCATTGCAATGGCTTGAGTTCCATCCCCAGCCGGTGGGGGGGTGGGGGGGACCCACGTGGCACAGCAGACCTCTCCTGCCTCACCCACTGCTCCCCTCAGCAGTGTGTTTCAGTAGATCCGCCTGTTCTGCTCCCACTCTGTGACTGGTGAATCCTCTCACTCCATTCTCCTCTAGCCTACACCCCATTTCTTATATGAAAAAATAGATAAATAAAAATTTTTAAAAATGATAAAGTTAACTGTTAAATTTATTTAAAAGAAAAGAAAAATACCTCATGGTTTCACTTATGGGAGGAATACAGGGGATCAGGAAAAAAAATAACAACAACAATAAAATGACAACAAGACAAAATGAAAATAGCTGCAAAATTGAGACATTCTGCAGGGACGTGGGAGGGATTAGGATCAAGGGCAGGGAAGGGAAGAGCCCAGGGACTATGGTGACAGTGCACGGGTGAATTAGTGATGGAAATTCTATGGGGACTACACCTGAGAAAAGAAAGCAAACATTGTAAGAAAATTAAAAAAAAAAAGAAAGAAAGAAAGCGAAAACAAGGGGGACATAAAAAATTTATTTAAAAGAAATTTTTTTTTTCAAATTTTCTTGAAGTACAATGTTGCAAAGATGACTGCACCTATATATTTGTTCCATCTTACATGCTTGTCTTACAATGAGGCTGACAGTTTTCTGGCAGGGCGGGACCTACGTTCTCTCCTTTTGACTCTGGGGAGAGATTGAGACTCTCCAAGGAGTGGAGTTTGACAGAAAATCACCACAGATGCAACTTTGAAGTGTCCAAAAACCAAACTGTGAAGAAACCCAGCCTATGTGAAGGGGACTAGTGAGGACATTTAGTTAATAGCCCCAGCTGCTCCCGCCCCCACCATTAGCAGGCAACAACTGCTGTCATATGGTGTAAGTGAATGATGCTTCAGATGGTTTCAGCTCCCACTGTAGAAATCAGCCATCCTTTGTGTGCCTGGTCTGAATTTTTTACCTCGGAGACTAATTTTTTACCTCATGATATATGATACAATGTATGATTATTGTGCTTCAAGCCACTACTTTTTGAGGCAATTTTTTATGTAGTCAGAGTAATGAATTGGGACAGTGACATGCTCTGAAGTGGAAAGTCTTTCTCATAAACAGGGGACAAGAACTGAAATGAACTATAAATTATCACTGATCTCCCAACATCAATTAATCAGATAAAATAATAAAAAAGCATTTACATGATAAAAACAAACGCCTGATTACTTCAGAGAAGTCACCAAAGGGAATTTTAAAATCTTGGACTACTGGGGCCTCCCTGGTGGCACAAGGGGGGAAGCATGAAGCATCCGCAGCCACAAGGCACAGCAGACCTCGCCTGCCTCACCCACTGCTCCCTTCAGCAGTGTATTTCAGTAGATCTGCCTGTTCTGTTCTCCACTCTGTCTCTGGTGAATCCTCTCACCTCCCCCCCAGCCCCACCTCTGGCCTGTACCCCAGTCCTTGAATGCATAAATAAATAAAATAGTAAAAAAAAAAAAAAAAAAAAAATTGGACTACTGGGGCCCCCTGGTGGCGTAAGGGGTTAAGTCACAGCACTATGAAGTTATCCTCAGCCACTGCAGCATGAGTTCGATCCCCAGCCAAGGAGGTGACCCACATGACCCAGCAGACCTCTCTTGTCTCACCTGCTGCTCCCCTTAGCAGTGTATCTCAGTCTATCTGCCTGTTCTGCTCCCCACTCTGTCTCTGATGATCTCCACACCTCTGGCCTGTACCCCAGTTCTTGTATAAATAAATAAACAAACCTTTTTTTTAAAAGATTTACCCATTTATGCTTACAAGAACTGGGGTACAGGCTAGAATCCAGGGAGGTGAGAGGATCCACCAGAGACAAAGTGGGGAGCAGAACAGGCAGACTGACTGAAATATACTGCTGAGGGGAGCAGCAGGCAAGACAAGAGAGACCTGCTGCACCATGTGGATCCCCTCCCTGGCTGGAGGTTGAACTCGTGCTGCAGTGGCTGTAGATGCTTCATAGTGCTACAACTTAAACCGTCACACCACCAGAGAGGCCCTAAATAAAAAAAATCTTAAAAAAATATCTCAGACTATTGAGGTTGTTTCTATGCCTACAATGTGTCATGTCTCTGTGCCAGCAACACAGGAAGGTAGAGGCTGGCAGTTCTGAGTTCTCCTTCTCAGGCAAGTCCAGAAGATAGACCGCAAAAGTGGAATTTTTTCCTGGGCATCAAAAACTCCCAGATGTGTCTGTCTACTAGCTCTATGGCAACTGCATCGGTTTTCATAGCTAAGTTTTGTATTTTGATAGGCTGTTACCCTCACGAAATAAATGATTTCACCTCGAGCCCATCGCTGTAAATACATCAGAATATGTATTTCACAAATGTGCCTATGAAACAACCAAGTTTTAAAATGCTCATGTTAACCGGTCTTTCTTCCATCAGAACAAAAGTTCAAGAGGTTTCCTGAGGAATTTATAACTGTTTGCTTTTCCTTGTCAAATTTCACACATTTTACCATATCACTATTTACGGAAACTCAATCATATTGTAATACTTCCTCTTTTCTATTCAAGAAGTTGTAAACATATCAGCAAAAAAAGGAACTACAGTTTTATCTGAAACACTAACACATGTAGAGTGAACAGTACTGCCATCTTGAACTTTCTCAGATGCATTTTGCTATACTCACATAAACACATATCTTTTATACAACAGCACTCATCATGGCCTGCATATTTATATATGCATCTATCAAGTTTTTGGCAATGGTCTGCTACTTTTTCTAATGTTATTTGTCATATATGTAAAAGTAAAAACAAGACAGGACTATGCAGTAGCTTAGACTGTTACCCAGGTTTTTTTCTCTCTCTCTCACAGACACACACACCCAAATGAACAAATTCTTTTATTTTTTTACTTTCTTACATTTGTTGTTCATTTTTGTATAATATTTTATTTCTTCCCTCAGGTGTAGTCCTCATTATTATCCCATCACAACAGCACCTGTGAACTGTCACCATAGTCCTTTGTGCTCTTCCCTCCCTGTTTCGACCCTTCTTCCTCTTCCTCCCCTGCTGTATGCCTCAGATTTATAATTTACCTGCTAGTTTTGTCTTTTGTGTGTGTGTGACCTTTGGTTCAGTTTCCTGAGATTTTTCCTATAAGTGAAACCATTCAATATTTTTTCTTTTTCTTTCTGACTTATTTCACTGAGCATTATCCCTTCCAGCTCCATCCATGTTACTGCAAATGGCAGAAGTTTATCTTTTTTGATTGCTGAGTGGTATTCCATTGTGTATATACACCACAGCTTCTTCATCCAGTTGTCATCTGTTTTTGGGCATTTGGGTTATTTCCATATCTCAGCTATCGTAAATAGTGCTGCAGTAAACATGGGAGTGCAGGTTAGTGAACAATTTCTTTCCATTTAGAGTGGTAAGATGATTCAAGATCTGCTTGACCATGCAAATTGTTTTCTTCATTTCTTTTTTTTTAAAGATTTATTCATTTATGCATACAAGAGCTGGGGTTCAGGCCAGAAGTGTGTATGGTGAGGTAAGGTGAGAGGATTCACCAGAGACAGAGTAGGGAGCAGAACAGGCAAATCTACTGAAATACACGGCTGAGGGGAGCAGTGAGCGAGGCAGGAGAGGTCTGCTGTGCCATGTGGGTCCCCTCCCTGGCTGGGGATCAATCTTGTGCTACAGTGGGTGTGGATGCTTCATAGCAGTGAGACTTAACCCCTTGCACCACCAGGGAGGCCTCCCTGTTTTCTTCATTTCTGCCATTAATTCAGGTCAACAGTTCAAGAAAACTTGTACATCATTTAATAAATGCTCATCACGGAGGTGAGCCTCTTGACTTGAGTCACTTACAGTTGGGTCAGTTATTGGCCAAGGAAAGTTATCTACTTTAAAACCATGGATAAAATTCTTAAAGAGTATACACCTAATCCAAAATTGCACTCTTTAGCAGCATCATTAAAAAAGAAATAATATACAGGTCATTTTTCTAACCCACATGGCACCTCCTTAGAAGTTTACATGTGTTAAGTGCTACCTCACACTGCACCACCTATAATCTGGTTATTCCACTCATGTGGCCATCTTGTATTACTACACATAAAACTACTACATCGTTTTATGTGCATGTAGGTACATAATAAAAGCTTTTCAAATGAACAAGTGCAAATATTCTACCTTCCTATAGTGTTTGCTTTAAGTCCTAATCCCCACTTGCTGCTCTCTACCACTTCCGTTCCATAAAATCTGGATTTTATGGAATTGTTGCATAAACTGCTAGTGTTCAAGTGAGTTGTCTGAATGGCTCTCTCCATATGCATAGGCAAGTTCTTCTTGTTCAAAGGTCCTCCAGAAATCTTTCCAGAATGCTTTCCTTCTAGGGTACTAAATCGAATTGCTCCCCCTTACTAACTCTGCCTATAGTCCCTTTGCTTCAGATCCAGTTTCACCCATCAACTCAGTTCCTTTCAATGGTGAGAGAGGCTTCCGACTCCCTTCTTGGGTGCTATCCCTGAGCTCCAACCCCATAGCCTGCCCCATTGTTCTCCACAGTCCCATACTGGGAGGGAGCCTCAGACAACTTGGACTTGGTGGGAAAGGTGATGTGAAGACTGTGACCACTGAGTCCAAGGTTAACCAGGCTGGTTAGAAAAGTGTCTTCTTGACTCCCCTCTCCACTCAATTAAGGGAAAAGATCTTGCCAGGGTTCAAAAGGCATAACATAGCACCTTGTGGGCACATGAGCTTAGTTTAGTGTCTGGCACTGTGCTCTGTGTAAATATTTGAAGTCACGCAGATGGCAGTGTGATAATCTCTGCTGCCTTTTCCTTTATTACCTTAGACAAATTTCAGCTTCTCTCTGGGGTGAATCCTGTGCATAATTTCCCTTTCCGGTTCCCTAATGGGGCAGACAAGGTGGGGCAAGAAGCCACAAGGCGCTGCCATATTAAAGCAATGTTTGTATTAGAGGTCTGGTCTTTCATAATGGAAGAGAAGCTGCTGACTAATGTGCTCAGGTCAGACTTCCTGCCCCCAGCTGGGTGTCCACATACTCACTGTGACAGATGAATGGCTTGGACTTAGACGTGTCATTATCAGGTCCAGTAACCCAATCACAGGAAGATGACTGGTGAGGCTGTGTTGCCATCCATTTCAGAGGATGGTCGTGCCATCCTAGCTGCCCACAGCAGGAATCTGATTATCATGTTAGACTGCCTCTGCTTCACAGCCTCACATGCATCATGTAGATTTCACTCCTCGCCTTCTAAACAGTCTCTTGTTCTTAGTGCCCCTGGCCGCTGACCTAATTCAGGTCCTCGACATTCATCCATCGTCAGAGCTACTGAAATTAAAACCAACTTCCCATGTCTTGGCCTTCCCACCTCTAAATCAATGTTTTCTGCCAGAGCAATCTATCCAGACTACTAATATGATCAAAATTCACCACCCTTTTCTCTCCCTCACCCCTCAACTTAAACCATTTTATGATACCAGATACTTAAGGCTGAAGTTTAAACACCTTAGGGTAGGAAACCACCCCTGCCTCTCGGTCTTATTCCCACAACCCATTCCAGCTAGATCATCAAATTAGTGTCCTGATCATATTGTATGCTTTTCCCCTTGTGCTCTTTTCACTCATTCCCCCTCCTGAAATAGTTATTTTTCTCTATTAACATCACCCTTACCACTGCTTCAATGTTCATTTATCCTTGAAATGTTACCAAAACTTACTATGTACTATCAATGAATGAAACAGACGAAACTTCCTGACTTGTAGAATTTACGTTCTAGAAATGGCAACCGTGAGGGTGGGAGGGGACAGGCGATGCTTAAAGGGGATAATTATATGAGAATTTGGAAGAAAATATTATAGGAAAAGTGAAGAGCAGGCAAGAGCAGGGGCGGGTCTCAAAAGTGGGAAGGCATGGAAGGAAACCAGTGTGATCTGAGGACAGCGAACAAAGAGAGAATTACAAAAGTTGACATGAGAAAGATAAGGAGGGAAACCATTGCAAAACTATAGTGAGTTGACAGCTATTGACAGGGGAGGAAATTGGACAGAGGAGCTACATAGTAAAAGGGTCACTTAGGTTGTTGGGTTGAAAATACATTGTAGTTAGACAAGGGTGAGTGCAGGAGATCTTTGAGGAGACTGTTAGAAGAATTCAAGCAAGAAATTCTAGTGACGTGGACAAAGGTGGTAGCAGTAGAGTTGGCAGTGAGATAAGAAGGGTTCTGGGACAAGGACAGAACAGGACTCAAGGACAAAACTTTGAGGTTCTCACTGCAAATAAGAGGTTTGCAGACCAAGGAGAAAAGAGTCATAAACCTTGAGACCAGACCAGTTTAAACCGGAACTGCCAGCAGGCAACTTTGAAGATGGACATGCACCCTGCAGAATCACCCAACTACATCTGACTGATGCCCACAATTAGCAGCAATGAATGGACTTTAGTTAAATCCACTCTTCTTGCTTTCTCAGCCAATACAGTGGATGCTTCACAGTGCGGTGCTCAACCCACTGCGCCACCAAGGAGGCCCTTGTACTTTGTCTTTCTATGACTTGGATTCTATTGCTATCATAGCTTTTACTGCACAAAACCACTCTTAATACAAATATTTTAGATTAAGCTGTATTGACTCTGACTGAAAAATAAACCAATAACTTCTGTTCTGGTAGTGAAATGGAATCTGTCCTTCTAGTATAAACACTTGGAAAAGTGGATAAAATATAGAATATAGAATATAAAATATAGCAGTATAGAATGTGATTCCTGAGATGAAAGAAATAAGGTGACTCTATAATCACCCAAGCTTTCTGCCTAAAGGCAATTTTTTTTTCAAATGTTGTATACGTTTTTTTGAGGTAGCATTAGTTTACGTTACTATTCGTGTTTTAGTAGTATAAGATCTTTCCCTTCAGATGGTGTTACCACACACAGCCCACCACCGAAGCACACCATAGTCCACCACCCTGTGCTCCCTTCTATCTTGCTCTCGCCCCCTACATTCTTCTCCTTTGGTATCCTCAGCTCTATAGTCAGTTTTCTAGGGTTAGTTCTTAGTTTGGCTCTACCTAACCTTTTGTTTGGTTTCTGTATATTCCACATATAAGTGACACTGATGGAAACTTCGAGTAAAAGAATTTAAGATGGCCATTCTCACAAGGACCACCAGAGTGGCAGTAGAGATGATCAATGAAACTTAGGCTAAACCTGGGTATGGAAGTATTTAGGCATCTAAGGTGGGGTCAGAAAAGATTGTCAGCCAGGGGGCAGAGAGGATCATGGAGCTTAGAAGACCAACCCAATCTGACCCCAAGGTGTTAATTTCCACAATAATTCCATCAAAGGACATTACAAAAGAACACCCCTTGCCCTGGCAAAACACAATTCTTGTCCTTTAAGACAGCCCACCTGTGTCTATGCACGTGTCTCTCCCTGTCTCTTTTCCTCAATAAACTTGCCATGTGCTGATGAATGGGGATATCTGCTGAATTCTTTCTTAGAGACCCCAGAATCCCACCACGAAACCCATCATCTGAACCCCAACAACACCATCCAGTATTTGTCTTTCTCCTGAAGTCATTTTTTTTTATTCTTCAGTTTAGGAAGTTTTCTTTTATTAAAACTATTTATCATGAATGAATGTTTAATTTTGTTAGACAATTGTTCTGCATACATTAAAGATAATCACATGGTTTTCTTCTTTAATCTGTTAAATGGTGAATTACATTAATCGATTTTACGATATTAAGTCAACTGAAGGCAACTTTTAAACTTCTGTACAGGAAATGGAACCCAAGCAAAACCCAAGAGAGGCTGAATTGAACAGAAAAAGATTGGAGTTAGGGGATGGGAGAGGGAATGGTGTTAAAACAATTTACAATTTGTGGGGCAGAATATTGCATAAGTTATATAAAGAAAGTGCTCCAGAAATAAGAGTTCCCTTGAGACTGGGCAAATACTAATCTGGCCCTGTAGAAGGTGAAACTTCTAGGGCCTGGTGAAGAACATCTGGTGAGAATATACAGGTTGAGCATTTCCCATAGTTAACACAATACTGGAGGGTGAGGGGTGGTGGTGCTGAGCTCTTACTATGCAGAATGGAGACCCCTTGTTGAACACTTGGGAGTGATAAGAAATGTTATGAGTTCATTAGTGTAAGAAGTCCTAAGAAAAAGTTGGAATTCAAAAAGATTATTCTGATTTTCAAGTAACCTACCTGTCCAACAAACCAGACTTAAATATTCCTTAAAGGAAGACAATATGATCCTACCAAATAGGACCTCCCTGGTGGCACGAGGGATTACATCTCAGCACTATCAAACTATCACCAGGCACAGCAGTGCGAGTTCAATCCCAGGCCAGGGAGGGGACTCACGTGGCACAGCAGATCTCTCCTGTCTCACCTGCTGACCCCCTCAGCGGTGTGTTTCAATCAGTCTGCCTGTTTTGTTCCCTACTCTGTCTCTGGTGAATCCTCTCAAGTCCTGCACCTCTGACCTATACCCTGGTTCTTGCATGCATAAATAAATAACTCTTTTTTTAAAAAAAGATCCTGTCACCAAATAACAGCATTTACAAAGTCAGTAAATTAAAACAATACCAAAACCCATGAAATATTTAGGGACATATCCAATGTGTGTTGAAACTGATTAACGCAAGAGCTGATTCTGTCCTAACTTCTTAACTTCACATATAGAGACAATACATTGATAGTTTAAAATTGATCATTGTTAAATACTCACATCACAGAATTTAGTAAATGGTACAAATTAGGGCTTTATGGTCTCTCCTCCCCAAGAGTTGGCCCATCAGCACACCACTGAATACATTTAACAAAATAAGGAATGATTTCTCTAATAAAATATTGTAGAGAGAAATTAAAGCTCTAAATAAATAGATAGATGTAATTTGTACTCAGGTTAGAAGGTTCAACATTGTTAAGATGTCAGTTCTCCTCATATTACACTATAGATTCAATGGAATCCTATCAAAAATCCCAAAAGACAGCCTGATATTAAAATTTATGAGGACAATGTCCTGGAAGTAACTAGAAACTAAAAAAGAAATTGGAAAACTTATGCTACATAATTTTTGATATTGACTATAAAGCTATAGTAAGACAGAGTGATAGGGTACTATAGAATATACAGGTCAATGAAACAGAATAGAAACTCACCGCCACTCTGTAGCAGCTGCTATTAGTTCTAAGGGCATCATTGGCTGCCTTCAGGGCGCCCTCTGGAGGCCAAAGCTGGTATAAACTCCTGGAGGACGGAATTTAGAGTGAATAAATTAATTCAATCTCAGTCCTAGGATATGACACTCAATTAGGTGATTATGACTCTCCCTCCAGTGTATACACAGCATCATTATCTCTGAAGCCTGGATAAACTATGTGGTGGGCTTAAGTATGTGGTGGGATAAAGTATGTGATTTTAATTTTTTTTCCAAAGATTTATTTATTTTTGCACACAAGGACTGGGCACAGGCCAGAGGTGTGGGAGGTGAGAGGATTCACCAGAGACAGAGTGGGGAGCAGAACAGGTAGATCGACCGAAACACACTGCTGAGGGGAGCAGCGGGAGCGGCAGGAGAGGTCTGCTATGCCACATGGGTCCCCTCCTGGCTGGAGGCAGGGGTCGAACTCGTGCTGCAGTGACTGTGATTTGCTTCAGAGTGCATTGCTTAACCCACTATGCCATCAGGGAGGCCCAAAAGTATGTGATTTTAGAGGGAATCAGCCCAGTGGCCTTCTGATTCTAATAGTGTCTCTGCATGAACTTTCCTGGTTCTCTGATCCATTCACTGCCCTGGGCTGTTATCCTCCACTTCCACTACAAGTAACCCAGACTCAGAATTTCCACTCAGAATGGACCATGTTAGTCTTTCCAAGAAGGCTCACAGGGAGAAGTCACTGTGCTCAAATCATCCCACCAATCGGTAGGGGAAACCCTGCCTTGTTCCACTCCTGCAGTGGGGAGTACAGAATACATCTATATGAGTGAAATAAGTTGCCCCCTTCCTGTACATAAGAAGTCCACAGGCTTTCAAATTCATTTCCCAAATATTTATTCAGCACTTACTACATGCCGGTGATCCATGCTGGGACCCTGGTGATTCACTTTGTTTACAGGCTTGGAGGGAGGAGACATTAGTCAAGGAATGCACACATATACAATTAAATCATGTCAGCATAGATAGATAAGGACATGTTGCTATCTGCAGGTCAGGGAAGGCTTCCCTGAAGAAGTGACTTTTGAGCTGCCATCGGAAGCGTGAATGTTAAGTAATTCAATAGGCAGAGTGTTGACGAAAACTGTATTTGATGGAAAGAACAGAAGCAAAATCTTGATGGCACAGGAGAACTTGTCTTGTTTGGAGAATTAAAAGATCTGTGTGCTGCTTTAAGAGAGTGAGAAGAGAGCCCCAGAGGAGGTGACTGCTGGACAATGGGGCCCTGAGTAGTATAACAGGGCAATCCCCAGGGAAAGGGGAGGTTCCTGGTTCCCTGCCCCTCCCCATGGAAGGGTGGAGGTGGGCAGAAGGTGAAGTTAGACTAGACTGGGAGAAGGACAGAGAGCAGGAGAAGAAATGGACAGATGGAGAAAGAAGTAGACTGGAGGAGGCACATGGAGCAGAGAGACATGAGAAGAAGCAGCCATGTCCACTTCTTGGTCTTGGGCCTGTACCAGGGACTTGGGAAACATGGAAAGAGACACTTGAAAGAGACAGAAACATGAGTGAGAGATGTGTGGGGAGGCTGATAATGGCAGAGTTTATCTTGACTCATATTTTGATATTGCTCTTTTTCTTCCAGATTTTGCCTCATCTGCCCCTTTCCTATGGGTCCCTACCAGAAGGTACAAACTTTCTTACTTCCTTATTCAATTTACTTCATTTATTTCAGAAGGTGAGACTTATGGCAGGCTTTTGGGACTCAGTCGCCCATTTTGGGCCAACCCTGGTTGGCTGGGCGTTTACCCATGAGGGCATGGATAGCTTTGGGTGGTTTATTTGGAAACTATTTTCACTATATTCTTTCTCTTCTCTCTATTGCACGCTAACTGTATCAAAGTTATTTTCTACTGAAGGTCTTATGCACTAAGAGTCCATCTGTCTTGTGTGGCAGATGGCAGAACCCATTTAGAGAAGGTCCTGGAATGCCCTCATTCTGCCCACTAACAGTAGGGAACTTGGTCTTAACTCTAAGAGTAATTATAAAATACTAAGTGATTTTGTGCAAAACAATATAAAGTGAGGGAAAGAAAGAGAATAGTAGAGAGTAGGCCAAGCAAATGAATGCCATGGAGCCAGAGAGAGGGAAGTGGATGAGGCTAAGTATTCAGGACTTGAAGTTGAGATGTCTGGATAATGGATAGGAGGTGGACAGTATTCCCAGGATGCTCTCACATTTACACCAAACAACCTGTTACCATCTTTTACATCCTAATCTGTAGCCTTAATAATGTCAAGGACATTATCTTATATCTCCCACATCTGTTCAATAAACAGGTGGACAATGAGTGACTATGCATCTCTTCCATGGTTGCAGTTCTTAAATCTCCCAGGAGGTGGCAGTACATGAAAACTAGCCGGTCACTTTTTCCATGACCTGAACTTTGTTTCCTGCATCTTGTGACTTTGATCCCTTTGGGAGTTTTTCCCACATTCCAAATTCCCAGAAAAGAGCTACTGCCTCAGTAGAGGGTGTGACTTAACCAGAGAACTTATCGTGTTGAACCAAGGCCCAAATTACTCAGTAATTTTGTGGCTAGGGCCTCTTTATTTTCAGCTGCCATGGTTTTGTACTGGCTGCTGTTGTCACCATTTCCAGGGTTCACACAGCATTCAGGCAAAGCTGACGGGCCCATGCAGGACATTTGTCCTCTCCACCTATTGCTCAGGCCTGGGCATCAAAGCTGGACTGGTCTACATTAGCTCTTCTCAATTACATCAGGGGAGATGGGAGAAGCTGGGGGCTGTCTCAACTAGAGCCAGGAGGTAGATTTGGATCTAGGAAAGGGGCTTTGAATAGGCACGACAAGAGAGGAGTCAACTGGAACAGACTCAAAAATGGTCTTGGATTAAACAAATAAAAGGACTCTGACTTACCAAGTAAATATAACTCCCTGGGTAAGGAAAAAGAAAGATGGTGGCTGAGAGGCAGGGTGAGAAGAAGCATAGAGGCATGAAGAACAAAGACCTAGTGAGGGACACAGTAAGTTGAAGGTCACTTTAGGGGACACACTGTCAGGAGAAAACACAAATCAGAATCCAGAAACCATGGGCTGGTTTCTTGCTTTTTATTTAGTCTTTTTTTTTTTTGGGGGGGGGGGGGTGAGGGGTGGAGGGGTTGTTGTGGTCGTGGTGACTGGTTTCTATAGCTGGTTAAGGTCTGAGGCCATGTGTGCAGCACAGGCAAGACATCTACACCTCTTGTGCAGATCCCTTGCTCCTGACAGAACATTGTGTGAAGGGCCTTGCTGCAGGGAGTGTCTCTCGAATCCTCATCACAGTAGCAATCTCCCTGCCAAACACTCACCATTGGACCTCTTTAAATCTACTCTTCTTAGTTCTGCTCCTTTTCTCTTAGGACTTTTTGATCCTTAGAAAGTAGAAAGAACTGGTGGTTCCCAATTTCAGGAACCTCAGTATCCTCCCTCATCCTCTGACTGATTGCTGAAGTGCCATAATTTCATTTCATACCTTTGTTTATACTATTTTATTATTGTATCTTAGTATGCAGTAGATATTTATTTTTATTATTTAACACGATTTATCTAAAACACTAAGATAAATACAATTCAACACAGGAATTGAATTGACCAATGAGGATCTGCTTGGTCAATGGCCCATTCATCACTTGATTCAAGCACATTCTCTGGGATGATTCCATGTTTATCTATTGTCAGTCATTTGCTCCTTAATTTTGAATGTTGATGCTGTTGGGTTAGTCCTAACTGATAATAGTTCCATATTTTGGTACCTTGGCCAGAACTGCTTGATGGTATCGCTCTTCCAAGTCTATTGACAAGTGTGTCCAGCATTCTCTGTCCACTCCTTGTATGTCTTGTGCTCTAGGCACCTGGTATTCTCTCATGCATTGTTCTATAACACCTCTTTCTCATACCTGTGTTTCTCTCATGCATTGTTCTATAACACCTCTTTCTTTGCTTGTTGCCTCCACTGCCTGATATATTTATTACTTGGCCTTTTTTCATCTTATGAGTTTATAGTCATTTACTAAGATTAAGGTTAGTTGTCATCTCCTCCAAGAAGCATTCCTTGACTGTCCAGATAGGCATTTAGTAAGTGCCAAATTCTGTACTAGATACTAGAGGTCCAATGATAAATAAATCATAGTCCAGAGCCTAGAAGTACTCAACAGTCTAGGGAAGAGGACAAATGTGGTGAATGCTGTGACTGAGATAAGCACTCAGACCAGTTCAAGAGGGGAAGGGACCAGAGAAGATGAAACTTCAGCAGAGTTAAACAAGAGAGGATGTTGGAGAAGGGGAGGATGTTCTAGACCAAAAAAAAAATCCTGGTAAGAGGAACTGTCCTTGTAACATATTTACATAACAGCTAGCCATTCAATATGAACTTAAAAGACAAAGGTGGGGAGAGAGATAAGAGATGTGGCTCGAACCAGAAGATCTGGAGATCAGATCATAAAGGGCCAGGCTACAGACTGTGTGATTCTAAGACTTTGGACTTTATCTTTAAGTCACTGGGGAGTTCTGGAAAGAATTTAAACAGGGAAGGATACATTTTAAAGAACTAACTAGAGTGGAAAGAACAGATCAAAAGGAATGGCAAAAGTATGGGATTTTCATGGTTATTCAGATAGGAGAGGGCCCTGACCTGAACTGTGATGGTTAGGCAATGAAAACACTGGGCTAGGAGATGGGAGAGTCAAGAGATAGGAAGGAGTTAGAAATACCGGAATAACTAAGAAAGCCATCCAACTGTCTGATTTTGGTACTTGATGAAATGGTGTTAGTTTTTTCCAAGATAGGGAATATCAAGGGTATTGGTAAAGATTAGTTTTGGGCAAGTTGCGATCCATGTTCTCTTGGATATTCAGATGGAGATCTACTCCAGTAGATGTTATGAAGTCCAGCGTTGATAAAAGCCACTTGATTTTCATACTGATTAGGATGGCTAATATAGAAAACACAGGAAGTAACAAGTGTTGGTGAGGATGTGGAGAATTGGAAGGTCTATACCCTGTGGGAATTGAAAATGTGCAGCCACCATAGAAAACAGTATGGCAGTTTCTCAAACAATTAAAATTATTGTATAACCTAGCAATTCCACTTCTGTGTATATATACTAAAGAATTGAAAACAGGGTCTTGAAGAGATATTTGCATACCCATGTTCATAGTGGAGTTATTCAAATAGCTAAGAAGTAGAAAGTAACACAAGTGTCCATCATCTTGATGAATGAATGGATCAATCAAACATGGTATATGTTAGGTGGTTAGCAGGGAGTGGTGCCTAAGATAATCGATAACTGTCCTGCAACCATCCCAGACCAGGTAGATTCATCATCACTTCAAGCAGCCTCCTTGTTGTCTTAGCAGTTCTCATGCTGTGCTCTACTGTACTCTACTGTACTCTGCTGTACTCCACCTTACAGCACCATCGCACTTCTGCTGCTGCTGCTGCTTTTGCCTTTGCTCTTCTGCTGCTGCTGGCATCCCCATGACACCACCCCTCTATACCCAGTCTCTCAGCCCAGGTGCACCCACCTACACAGGCCCACACCCTACCCCAGGTGTCTGCCATCAGGCATGCGTGTAGGACTGCAGGTGTCTGTCATTAACACTAATGGTAGGAGGGTGGAAAAACCTGATAATTTTCATTTACCCTACAATAACCAACATACTCATTACACCAGGAAAAACCTGCAAGGGGCTGCTAAAAACATAACCTGGGGAGTGAGCACAGGGCAACATCTGGGGAACGTTTGCATGGTGGTGGCGGGGGATGAATTTCCAATCACTCTGGCAGACACCTGCTTACATGTCTGTCAACTGCCAACAAAGGACTAGAGTGCTCTCTCCCAACAAAGGGCAGAGGTAACATTTTTTTTTTTTAAGATTTATTTATTTATACATACAAGAGCTGGGGTAAAGGCCAGAGTCCAGGGTGGTGAGAGGATTTACCAGAGACAGAGTGGGGAGCAGAACAGGCAGTCTGACTGAAACACACTGCTGAGGGGAGCAGCAGGCGAGGCAGGAGAGGTCTGACTGCGCAGTGTGGGTCCTCTCCCTGGCTGGGGGCAGGGATCAAACTCGTGCTGCAGTGGCTGCAGTGGCTGCAGTTTGCTTCATAGTGCGTTGCACTGCGCCACCAGGGAGGCCCCAGAGGTAACATCTTTTTGCCAGAAAGAGACAGAATGAGCAGCCTTGTACCCCGTTTAAACCAATATCCCTCACCATTCAGGGCAGTTGTTTTGTGGATGGTGGGACACCCCAAATGTACTCTTGATAAATAAACTGCTGCTTTGCTTTGCCTAAATGTGGCTTATGAATTCTTTAAACTGGTAATTTATGAGTGTATATAAATGTATATGTTTTCATTGTACACACACTGTCGCAGCAGGAAGGGATGGCACTGGAGCAAGGTTCGGGATGGTTCTCTGCAGACAGGTCAGGGAAGGAGAGTCTTGGAGCCCTCGGTGGCTTTTCATACTTTTATTAGTAGAGGTGGCCAGGTACGTGGCAGACATGGGTGCTGGGGGGCCGGGAGGCTGGCAGGCCTCCCAGCCCCCAGCGCATCTCACCCTCTCGGCTGCTTCTTCTCTTTCTCTTTCTCTGCTGCTGCTGCTGCTCCTGCTCCTTCGTCTTGTTGGTTCTGTCGGTTCTCTCAGTTCTGTGGTCGGTCAGTCCTGTTGGTCCTGGCGTCCTCCTGACGCCGCCCATTTAAGCCCGTGTCCCAACTCAGGTGCGTCCACTTGCGCATGCCCACCCTGGAATGCTCGCAGCACCGCAGGTGTCCAACATCACAGTGGTGGGAGGGTGGAAAGACCTGATCATTGTCTGACACACACACACCCAGACACACCCACACCCTCCCTTCCCCCCACACTGGACTATTATCCAGTCTCTAAAAGGAAGGAAATCCTGTCAAATGCTACAACAGGGATGAAACTTGAGGACACTAAGTGAAATAAGCCAGTCACAAAAGGCTAAATACTGTGTGATTCCACTTGTATATGAGTCAAATAGAAGACAGAATGGTGGTCCCAGGACTTGGGGGAGGGGAGAGTGAGCAGTTTCTGTTAAATTAAAAAGCAAAATTCATGAATTTAGAGATCTATTGATAGTTAGCTTTATGAAAGGATTCATGAATCAGGCAGCATCTCATCTAGATCCTGCAAGTGGTTACACAAAATGAAAGCTATTTACTGACAGAAAGAGGGTGGCACAGCTATTTAACACAAGGAAAGATTATTTCAGGTAAAGCAGTCTTCCCCCAGCATCAGGCAGGTGGGTCTTATCTGCAGATGACCTCACTGGTGAGGAAACTGTAGGTTGATTGGTTTAGGATTATACCTTTGGGAGAGGCTGAAACTACAGGGAGATTAGGTATTAAGTGTGGGTTCAGTATGAGTAACTCCTTTGGGGCCTGTTTTTTTTTTCTCTTCTATTTTAACACTTAGCACAGGGTTTCTATTTCGCAGGATAAAAAGCATTCTGGAACTAGACAGTGGTGATTGCACAACACTGTGGATGTACTTAAGTGTGCTGAGCTGTACACTGAAGAAGACAACCAAAAAATATTACAATGGTAAATTTTTAAAAAGATTTATTTATTTATGCATACAAGAACTGGAGTAAAGGGCAGAGGTGCAGGGATGGGGAGGTGGGGGTGAGAGGATTCACCAGAAACAGAGTGGGGAGCAGAAAGGCAGATTGAAACACACTGCTGAGGGGGCAGTGGGCGAGGCAGGAGAGGTCTGCTGTGCCATGTGGGTCCCCACCCTGGCCGGGGGTCAAACTTGTGCTGCAGTGGCTGTGGATGCTTCATAGTGTATGGTTAACCCCTTGTGCCACCAGGGAGGCCCACTATAATGGTAAATTTGCTATGTATGTTTTACTAACATTTCGAGCTACAGATAGCAATTTGAGAATTTTTAGACCATATGGAAGACAACTGAAGCTGTGATCTCACCTAGGGAGAGAATAAAGAAAATAATATGAGTTGTCCATCTGGCAAAGAAAGGGGAAGATATAAAGGGGCCTGAGAAGTCACAGCCACAAACAAGAGGGACAACAGGAAGGAATGGTAATTGGAGGTGAGGGAAGAGAGATATTTCAGGGTCAGAAGCTGCAGAAACACCAAGAATGAGGACTAGAAGGAATCCTGTATTTAGCAACAAAGACTGTTTTTCTTGGTGATCTTGGTGAAGGTAGCTTAAGGGGAGAGGTGGGTGTAGCCCCAGAGCACAGCAGGGGATGGGCAGCATGTGGGCTGAGGAAGTTGTGAAAGTGCTCGAAGTTTGGCTCTAAAGGGAGGGAGACAGAAGGTGGCAATGGAGACAGATGCAGTGACTGGTGTAAGTTGATGACAAGATCATCGGTTTTACAATTTGCTCCAATTTCATGCTCACTCAACATTCTTCTGCATATATCTGGCTCCAATGCCCATATGAACATCTGGCCCACAAGACAGTGTCAGTCTGACTTAAGAAACTGTATTCCAGTTGCTGCTGCATCTCTCAAGCATTTGGTTAACTGAAGGAAGTTTGCTGGACTCCAAATAATTCTGACAGGATGCAGTTTTGGATGTAGAAAGTTCAGAACTATTTAGAGCGCTTATGTGCCCAGGCTGTATCCCCCCTCGGTGCTGTTCTTAAGCTGTCCTCTCTTCCTGAAATGCCATCCCTCTAATACACACAGCTTGCTTTTATTTCCATGAGTCTTTTATTTCCTTTGAGTGTCTATTTAGGGTTCACTCCAGAATGCCCTTCCAGCCTCTTCTCCTCTTGCCCCAGGCTGGGTGATGGACTCTCCCAGCACACCTGTCACAGGGGTACTGTGTTCACCAATAGGTACTTGCCACATTGTTTGGTGGTTTTTTGCTTGTTTGCCCCACTGAGTTGTGAACCATAGAGAACTTGTTCCTACAGTCCCTGTTCCTGGGATATTGTCAGTTCTCAATAGAATTGATGAGTGAATGATAAAGTGTAGGTTGAAACTGCCTAGGGATTAACAGACCAGGCAATCCTTTCTTAGAAGCAAAGCTTACTGAATGTTTGCCAGGCACGCATCAGGTGTGACGGGCACACAAAAACCGTGGGCCCTGTCCTTACACAGCACAGGCTCCGTAACGCACCACCTCTGTCACGTTTGAAGGGGGCATGTAGTTATAGTTGGCCTCTGTGCTCTCAAAATTATTTGCTCATACTTGAGACTGGCACATCGTGCACAATAAATCTTTGTTGAGTAGATGAATGAGCCTTTATTACAGAACTTATAACACAATTTTCACACAGTTTTCCCCACAGTTTCTTTGGTGTGTGATTTTCTCCTCTGGATTATGAGGGCCTCACTGGGTCTCACTCTTTGTTAGCCTGTAGCAGATTTTTCACAAAGGTATCAACGGTGCTTATTGGCTGAAAGGATGAATTTGTAATTCAGATGCGAGTAAGGCACACACACGTATATGCTACACCTTCTTTTTTCCTTTCCCATCTTTTTGTTCCCCCCATGGGAAACCAGATGAAAAATGCATTTCTCATGACTGGCTTCTGATGGTCTGAATGCTTCTGTAGGCATCCTCAGCAGTTTTCCTGGCAGCTCCAAGCAGGATTGCATGCGTGGAGGTTCTGGAGGAGCTTCAAAGCAACATGGACTTCACGCATGTGTGTGTATGTGTGGGGGTGGGAGTGGTGGTGGAAGGGTATGGGGCTGTTGGTGCAGCAGGCACTCATAAAGCCTGTGCAGTGATGGCACACAGCTTCTCTGAAGGGGTGGTGGGGTGGCGCTGTTGACAGAGATCTGCCTGTTATAACACAAGCTGTGCCCAGGCTGCCCAGCTCAGCTCTCGTGCTTCCTTTTATTATATTTTCTCAGTATTTCTGTTTACCAGTAGGTATACGCAGGGAGGTACCAGTGGTTATCCAGTCTAGGTTTTTCCTCTTCCTGCCCTCTTGTGCAGACAAACACCCCTGCTACTCGGCCTCCATCTGTGTCCTGCCTGCAGGAGAAATGGTTTAAGCAAGGATGGGAACTCAAGTGGGTGAGGAGGGAAGGACGGAAGACTTCAATATACTTTTTCCTTTAGTGATGGAGTTTGCTTATCAAAGAACAGAAGGTGCCGCAGGTGACTGATTATATTTGGAGGTGCTAAGTGTTGCTCTTGGAGGCCACATGTGGCTGCAGGTCTGGCAGAATCAGAGTGAAGAGGACAGCCCCTCCTATCCGGCCACCTAGCAGCTCAGCACCTTGTGACAGTCCTTTCTGGTGACCAGCCCTCTAGCCTGGACACCTGCATCCTTTCCCCACCCTGGGACCTAATTCCACAAGCTAACGGCTTGTGAACCCAGCTCAGAACATCTTATAGCCTCCTGGCTTTGATGAGTGATACCCTTCTTACTTCAAGGACAGCCATAGAGGGGAGTGCCTTGGTTTTCTCAGGGCTCCAGCTCCATAAACAGTCATGGGCACGGCTTCCACTTGAATGACCTATAGGCTGCTTTCTCTGGATTAGCCTGACTTCTTTCCTGATCTCTTCAGGGATAGGGCGGGGGGTGGTGGTGGTTAGGGGGGCGGTGGTCCAAAAGCACATTGTGTTTATTCCCAAAGAAAAGAACTGGCTTCCTCTTCAGCTATTTTTCTGTTCTTCATTATTTGTAAATTCCAACTCCCAGCCTCCAGCTAGGCAAATTTACAAGTTATTATTAGTAGCTATGTGGAAACCTCATATTTAAAATGTTTTCTGATAAAAGAAGGAGGACGTTCTTTGTTACAAAATATTTCAGAAATACTGAGCTGTTTCTCCCTATTCCCGCTGCTCTCCTCTTTGTCCCCTCACTGCCCCCACCCAGCTGACTGCCACGAGCAGGCATTTCACAACTTTAAAAAGCATCTTTCAATTTGACACAATACTAACTTATTCATTTTAGATGGGGGGAATTTGGGTTTCAGTAAAAGTATTTTTTTTAGATGTATCTGTCTCTTTTATATTTATCTGAAAAAGAAAACCCCTAAAATAAATTGCTTTCCGTCCTCTTTTCTTATGGGCTGTGTTGGTCTCTCTGTTGCTATCTTAGTTCTGAGTTGTGAGCAGAATGACAGTTTCCTCTGAGCACAAATGTTCCAGGCCAGTGTCTCTCCCACCTAACAACGGCACTTGCCAACCACTCTTGCTAGACCTGGAAGTGAACCACTGATCCAAAAGATTAAAAAACAAAATAAGGAGCTATGGCGTCCCCAGGGACTTCTTACTTAACTCTATGGTGGGTGATGAGCATTGCTCCCGTGGCTTTGTTTCAGCTTCCACAGAGAACAAGCAGGCTCCACTGAGGGCATTGAGGTGGTTTGGACCAGATGATGCACTGGAGGGAGCTGAGGGTGCAGGACAAAAATGTTGATTCCAGAGCTGCTAGTGGGTCCCTAGCAGGTGGCTCTCTCGTTTGCATCTGTTAACCAAAAAACTGCTCCCTGTGTCTCCTTCAGCATCTTCATTTAGAACAAAGGTTCTCAAGCTGAAGGTGCCACAGAATCACTCTTTAAAACCAGGTTTCTGGATTGTACCCCTGGAGTTTCTGATTCATGGTTTTGGGATGGAGTCTGAGAATTTGCATTTCTTTTTTTTTTTTTAAGATTTATTTATTTATGCATACAAGATCTGGGATACAGGCCAGAGTCCAGGGAGGTGAGAGGATTCACCAGACAGAGTGGGGAGCAG
>JAGFMF010011818.1:2001207-2028840 GCA_019455555.1 Galemys pyrenaicus
TCTTTCTTTCTTTCTTTCTTTCTTTCTTTCTTTCTTTCTTTCTTTCTTTCTTTCTTTCTTTCTTTCTTTCTTTCTTTCTCTCTCTCTCTCTTTCTTTCTCTCTCTTTCTTTCTTTCTTTCTTTCTGATTCACACATCTACCTCACATGTAGCTTTATTAATTTTTTTAAAGGTTTATTTATTTATGCATAAAGAGCTGGGTTACAGGCCAGAGGAGTGGGAGGTGAGAGAATTCACCAGAGATAGAGTGGAGAGCAGGACAGGCAGATGAACTGAAACACACTGCTGAGGGGAGCAGCTGGCGAGGCAGGAGAGGTCTGCTGTGCCATGTGGGTCCCCTCCCTGGCTAGGGATCGAACTCCTGCGCTGCTGTGCTGCAGATGCTTCACAGTGTGATGCTCAACCCGCTGCGCCACCAAGGATGCCCAGATGCATTTCTTTAAATCATAATTTAATTTCCTCTTCCTCATGTTTGTGCTCTACTGTGTTGATATTTGAAAAACAAGCAAAGCTAGTGTTTGACAACTTTTCTTCACCATAATTTGTGATGTGAGAGAGCCCCTGCTCTTTGACATTGGTGTCCTCCTCTCTGCTTCAGTGTGTCATTATTAGGGATGCTGTGCCCCCAAAGGACAAAAGAAAACCTCGTGAAGTGGGCTTGAATGGAAATGTAGACATTTTTAAGAATGATAAGTTTGTTTTAATTTCTAACATAATTGAAAGGCTCTAAGAGTACTAGAAAGCTAATGGGGCGGCACACAGAAGGCACCAAAGGAAGAAAATTCAATTAGACCTAGTTTCAGGGAAGGTAATGAGTCCAAGAAGAAAAGAAATCTAGAGCAATAGAAAAGAGAGTGGATTTGATTTCTTTCTTACATTAGGAATCAGGATGGGAGCATATGAAATGGGCTTTGTGGGTCATAGATTCACTGAGGCAAATTACCTCTGTGAGATTCTATTTCCTTACCTGAGCACAGTTAGGAACTTGACCCCTTAGGAGCCTGGCACTGCCAGTCTTGCATTCACTGGGTCATTGCCACAGGCTAGTTCACTATGGAGTACGAGGCTTTCCTCTGTGCCCTTACATTCTCCGGGGAACATCCTAATGGTCACAGTCAGGAACTGGCCCTCCATACCCTCAGACTGGGACACTCACCAATCCTGGCCTTCTCCTCTGAGTCTGGCTCATCCTCACTACCATGGGGAGGTGTCAGAGCAGATGAGTGAAGACATAAACTGTAGGCCTACTCGGGGCAAGTGGCACAGGCCCTCCTGGTCTTACCAGCTTCCACAAAGACTTGCACCATTCCAGAGGGATCCCAAAGTCTCCTCTGGTTCCTGCTCATTCCGTGGCCTTCACCATCTTTGATTCTATTTCCTTCCAGGGTCAGAGGGTTGAGCGCAGCTGTGGGCCACAGAGGCCAACATGCTTGTGTGGCTGGAGTGCCCTACCACCCAGCTGGAATGTTCCCTCCCTGTTTCTGGGTGCTGGGCAAGATCTGCAAGAAGATCAAACTAAATTTGATCCAAGAGTTGAGGCAATTCTCCTGGCCTGAAAATAGGGCAGCTCTGTATCGGTGGGCCACTCTCCAGCCATCTCAGCCTGTGTTCCCATTTGGAGGAATACAGACCCACTCCTTCCCCCCAGCCATTAGTAATTGACTGTTCCCAGAGAACAGGTGCTTCCTCAGGCCCTGAGAATTTTACTGTCCTTCCCTTCAGCACATCTCTGCTGGCCACTCTCAAGGATATTCC
Organism: Galemys pyrenaicus; assembly: GCA_019455555.1. Classification (NCBI taxonomy): domain Eukaryota; kingdom Metazoa; phylum Chordata; class Mammalia; order Eulipotyphla; family Talpidae; genus Galemys; species Galemys pyrenaicus. Next base: position 2,002,962 of record JAGFMF010011818.1, read on the forward strand.
CACAGGACATGAAGACTTCTCTCTTCTGTTCTCTTCTTTGTCATGGTTCTGACTGGGCCATGCCACATGAAGCCTCCAGACATGGAAACTATAGAACAGTGAGAGTTATTGCATTTACTCTTGCAAGCAGTGGGGTGCTAGTAAATGTCTCCTAACTAGGAGAGTGGGGGAGGGGGAGAAAACGTGTAGCATTGAATCATTTTCAGGGCAAAAATACTCTCGCAATTGTCAAGCTACCAAAGTGTATCATTGGATTTTTGAATTAGGGAAAGATGCATACAAAGAACTTCCATGGGCAGATTCAAGAGCCTCCGGTCTACCACCAGCACATACTACCAGAATTTCTTATCTGATTGTGTCAAATTCCTGACACTGCATCTGTGAGGTGAAGAGGGCAGACACTATTCAATATTATTCCCATTTTATAGATGAGAATTCTTATGTGTCCCACACAGGCAGTTAGTAGAATAGTATATTCATTCAAAGCATGTGTGTTGTAACACAGACCAGATGCATATTTTCAAAGAAAATATTGGAAAACTGACTTTTACAACCCTTTAAAAACCCTCATCATGCAGGGTTGTAGAAAGATCAAGAAAACAGAGAGGGGAAATTTGGAAGGAAAGCTATTTAGAGTTTGGACTATCTTCTCTCTACAGTAGGGGTGGGGACTCCTTTGCATTGAATCCTGAAAGAGAAGGGCCATTTTGACCTGCATTGGGGGACACTTGAAGAAGCCATAGCCACCTTGGCAGTGGGAGTAAGAGCAAAAAGAGAAAACAGGGCTTCGCTTAAGAAAGAACTTCACTTCCAAAGAGAGCAGGCCCAACCAATGTGGGCCTCAGGGCGGAGAGAGCAGGCCAGGAGACAAACTGAATACGATCCAAGAGTTGACCTGAGAAAGTGAGGGGATTATGAGGGAGAATCTGTGGTGGGGTGGGTGGGCAGACAAAAAAGGACTGAATCAAGGTGACTGAACGAAGCTTCAAACAAACAAACAAAATAACCCCAGGAAAGAGAATCCCTTTATCAGTTAGGCAGGTCCTAACAGAGTTTGGGAAGAACTATGCTATTTCCTGACCTCCACTCCTACCTACAGCCTGGACATGGAAACATCATTCACTCTGGAATGAATATTAATAACAAATATCCAGTGTTAATATTCTGGATAGTTGGCCCACACATCTAATTTCTGCGATATGTTTGTGATTTGGATGTCTTTCCATAGAGTGAGCTACTACCTTAGAGGGAGCAGAAAAATGGGGTTATTAACTGAATGGCAGAAAAGAAATCTCCTCACAGAATGTATTTTGAAAGAGTGGTGGGTGACAAAACTGAACTTGCTTTTGGGTCACGTCCCATGAGCAGCGCTGGTCCAGAGTGTGGATGTGGTGGGGAAGGGTGAGCGCCAGGTCTCAGGGACCAGCCTCGGGCAGGGTGCGCGCGGGAGCCAACCCTGAGGCTCAGAGCAGCCTGGGAAGAGGGCCCGCCTTGCAGAATGACTCCCGGGAGGGGTTGCCTCAAAGATTTTGAGTTGTGGTAAAGGCCAAATTTAAAATTGCATCTTTGGATAATATGACATATTTGCATTTGTTGTTACCTGAGTCAAAATTCTGTGGGAGATTTCCACTCCAATTTGTAGTTTATGCAAAATCTTCTTCCAGGCTACTTTTTTAAAGTAATCTAAGTTTATTTTTTTCCTGATTTACTTTTACTTATCTTTATAAATTTTATTTATATGTATTTTACATCATTGTTCTTTTTTTTTTTTTTACAATGTTTGCTTTCTTTTCTCAGGAGTAGTAGTCCCCATAGAATTCCTACCACTAAGTCACCTGTGCACCATCACATAGTCCCTTGTGCTCTTCCCACCCACCCTTCTTTTGATCCCTCTATACCACCCCCACCGCCGCAGAATATTTAGCGTTGCCTGTTTTTAATTGTTATTTTCCCCTCTAATCCCTTATTTGGTTCTCCTATATTCCTCCTATAAATGAAACCTTCAGATATTTTTCTTTTTCCCTCTGACTTATTTCACTGAGCATAAAGATTTATTTATTTGTTTAGTAAATTATTTTTCATTTTTGTACAGTGGATTTATTTTTAAAGACTTATTTATTTACTTATACATAGAAGAACTGGGGTACAGGTCAGAGTTGCAGGAAGGTGAGAGGACTCACCAGAGACAGAGTGGGGAGCAGAACAGGTAGATGGACTGAAATACACTGCTGAGGGGAGCAGCGGGCGAGGCAGGAGAGGTCTGCTGTGCCATGTGGGTCACCTCTCTGGACTGGGGAATAGGCTGCAGCATTCCTCTGTTGGAGGAATAAAAATCCAAAGAAGTAAAATGATGCTCCAGAATCCTTGCCCTGTCCCTACCCCTCCCACCCAGGCCCCACTAACTGTGCCCTCAGGTACTTGATGAAAAAGGGTAGAACTTTTCTGCCCCAATCCCGATGTCCTGAGTGGGGATTCTTAGTGTTGGGGGCACGGCCCACCTGCCACAAGCATTTGAAAAGATGAAGTGTGGTTTGGCTGCATTCTCTTTCCTCTGCATTTTCTTTCCTCTTTGCCAAGTGTGAAACTCACTTTGTCAGAGGCCACCTCTTCTTCCACTGCCTGAACTTGCCTTCCCTGCCCCATGCCTGTGGCTCTGGTCCTCTTGCCCTCAGGCCGCAGCAGCTAGTCACTCTCCATGTGGCAGGGTCCCAGTGCTTGCCCAAAGGCCTCAGTGGATGGCTGTACTCCATTTGACCAGCTCCTGGTTTGCCCCAAGGTCTTGGCTGAGTGGGCTTGCTGCCATCTTGCCACAGTTAGCTCCTGTTTGGCCTCCGGGTTTCTACACCACAGACACTATCTGGGGTAGTGTTACAGGGCAGGGAGAGGGGCACCCCTAACCCCCAAACCTGCCCTCTCTCAATGGGTTCTGCCACTGCTGTATCAAGACAAACATATAAGACCTTTAATGGAAAGGAACATTAATATAATTAGGGTACAATACAGAAAGGACAAAGAACATAGTTATTAAGTTAAGCATTTAAAGTTACCCATCTCCTTGAGGGTAAAAGTTGAGCTAAATAGGATTTGCTTAAAGCAAGGCTCAAAAGCCTGCCACAAGTTAAAGGACCTTTTAGTAGAGACCCATAGAAAAGGGTCAGAAAGAGTTAGACAAATTTGGGAGGAAAGGACCAAATCAAAATCAAAGTGAAAGCTGCCATTGTTCACCTCCCCACGGGTCTCTCACCCACATCTGTTCTAACCAGTCAATGACCAAAAAGCAAGCGCAGTTTCTTCACCTGTCCCTCTGTTCCACGTGCCTCCTCCACGTTTCCTTGCTACTCTCCATCCTGCTTCCTTCTTCCTTCCTTCCTTCCTTCCTTCTGTCCTCCTATTTCCTCTCTCCAACATCTTTTTTTTTTTTTTTAAGTTTTTTATTTATTTATGCATACAAGCACTGGGGTACAGGCCAGAGGTGTGTGGGGGGGGGGTGAGAGGATTCACCACAGAGAGCGGGGAGCAGAACAGGCAGATCAATGGAAGTACACTGCTGAGGGGAGCAGGGGACGAGGCAGGAGAGGTCTGCTGCGCCATGTGGGTCCCCTCCCTGGTCGGCAGCAGGGATCGAACTCGTGCTGCAGTGGCTGTGGTTTGCTTCACAGTGCGTTGCTTAACCCACTGCGCCACCAGGGAGGCCCTCCAACATCTTTTTATCCCTGCTCAGCTCCACCCACTTAGGGTGGGACAGGGATTCTGGAACTTTCCCCTTTCATGGGGACCACCCTGTTACAGTAGGACTGACTTCAGCATCTGGTCACAGGCCAGCATATACATTCTTATTCCCACTCTTTGCTTTCACTTTTATCACTCTCTATATAAATAAGTACTCTTATTGTTGCTTCTCTCTCTGTCTTGCATTCGTAAGCTCCTGGGTGAGGCTCCACCAACCAAGTCATCCTCTCTCTGGCTCTGGGTTTACTTCATTTCAGCTTTGGCACCCAACATGAGGCGAGCCCCTCATGGCTGGTCAGAACAAGAATCTTGGCCACCACCAGCACATTGCAGTTGCTATTAGATGGTAGTGTGTTTCCCGATTTAGAGGAGTTAGGGTTTCCTTAGAGTTTTCTTTGTGTATGTTTTGATTTATACATGGGCTCAACCTTTGGTTTAGGCAACTTTGATTCTCCTCTTCCTTCTTCATTTCCTCCTTTAAGTTTTGAATTGGGGGTGGTGCCTCTCTGGTGCAAGGGGTTGAATGCTGCTGCACTGAGGGGCTTCCGCAGCCATTGCAGCACGAGTTTGATCCCTGACCAGGGAGGGGACCCACATGGTGCAGCAGACCTCTCCTGCCTTGCCTCTTGTTCCCCTCAGCAGTGTATTTCAGTAGATCTGCCTGTTCTGTTCCCCAGGCTGTTTCTGGTGAATCCTTTTCTAACAGGGTCATCCCCAGGAAAGGGGGAAGTTCCAGAATCCCTGTCCCACCCTAAGTGGGTGGAACTGAGCAGGGAAAGATGATTCTGCAGAGAGAGGACAGAAGGAAGGGAGGAAAAGGGAAGCAGGATGGAGAGCAGCAAGGAGACCTGGAGGAGGCACATGGAACAGAGGGACATGTGGAGAAACTGCGCTTGCTTCTTAGTCTTGGACTGGTTGGAACAGATGTGGGTGAGAGACCTGTGAGGAGGTGAACCATGGCAGCTTTCATCTTGATTTTGATTTTGCTCTTTTCCTCCCAAATTTATCTAACTCTTTCTAACTCTTTTCTATGGGTCTCTACTAAAAAATCCTTTAAACTTGGGCCTTGCTTTAAGCCAATCCTATTTAACTAAACTTTTACCCTCAAAAAAATAGGTAACTTTAAATGCTTAATAACTATGTTCTTTGTCCTTTCTGTATTGTACCCTAATTATATTAATGTTCCTTTCCATTAAAGGTTTTATATATTTGTCTTAATGCGGCAAATGGCAGAACCCATTGAGAGAGGGCAGGCTTGGGGGTTCTGGGGTGCCCCTCTCCCTGCCCTGTAACACTCTCACCCCCTATAGCTCTGGCCTGTACCTCAACTCTTGTATGCAAAAAAAGAGTTAAGTTTTGAATTGGGGGATCTGATAAAGTCTGCAAGGAAGATGGACATTGGAGGGGTATGTTTCTCAGATTTGGAACAAGAAAATGGAGTAGGGATGAGAGTGTGGAAAGAAAAGAGGAAGCAGAAGGCTGCATAAAATGAGGATGGGAACAGTGGTTGCAGAATGGGATACAAACCTAGAAAGAGGAGTGAAGAAGCAAAGATGAAGAAAAGGAGGTAAATGGTAGTCTAAAGTAGAGTCCAGTGAATAGCATAGAGGCCCAGGGACTGCACTGGATCAGAAAAAGCCTATTATGATAACCCCCTGGAAGCCCCCAGTAATTCCCACTGTGGGGAACCAGTGTTGGATTCTTTGATAAATGCGGGAGCAACCCATTTGGCTTTGAATTCTAAATTAGCTTAGGCCAGCCAGGGGCCTCTACCAGTCACAGGGGCGATAGGGAGGCTACAATAGAAAACCTTCCTACAACCTCTGGAATGCCAGTTTGGTGATAAAACCCTCCAGTTTAACTTTCCATACTTGGAAGAGTGTCTGATTCCCCTCCTTGGCCATGACCTCTTAAGTAAACTGAATGTACAAATTATTTTCTCACTCCCTATGTGAATCAATCCTGTTATTGTTGTTTCTCCCCATGTGCTGCTTTTGAGTCATGTCCTGCAGATAAAAGTGTGTGTGTGTGTGTGGGGGGGGGGGAAAGGACCCACCAACCAGATCAACCCCAGTCCCTGGGATTTGTTCCCTTTCACTTTCATGATTCATAAAAGGTGGGAATTGCATCCTGCCCCCAACCTCCCATCTCAAGAAGCCAATATTAAAAACCTACCACACACACCAAATTTCATGTTGTGATGTGTCTGTCTCAGAAGGAGCTAGAGCTGTGCCTCCAGGCAAATACTGGTTCCAGTTTGGAGCGATAGTTCCAGCAATATTATTAGTTCAGCTAATAATTAGGGAAAGAGTCTTGATAAAAGACATTAATGGGAGCTGAGTTAACATACCATATCCCTTGTGGTAGTGGGAGATTTATACAGATTACACCTGAGAGGAGAAATCAAATATTGTACAAAATTAAACAACGATGTAAGAAAACAAAAACAAACCATATCCCTACATATACTGCCAGCTTTACGGCTCCAGAAATCTTTACTGTGTTCAGCCCGCCCTGCATCTGCACAGTACATGTGTGCTTGTTGTGTGCATGTGTGTGTGTGCATTTGTGTGGCTGTTCTGTGAGCTGCCACCACCACTGAAGCTGTGGTTGCAGCTGGTGTTGATGGCCCAGAAGCGCTGAGTCACTGGCTGTTCAGTGGCCCTTACATCACGTTCCATTGTCCTTTCTTCCTTTCTAGGCTTTTAAGGGCTTTTTCAGTGCTTTTGTTTTGTTTTGTTTTTGCCTCAGGCCTATCCTGATTTGGAAATCAGGGTGTGAAAATCAAGAAGTAGCTGGGGCTTCTGAACAAAACCTTCCAGAGTGACAGCCTGTCCCCTCAGGCTGCTGAAAACATCCAGCACCCCAAATTCATGCTGGGAAGGCAGGAACTCTTCCTGCTGTACTGGTTTGAACTGGAACTGAGGAGTTTAACAATCTATAACACTTTGAATCCAAAGATCTTTAGGACTGGTTTTAGCTCAAGTATAACAGGTGGTGCTAATTATCTGTGTGACATAAATTCTTGGAGAGGTAGCCTCTAGAGAGTGCCATGCAAATTTGCTTAAATGACTATTTTGACCCAACTAGCTTGTCACTTCATTAAATTTTTTTCTGGTTATAAAAACACAAATATTATAGAAAAATTGGGAGCGAGCAGAAAAATATGAGAGATGAAATGAAAATCATCCATAATTTATCATCCAAGGATGATCACTGTTAATATTGTCATGTAACATCTTCCAGTATTTTTTCTATATATCAAATGATATGCACATACATTTTACATTAGTAGGCCCACTTGGTACATTTTATTTATGCTGAGAAACATTCTGTGAATATATTCTTGTGTTGTCACTAAACCATATTTTAGAAATGCTACAATTAGTGCGATAGGAGCAAGGAGATAAGGCTATAGCATAGGCATTTTATTTGCTGTCACACACCGTGTGTGTGGCCCACACAGTATCAGTCATAGGTCCTGTGCCTTTCTCCCAACCTTTAAAGGGCTACTAGGGGGCTTCCCCGGTGGTGCAAGGGGTAAGTCACAGTAGTATGAAGTTGTCTGTAGCCACTGTAGCACAGAGCCCCTCCCTGGCCAGGGAGGGGACCCGCATGGCACAGCAGACCTTTTCTGTCCCACCCGCTGCTCCCCTCAGCAGTGTATTTCAGTACATCTGCCTGTTTTACTCCCTGCTCTGTCTCTGCTGAATCCTTTCGCCCACCACCCCTGCCCCCCAGCTCTGGTCTGCACCCCAGCTCTTTTATGCATAAATAAATCTTTTCTTTAAAAGAAAAAAGGGGGGGTCATAAGATCACTAGAGTTTATCCTCAAGTTATCCCACACCATTTCCTCTTCTTTTGTCCTCTCAGAGTCGTTGCTGTGCTTCTCCCTGGGTCAGGGATTCTCAGACTTGAGGGACATTGAAATCACCTGGAAGTCTCAAAAAAGAGAGCTGGGTTTTTGTGCCCTCCCTGCTCCCACCCACTCCCCCAAGTTCCCAGATTCAGGAGGAGCTGACTAGATTGGTCGTGGTTTGGGGGTCCTGGGACATCCCTCACCCTACCCTTTTAACAGTAGGGCGAGTTCCAATAACGTGGTCTGTGTTGGTTAACTGCTGAGACCACTCACGGGGGAATGGATGAACAATTCGTTTACTCCAAGCCCTCTCCCAGTGTCCCAGCTGGATCCTGTCCTTTTCCCCGAGAGCATTTTTCTCATCTCCAAATCTCTTGCTTTTAGCCACCATCTGGGTTGTCTTCTGGTGGTGTCACCTATGCATTCAGAGGACAGAAACCTTTTCTTAATGGAGGATTGGAACCTAAGGGTTTAGAGAGGCCCCCGGCATCCCAGAGTGAAAGCCAGAGTGATTTGTCTTTAGGTCTCACTGCATCACATTCTCCCGAAGTGCTGGCTCAAAAGGAAATGCACAGATGCCCAGACTATTTGTTAAAGGAAATGACACATTATCCTCTTTCCAACATCTGGTGATTCCTGAAAGACAGTCAAGCCCTGATAATACTGTTAGCTCACTAAAAGCCTGTGTCTCCCCCCACCCCCAAGGTGGGGGGAGTGAACCAAGGAGGACAGAGTCTATTTTTGGTGTCAGCTTGAGGGGATGCCTTGAGGAGGGGGAGAAGGGTCACCAGGCTGCTGTTCTGTTCTGTGAGCCAGGAATGCGTACTTCCTTCCTGTCCAGCCCTGAGCAAGTCTCTTTCTTAAGTTTCAAATCTTCCACGGAGAGCTGAAAAGATTTGAGAATGCCATCATGGACCGGAAAGGCTAGACACCCAGGCAGATGGATTGATTACATGGGGAGAGGCGACTGGCAGAACACTGGGTTTTGAGGTTGCAGCAAAGGGGAGCAGAGCTGTGTCAGATTGAGAGGTTGCCACCATGCGTGATGGTGGCGCAGAGGGACTTAGAAGCATCTGGCTGCCTCTTGGCTGGGAAATGCACATATTTTTTCCATCCTAAGGCATCCTCTGGAGGCAAGAGGCAACATGCAGAAGGAATAGGAGCGGTGCGAGTGGGGTGCCTGTCTTCCCCAGGTTAAACGATTTTTGCATAGGTGAGGAGACAAAGCTTTGAACTTAGCTGGAAATCCCAGGGGTGAGTGTGGCCTGACCCCTAGCATCTAGGCCTGGTCTAGCATCTAGACCACTGGAGCAACCCGATGTGAGGCCTGAGAGAAGCAAATCTTGTTCTCATTAAATTAGCACAGAATGAGGGAGTGGGTGGGGCAGGGTGGGAGGGCACCTCTGCCTCCGGATCCAAGGGCATTTGTTGTGCCAGGCCTTTGTTTTGTTCCAGCCAGGGCACTCTGGTGAAAGCATCCTGGGAATTCGGCCTGCAAACAGAAAGGGCATTTCCTTGTGTGGGTTTCCTGTTTAGGTCTGTGTAGAAACCCAAAGGATTGCTTGGCCTCATAAATCCTCTAGACATTACTGATGTAGATGTTCTGGCTGGATGCCATGGGAAAATTGCACAAAAATAGAAGAAGGGAGGAAAGCACATTCACTCTCAGGATTCTGGGTGCTTGCAGACTTCATGTTTTTGGATCTGTAAATAGAGGGGGTTGGGTTAGAGGGGAAGATCATTAAGGTCCCCTCCAGCTTTGACAATCTCAGATTCCATTTTCCTCTCAAGGATCACCCAGAGCTCTTGCTATCAACTCAGTAGTGGGGGTGGGGGTGGGGAAAGAAGGGGGGTGGCATCTATTGAGTAGCTCACCAAACAAGCAGGATGAAAATTTCAGGCAAAAAAATTGGGAAATTGCTCCAGAATATCTTTTAAGCTCCTTCACAGAAAAGAGGTACTTCTGAACTCTGGTAATTCCCAGACTTTCCTAAACATTGAGTTTATTCCCCAAATGACAGACACCAGGCCCGGGAGCATTTCTGGAGCATTTGCTGCAGAGTTTTCGCACAAAGCAAGTTCATAGAGCATTTCCCAAGTGTGAGGAGACATCACCCTTTTCAGAATTCTGTTTTACTTCCTGTTTCACTCAATTTCTGCATATGTCAAATGGACATTCAGACTTGTTGTTTTAATGGAAGAAGCCATATTTATTCTGTGGTTAATTCCACTTGAAGTCAGACCAGTTATTAGGTTAGCTGGAAACGTGAGGGCAAGAACAGGATGTCTTACCAAAGTTTCCTGTGTCAACCATGCTCTGTTCCTATAAGGATATTTTCATTGTCTTAAACTATACTTCTTGTGCTCTATTTTCTCACTGTTGTTTTTTTGCATCATTAAAAAAATTGTCATAAGGAACTGAAATTTTTTTAGGTGGAAAGGACAACTAGAATAATATTATGTTAATCTCTTCAGTCTGGCAATATAGTGTTCCAGTATGTTAATAAAATTTTCTGCTGAACTATGGATCAACCCATTTATGCAGCAACATTTCTCAATACAATATTTCTCCCTTCAGCATTCTCAGTGCTCTCACGTATGAATTCTGATGTTTGTTTACATACTTCATTTTCTTGAACATGTTGTTACAGATAAATCACCAGAGGAAAATTACTTCCAAGATCCTATTCTGTTATCTCCTTTCCAAAATTTGCTTTTATGTTCCTAAACACTATTTTCCTTTCCCCTACTGACTCTAAACTGATTCTTCAATAATGAAGTGAGAGGAAAGTAAAACTATATGAAGTTTTAAACTTTCTGGGTCAGCATTCCTTAGAATACTAGACTTGAGGAATGCATACTCAAAGGGAAGTTCTATGGTCACACATGTTTAGAAAATGCTGTTGTCTTTCAGAATCACACTGCATGTTAATGTGTGAAATGCTCTGGAAATTCAGTCAAGAAAGAAACAAGTTCAACTTAAAGAAAATGTGTTGTTATTGAAGTACCATTGTTCTACATCCTTGCCAGTGTTTTGATAGTATAGGATTTCCACCCTCAGGTGTGGTCACTGCAGCTCTCCCACCATCATAGCACCCTGGTCCACCGCCACAGTCCATTGTGCTCTCTCCCACATCCCACCCCACCTCCCAAAGCCACAAATCTACAGTCAGCATTAAGGATTGGTTTAAAAGTTTGCTTTGTCTGGCCCTTTGTTTTTTCTGTATTTCACCTATAAGTGACACCATCCGGTATTTATCTTTTTCTTTCTGGCTATTTCATTTTGCATAATCCCTTCCAGCTCCACCCAAAACATGTTCAACTTTAACTCAGCATTTCCTAAATGTATCTGATCACAATCTTTCTGTATTATATCTACAGCAATTGTTCCTAAACAGAAGAGTAAGTGTGCCAAGGGACACATTTTGAAAAAAAATTTTCTGTCAGACAAAACATAGCATACACTTTTGTATATTTAGCAGCTGAATATATAGCTCTAGCTATATAGATACCTATGCACATATATAAATACATATTGCGTCTAATATACATGTTTCTACTCTTTTCAGAATTTAAATAGGTAATAGACTAGGAAAGATTTTCATAGAAATAAAATTAGAAAGGAATACACCAAATTTTCAGTTGTGGCTACTGGTGACAGGGCTTTTTTGTTGTTGTTTCTTCTATTTTTTTCTCCACATCTTTCACAAGGAACATGAAATATTTCTATTTGGGGGGAGGGGGTGAAAACCAAAATAAACTTTACTTTAAAAAATCAATATGCAAGTTTCTTTTTATATGTTCTTAAGTTAACATATTCACCTCCCTGCAAAGAAGCCTTCAGATATATCCTTCCACTTCATAGCCATGTATCCGGTTGCTTGGGGGTCTGTGGCACTTGTCTTCTAGAGTCTTCTATGTCTGTTGTTGGAGTATATACTATATAATACAGTATAGATACAATACGATGCAAACCTTTCAGATTCAAGAGAAAGTAAAACAACTCACACATGGTGGGAGGATCAGCCTGTGAGATGAAAATGACCCAATCAAATTGGTCATACTAAGTTATTACTGGATCATGTGACCATGAAGGAAAAGCTTCATACCACTCAGAATTCTTCTTTTTTAACGTTTTTTTTTTTAAATTTATTTTTATTTTTAAATACAATTTATTTATATATATTTTACATCAGTATTCATTTTTGTACAGTGTTTGTTTTTTCTTCTCCAGTGTAGTCCCTATAGGTTTCCCACCACCAATTCACCTGTGCACCATCACTTGGAATTCTCAATTGCAGCCAATGAAAATATCTCCTAGATGACTTGAGCAGAAAATAGCTAAGTATTAGGTAGCTTCCAGAGTCAGTGGGGTGGCTAGAGAATCAGGTAATGGAAATGAATGAAAAATCAGGGGAGGTAAGGCCCTCCAAGACTTTGCCACAGACATGGTCTGCTTAGGATGTTGCTGCCCGGTGCCGTCACTGATGAAGTTCACCTCACAGTTCACTGGGCTCTACACCCTTGAACACTCATTTGGATGCCTTCTACACTCACATCCACCACAGCCACTGCCAATGCCTGCTGCCTTCTGCAGGCTTCCATCCCAGGAGCGGTCTCTCATCCTCTGAACCCAGGTGAAGAGATCATTTTCTAGTTGCTGGGACAAAGATAGAAAATCTCTGCCCTTTTTGGCTTCTATAAGAAGTAGAGGCTAACTTTCTGTAGGGTCAGAGAAAATGATCAGGTCTTTCCACCCTCCCGCCATTGGTATAACGATGGGCACCTGTGGTGCTGCACGCATGCCTAGGTAGGCATGCGCAAGTGGGCGCAGGTGGGATTAGACATGGGCATATAAGGGCGGTGTCACAAGGACGCCAGTAGCGAAAAGAGTACAAGCAAGAGCAGCAGCAGCAAAGCAGCCGAGAGGGTGAGATGCCTCCTGGCCCCTGCCAGCACCCTTGCCTGCCGTGTACCTGATGCCACCTCTGTAAATAAAACTGAAAAAGCCACCAAGGGTTCCAAGACTCTTTCCTTTATCCCGTCTGTTAGAATCATCGAAAACTTGCTCTGTGCTCCTTCCTGGCACTACACCTTCCTTTTACACTGAGGTCCCCCAGTGGGAAGGATGTTTAAAGGTTGCATAATCAGTGATGTGATACTCTGCTAAAGGGCTGCTCGGGTCTCTGAGACGCAGAGCCAGTCAGGACCAGCCACATTCAGAAGTGAACTTCCCCTTCTGGACTGATGGTTTTCTCTCAACCTATGGGGATGCATCCACCATTTTTCTTGATCAGCTGGTAGAAAAATATCCCCCTCATTTTAAACTGATCATTTTAAATAAAAACCACACTAAATAATAAAATAAAAATCAACCATTATCAGAGGAGCCAGGAGGCAAATGTAGAGTGTCCTTTTAACTACGAGGGCCGGTTTGTTGCTTCCTTTGTATTAGGCACATGATTTTCTGTAGGACGCCGACCAATAGAACTGAAAGGAAAACAAAGCACTACAGGGATTTCTTTTTCCTCTGAGCAACTTGGAGTTTAGGGAAGATGATTGAATAGATTGATATTCCCTCAGACAACGACCCTATAAGTACAAGGACTGGGGAAGGAGTGGAAAATGTAAACATGGATCTTTTATTGACTTCCTTATTTGGGAACGTATCTTTCTGCTTGCAGATGTCCAAACACTGAAGTCTACTCTGGAGACCAGAAATGAAGTCCAAAGAGAGCCAGTGCCACTATGGTTGCTATTCAAATTCTTAGATGTCAGGCACAGACCCCAACCAGGATTATGAGGAGAAAACTGGTGGGGTTGACCACTTCACAGCATGGAGTCTTAGGACACCCAAAAAATCCTTTTGTTTGAAACTAATAGGATACCCTCATTTCAGAATAAAAGAGGTATAATGTGAGAACTTCAAAAAGTTGATCTTATGTAATATATTATTATTGCTATAATTTTCTGCAGTGAGTTGCTTTTGTTTTTAGACCATCAGGACACTTGCATAGCTTCTATTGTTGACTGGGCCCTGAGGACTGTCAATTCATTTATAGGGCAGGAGACATGTAAGTCAACTCCTTCATATTGCCAAGTTACTGTGTGAATTCCAAGTTCAGAATCGACACTTCAGTCAAACAAAGGCCCAAATGTACCTCCCAGTAAAGCAAAGAAAACAAACCAAGCTCATTTCCTTGGGTAGAATGTATTCCTTCACATTTGATACCAGGATCTTAATCTTCCTAGGAGTGCATGCTGGAAGTTCAGGTCTCTAGGAATGCAAGAAAGTGCTACATCTTAGTGTAGTTGAGCGCAGACAATCAATTACTAGGAGCTGAATTCCATCTGGACTAGAACTAAAACTGCATTGCACTGCCATATACAAGATTTACTAAAGAGTAATGAGTCATGAAAACAAAAGAAATGATGATGAACACCAGAGGTCTCTTGGAATAAGAGGCCCATTTTTTCCTAACGAGGTTGAGATAACCCACATGGTACCCCTTCAGTAGTCCCACATCTTCTGAAGGAAATCTTTGAAGGTGAAAGTTCACAGCGATAGATTAAGGGATTAGATTGAAGACAGAATGTGGTGACGGAAGGGTGGATATTCCATTTTCTCTCTCACTTTAAGAGCTATTTGAAACAGGTGGTAGGTAAAGCAAATTGGACTTTCTTGTATCCAGTGTCAGAGGAATGTCATTTCACCTTTGTCTATGTCTCAGGTGACTGGACAGTGAACAGTGAGCATAAGGTCTCAAAAAAGAACCCAATATGGAAAAAAATTGCTATAGACCAGGAGGGTGGAGACAGAGACAGCAGTCAAGCTTTATACAACATATCAGGACTCAGACCAGGAAATGAGTCCAGACACACAGTGAATGTCTTTGTTTTCAGTTGTGTTAAAGGAAGGTGTGTTCAGCGGACTGGGGTAGTAAACTCTGGATGCTTTGGTGGTGGGTGCGCCATGGCAACATCTGAGGGGAGGATCCTCAGCTTCTAAAATACAAACTGATGTAAACTAACATTACCTCAATAAGAAATATTTTTTTAAAAGATGGTGCTCTAGCCAGACTATTTGTGTTTCATCTTAGCTCTGCACCCGCTCCTAACTGCCTGACTTTGCAGAGATTACCTAGCCTTTCTGTGCCTTCTATTTTATCATTTGTTAAAGGTAGTGAATATGACCTGCCCTATAGGATTCTTATGAAGATTAAATATGTTAATTCATGCAAGGAACAATGCATGTCACAGAGTCATTGTAGTCTAGTAATTGTGCCATAAGCATCAGGATTCCATGGTCCCATAGTTGGTCAGCATGTACTGAAACAAGAATGACATTTTTATTATTATTATTTTTTAATATATTTTAAAAATCAAATTACCATTATTTGACATCCTTGTTCTTTTTTTTTTTTTTTCACTGTAAAGAATTTCTCCCTTCAGGTGGGGTCACCATATTTCTCCCACTGCCAAATCACCCATAACCCTCTACCACAGTCCATTGTGCTCCAGGGGTGACATTTTTAACCTACATTTGTAAGGGACATTCAAGTCAACTTTCATTTGATTAAGCTTAGAAAATGCCAGTCATTTGCTTTAATGTCAGTGCACTTCATTAAGTGTTTTTTCATAGCAATGGAGCAAAAGGGTTAAAATGCACCCATCCTGGGTCTTAATATTAAGATCCTTGAAGACTGAGTTTTAGGAGAGGGGATGCTATGCTTTCTTGTAGTGTTTCTCACCTACAGGTTCCCCAGACTTTGGAAAAACTTGAGAATTTAAAAATTTCTTTTCATTGTATAAAATTGTAGTAAGTCAGTTATTTCTCAAAGTGGGGCCTATCAGAATATTTTTTTTTCCTTTATGTAGTGTCAGAGTATTAATGAAATTAGGAATGTTAGTATGGTGGAAAGGACATGGGTTTTGAAATCAGATCAATTCATGTTCAAATTCTGTATCCACTATTTACTTTCTGGGAGACTTTGCATAGGATACTTGGTCTCTCTAAGTGCCACCTTTCTCATCTGTAAATTGGTGACAATAGCTACCTACAATCTTGTTATAGAGTGTGCATATAACTTATTTAACAGTTCGTTGGAGTAAGAGTTATTTCCCACTATTTTGGTTTTTTTCTTCTCCCCTAGAGAAAGAAGAGAGTAATTTATTCCACCTTCTTGAAGGAAAGCAGAGATAATCAACTGAGATACTTAATAGGCTTGTATTGGAGACCCAGTGATTTAGACAGAGAGGGTATGAAAGGTTAAATAAATAACCCTTTCCTCCATCCTCATGCTCCAAAAAATAGACAAGTGTTAATCCCTCAAATCTATTACAAAAGAACTTTGTAGGGGTGAGTAAAACACAGTGTGGTACATGGGCCTCCCTGGTGACCTACGGGTTAAGTCTCAGTGTTATCACCCACCAGGGGGGTGAGCTCAAGGGCATGAGGGCAGGAGCTCAATCATCCACCAGGCAGTTAACACACACATGGCACAGCAGACCTCTTCTGTCTCGCCCCCTGCTCTCCTCGGCAGTATATTTCAGTAAACCCACCTGTTCTGTTCCCCACTCTGTCTTTTATATCATCTCATGCCCCACACCTCTGGCCTATACCCCTGTTCTTCTATGAATAAATAAAAACATCTTTTAAAAAACCACTATAAAGTGAGGACATGATCTTGGATTATTCAGGTGGGCCTAAATGCAATCATATATGTCATCATAAGAAAGAAGCAGAAGGAGATTTAATCTCAACAGATGAGGAAGTGATCAGGGAAGCAGAGATTGGCATGATGTAGCACAAGCCAATGAATGCCAGAAATTGCCAGAAGTTGGAAGCAAAAGCAGGGAATAAATTTATTCTAGCACATCAGAAGTAAGCACTTCCCTGCCAATACCTTAATTTCAGTACAGTGAAACTGATTTTAGACTTCCAGTCTAAAGTTCCTGAGCATACGAGGATAGATAATTTCTATTGTTTTGAGCTACCAAGTTTGTGGTACCATTTTATAGTGGCAATAGGAAATTAATACAGGTGGTTGTCATGACTATAAAGTAGAATAATGAAGATGGGATGAAAATGGATGGTGCTTAATGGCCGAAATTTAAGACTGCCCAAGAAAACATTCTGTCTAGGCTTTGTCCAACAGCGATGTAGAAAGAGAAAGTGCTTTTCCAAATGCAGAATTTTTACACTGTGGGTAGACACCATTCATAAGCTGTGGGGGGGGAGGAAGAGGAGGGGAGAAGAGTGTTTTTTTTTAATATAAATTTTTTAAAAATTCACATATATTTGACATCAATTGTAATCCCCATCACCGTAACTCCAGTGCACCATCACCTCAGTCCCCCATGCTCCCGTCTGCCCTCCACCCTTCCCCTCTTCCTCCCCACCAAGTGTCCCCAGTTTGTCCTTGTCTTTTCATTTTTGGTTTTTGTTTCTTTCTTGTTGTTGTTATTATTATTATTATTATTATTATTATTATTGTTCTTATTCCTTTCCTTGATCCTTATTTGTTTCCCTTATATTCCTCCTAGGAGAGGAACCATCTGGTATTTTTCTTTTGCCTTCTGACTTACTTCGCTGAGCATAATCCGGAAGAGTGTTTTTTTTTTAAGTGAACTGGAATTTAAAAAACAATGACACTTAATGCTCATGTCATTCTTCAGCCTGTGCTCTTCCAACCTCGCCATTGCATATTGTCTTTCTTGTGGTCACTTTACTTCTTGCTGTTCTTAGTTAGGCACTGGCTAGAGTGTCCCCACAGTGCTGTGCTCCCCTTTGTTAGGATCCTCTTCACCTTGTGGCACACACACTATATATTATTTATTTATTTATGCATACAAGAACTGGTGTAGGCCACAGGTGCGGGAGGTGAGAGACTTCACCAGAGACAGAGCCGGGAGCAGAACAGGTGGTTGTGCTGAAATGCCCTGCTGAGGGGAGCAGCAGGTGAGCAGGGGAGGTCTGCTGCACCATGTGGGTTAGCTCCCTGGCTGGGCATGGAATCAGACTGTAGGGGTGATAGTGCTGAGTCTTATTCCTTAAGCTATCAGGAAGGCCCCTGTGGCACACTATTGCTCATTTGTTCAAGAGCTATGTTTTGAGTCTCCTGGTGTGTCAGGTGCTAAATTGAATGCTGGTCTTATCCAAGTACTTGTCTATCTCTTCAGTGAATGACAAATTCTTGGAGCAATGGTGCTTTAACTCTGTGTCCCCTATACTTCACGCAGTGCCTGGCATGCTAAGAGGTAATCATTTCGGTGACAAATCTAGGCTTGAGAATTATTCTTTTAAACAAATTCAATTGATGGATGAGGAAGGGTCTCCTGGTATGACCCTGCTAAGCATGAGGGCAGGACATTGGTCTGTGGGACAGGCATAGGTTTTCCAGAAGCACGGTCACAGACAGCATCTGCTTAGGGCTTTCACCTTTTGGTGGCCTTTCAGTAGACTTGATACAATTTCTGTCCTCTCCTGGCCGACCCCTTGCCACAGCATTTGACTCTTTCTAGGGGAGGAATTACTAGGCAAAGAGGTGGAGGGAGTGCTTTGTGAACCTCGGAGGTGGTTCCAATCACAGGACCAGAGAGTTCACAGCTTAAAATAAATTTCAGTCATAGAGGAATTTTTTAAAGAAAGCATGCCTTACATTTCCAACTTAGTCTTTTCTGCTAATTTATTGTAACACTATCATGTCTTGAAACAGCAAACATAAGAGCCAAAATATATACAACAGTGTCTTAGGCAACGACCACATGTGTAAAATATAGACGATGATATCATTGCCGACTTTCTGTAATTATACCCTTGCACATAAACCATATCTTTCTTTCTAGGCATTCAGAGCACCAGATAGACATTATCTTGTTTTCCCCAACCCTTTACCAGGTACAGAGGGAGCAGGTATCATTACTGTCTTCATCTCACATTTATAAACAGCTTACCTAGGAATTATTTGCCCAAAACCCTGATGGCAAAGAGACCCACTGGAAGGAAAGTGACTGGAGTCTTAATTTTAAAAACAGAACTTCCTGTTGAGAGAAATTCAGGCCACAGGACTGGGATCTTTCTAATTTCAGGCATTCCTGGAGTAAGAGACAGAAGGTTACTTATTTCCCTTAATTTGTGAGTATATAGGAGGGAATAAGATAGCAGATAATTAAATCAATTCAACCATTGGCACTTTTAGTGTTCAGCATCTACAGGGAGCTTCAGTATGTGTTTTCTTTCCACGATGGCAGTGACTTCACCAAACACCAGACATAGCTCAGTAAACTAAGCCCAGTAATAAAATTTGGAACACAAATGTGATTCTATAACCTATTTTGCTATTAGAGGAAATTCTAAGCTAGTGGTGAAAACATTTAGAGTTGTAAAGATCCACGCTAACACACTGAGTGATTTGAACTTCATATTAAGATATTAATTAATATATCTGGGTCTCGGCTTAACAATTAAGATAACAATTAAATTAAGATATTAATTAATATATCTGGGTCTCGGTAACACAACAATTAACTGATGACTATGAGGATAAGAGGAGATCATACATATAAAGTGCTTTATAAATGGTAAGTACTTTAAAAAAGCAAAGTATTACAAAGGTTGGACCACTAAAATTATAGACCTTCCAATGGAGCCTATTTCTGACGATTATTAGTACGAGCAGCATGCCTTTAAATCTGTAAACTATTATCCCCTGGAAAGTCAGAAGAAGAGGAAATGAAGAGAGAAAGAAGGCCTGGGGCAATAGGTATATCAAAATTTAAAGAATGTGGCAAGAATGAACTCTTGTCTGTGGGGTGGAATTCAACAGTATATACACTGCAGGGGGCAGGAGGCTTGGAAAAGAAAGCTTTCCAAGCCTTCTGGAATGTGGACCCTTTGTTCAGGATCTACAAGGTAAAGAATTCCATAGGAAGTATTTGTTTAATTAATTGTAGCCAGAACTTAGCTGTGGGTAGGCCGGATTCCTCTCACAATGTTATTGCTTCTCCAACCAAGATACGTGCATACTTTAACCCAAGTACAAACCCACAAGATCTGAACTCCTAACCTTTAAAATACAAGGCAGCTACTTTGGCTACCAGGCATCCCAGTTCTTGTTTACCAGGACTGGGAGTTCTCATCAGACAGAGCCCCATTTATTCCATGACCCTAGCAGAATAACACTGAGAAACCCAAAGGGATATCCATTTTAAAATAGTGTCTGTGGCACCAGAAAGATTCTGGAGCTCTGAATCAGTTCCTTACCTCATGGCAAAATATACAGGCTTGCAGAGTTAAATGAAAATCAGATTGGAATGTACGGGCTTCTATTTTTCTGTAATGACACGTTGTGAGGAAAGGAAGGCAATTTTTTTGGACATTCCTCTAAAATCAGAGCACTTGCAGTGGTTGTTTTTGGTTTCCAAAACTATCCAAAACAGATCCAGGACCCGCTGCTTTCGCTGGGTGCCAGAATCTAGGTCCCTGAGGCCATTTGTCCAAGGACTATAGTTAAAATCAATACTCCTCTCTTTCACAAGGCGCACGTTAGCTTCTTCTCAAAATTCTCAAAAAGAGGGCTTTACCTCTTCATTCTTTCTCTGCCATGTGATGGTAATGTAAAAAAAAATACAGTCTCTAAAACATAATTTTAGACTTTGGCTCCACCCACAAATTGAAAGAATTTTGTAAGGAAAGAAATGTGTTCCTTTTGTCTATGAAAAATCCATATACTATAACCTGAAAAGGAAAAATAAACAAAGACCATGAAATTCTGTGGCAAAAAGGAATGAAAATGTTCTTAAAAAAACAGTACTATATTCTCTCCAGGTTTAAAGGCAAGCTTTGCCAAAATCTGCTTTCTGGAAACTTTCCTCTAGACCTGGCTCCTTCCAACAGGCTTGGCTGCAGGGAAAGGTTTAGAAGACTGTGTTTGGAATGTGTGAATGTTAAAATCAGATATTGTTCCCCCCCTTTTTTAAAATATAAAACAAACAACATGACTTTGGTTTGGGCTCTAAATGTGCTGGGTTTTCCGGTGCTGTCTTGCTGCTTTTCTTTTTACAGGTCAGAACCACTGAGAGAATCATGATATTTTCAGTTCATTTTCCTTTAACCACTGTTCTCCCCTTTCTCACAATGCCCTTGAGAAGCTACAAGGCACTATGTACATGCTGAATTGAAGAAAGATTGAGTGAATATGAAATGACTCGTGGAAGGCCACACAGCTAGCTGGAAGAAGATTCTGGATTAGAAAGTGGAATTTCCATGTCCTCCCCGGTCTGTAAACCTGGTCTGCTGAGCAAAGTTTTCTCAAAGACACAGAAGCATGCTGATTCACAGGCATAAGATAAGACTTCAAATTGGAAGTCAGCTCTACAGAGACTAGATGGACAATACTTTAATAAAAATAATTATCATCCTCTGGGGCAAAGTTATAATTTAAAATTGTTTTGTCATGCTAATTTATAACATTAGAATAGGATAATATTAATCTAGTGCAATCTACAAAAAGATTTGCTAAACAAACGACAAATATAAAATATAGGGACTTCATCTCATGTCATATATCACATTCTTAAGAATAAGACATCGGAAATAACAGAATCAATGATTATTGAATAGTGGGGAATTTTCAGGAAGCATTACTGTATAATAATGTTATTTCTTGTTATTAAGAAATAAATACTGTTATTTCTTGTGCCTTTTTCTTATCCATGTGACATATAACATATTAATGAGACATAGGAGTAGGACAGCTGTGTAACCTACCATATTACACAGCAGCTCCTGTATCCAAAAAAGCTGCTTTCAGGAAAAGAGTGCATGATGAAGTCATTTTTCACTACATCTGGGAGACAGGCAGATCTTCTTATGTCTGTGCTATGTAGAAACATCAGGAGAATTTGGGGAATGTGATAGGATCAGAGAACAAAAGGATGAGTTTACTTAAGGAAACAGTGGTGGGAGCCTCCCTGGTGGCACATAGTTTGGTCCCAGACCACGAGGGGACCCATGAGGTGCAGCAGACCTCTTCTGCTGCTCCCCTCAGCAGTGTATTTCAGTTGCTCTGCCTGTTCTGCTCCTCACTCTGTATCTGGCAAATCCTCTCACCTCCAGTGACTCTGGCCTATAGCCCAGCTCTTGTATGCATTAACAAATAAACCTTAAAAAAAGAAAAAGAAAAAGAAATACTGGTGGACTGAGAGACTGGGAATTCTCTGCAGTGAGTACAAAATGCTCCCTGACATCAGGAAGCTTATTGATAGAGGAGGATGTGGACTACGGGACAGTGTAGGACACAGAGAAGGAGTAGTAGAAAGCAATGGAAGTTTCAGAAAGGACCAAGGCAGAGATATTTTGGTGGGTCATACTTGCCTAAAAAGCCATAATGTATATTATCTGATATGTTTGCACACATACTTGTGTCTAAGTTAATTGTGCTTAGGTTTTTCATGGCACTTTTTACAATAATCCTGTTGGTTTCGGTTTCATAAAATCAGTTCAAAACCATCTCTTATGTTATTAAAGGTTGATATTATGCATTTTAGTTGAAGATGGCAGATTTAATGTACACCTTGGCCTTCATTCCTTTCTAAACTATTCCATAGTAAAGGGATTTGGCGGGAGGGAAGGCACGAACCACAAGACAAAGAGAAAATGACGGGAGAAAACAAGAACAAAATTTTGGGTGGGTGCTGGAAATACTTGGTCTAGTGATAGATACTTAGAAGATTTAAGAATGCCAAATTTAATAATAGGGATTGGGAAGATGAGAAGTAACCCAAAATCCAGAACACTGATATCACCAGATGCTGGAGAGGATATAGAGCAACAGGAACTCTCATCATTTTTAGTTCGAATGGAAAATGGCACAGCCTCTTTGGAACATAGCTTGGCAGCTTCTTAATAAAAGTAAACATGCTGTTACTATAGGATCCAGCACTCAAGCACCTTGGTATATTGCCCAAAATGTTTCAGTTAATTTTATTCATAATTGCCAAAACTTGGAAGCAACCAAAGTATCCTTCAGTAGGCGAGTGGGTAAGCAAACTGTGGTGTTTGCAGACTACGACTGACTAAAAAGAAATAAAAAGTCATGAAAGTATATGAAAGAAACTTTAATGCATATTACTAAATGAAAGTAATCAACCTGGGAAGGATAAAGACTATATAATTCCACAAAGAAATTTCACTATATGAAAATTCTGTAGAAGGGAAAATTCTAGAGACAGACAAAAGATCACATCTATCCAAATCCACAAGATGTACAACACTAACAGTGAACCTTAATGTAAACTATGGACTTTGGGTGCTAGAGATGTGTCAGTGTAGTTTCATTGATTGTAACAAATATTCCAATCTGGTGGGATATGTTGATAAGGTGGGAGGCTGTACATGTGTGGGCACAGGGGGTATATGGGAAATATATATTCTGCTAACTTTTTTTCCTATACTGCTAAATTCTATTCTGAATCTGTTCTAAAAAGTAGTCCATTAAAAATAAATAAAAGGAAATTCAAATGGATACAATCCCTACCCCAGTATAATATTTTACTAGCATGTGTTACTCTTGAAAAGAAAAAAAAAATCCATAATACTTGAAAAATGTTTTTAAAAGTTGATTCTAGCACAAAGACCAGAGAGTCCTGCCAGAACAGTGTCTACCGCCTCCCAGGTACAGGTCCTCATAGTGCAGTTCTCTTCATCCACACATCAGGGGGGAGTAGGGGTGGCTTTGAGAACATTAAAACAGAATTTTTTAAAAAGATTTTATTTATTTTTGCATAGAAGAGCTGGGGGTACAGGCCAGAGATGCGGGGTGAGGGATTCACTAGAGACAAAGTGGGGAGCAGAATGGACGGACTGACTGAAATACACTACTGAGGAGAGCAGTGGGAGAGACAGGAGCAGATTGCTGAGCCATGTGTGTCTTAGCTCCCCGGCCAGGGATGGAACTCAAGCCTTTGCAGGATAGTGCTGAAACTGGTGGCCCCTAGGCCACCAGAGAGAACCTGGACAAGTTATGTTTAACTTGGTTCTGAGATATTTGAGTATGCAGTCAGAGATACAGGTCATGAGCAAAAACAAACAAACAAATAAATAAATGAGTCTTAGCTGGAGATAAAAATATGGGAATTAGTAGCATTTTAGTGATCTATAAAATGTATATGACTGGAGGATATCACCCTGGGGGGGGAATGGAAAGAATAAAGAGCAACATTCTCCAAAAGGAGTGCAGACTGTCTCTAATAATAGATGCAAAGGATAGAAGGAAGGGCTGGCAGTGAAATTTATATTAATCTGAGCATAATGCAGGAAAGAACACCACGACAGACAGAAAGGTCAAGGGGAGAATGTTTTAATAATGGTACAAGCAACTATGCTGAATGATATTGAGAGGTCAAGTTCAGGTCTGAAAGTATCTATAGGATTTGGCATTATCACAGTAGCTTGCAGAAGTTTACGCCTATCCAGCCAGATAAACTATTGTTGGCCTCTCCTCCAATTCTGTGTTTAGTAATGACATATTTGTAGTTTGATATCAGCTATAGAAGGAGTATTTACATCATAGAAGTTGGAAGACACAACAAATTGGGATTTCTTTCTTTGGAGAGCTAATTGTTAAACATTGAATGCATGTCTCTGAAAGATGATTCCTGTTGTTTAAAAAAAATGAAGGAGAAATGGTGTTCTATGCCCTCTCTGGTCCCATCAAAAAGTTTTCAAAGTATTTCTCATGGAAATGAGTTCTCTTCAAAGGAACCAACTTAGTATATGAACTTCCTTTGAAGTGGGCTTTTATCTTTGCCACAGGACTCTCTAAAGTGTTAGCCTATTAGTCACTAACCTTCACAAATTTGATGCAAACTGACAGGAAAAATTTCAGTGTGGTTATATGAAGAATTTCTTCCAACTCTGAGATGCTTTAATTCTGAGTTGGCTGTAAGAAATTCCAGGAAGCATAGCAGTAAACCACATTTCATTTACTCCTGAGTTTATTTACTTAGTAAAAATAATCATTAGAAGATTTTGGAATTCAGGGGCTAAAAGGTGACATTTACCCCACATTGCTCTTTCATTTAAAAATTTGCTTGTTTTTATATGAAAATGTAGTTAAAAATAGTTACAAAAAGATAGAAAAATATTTCCAATGTGAAAATTAAATTGGATTATGTAATAATCAAACTAATTATTTGGTAATCACATGTTTATATAAAATAATCTAAAGAACTATACTCTTGACATTCTTTTAGTTGTGACAGGTAATCACAGACTGATTCCTGTTCTTGTCTAGAAGGAAACTAAAGAGCAAACTGAATGTATCCTGGTCTCTGCAACCTACTCAAAAAGTTGGCATGCAAACCTAGTCCAGACAGTTCTGAAACTTTGTTCTATGACACATCTTTATTCCAAACACATATCAATGACAAATAAAATTTATCAAGCTCAAAAACTAAATAAGTACTTCTGTGGCCTAGAATTGGAAAGGGATTACAAAGCTGGAAACTAAGTGAAAGCCACAAATTTACTGGGTACTAGGTCTGAAACCAGGCAATATGAGCTAGATTATGTCTCTTCCAAAATAAATTAAAATAAAAGAGTTCCGTGCTCAGAGAGGAGACTGATGGCAAGGTCACTGCTTAAAGATGGTGGCTGAACTAGAAGAGGCTGAACTAGAAGCTATTCCTGACTGGGGCTATAGGTTTCAACAAACTGGATTTAGTGGGGGGTGTGGTGGGAGGAAGACACCAAAATAACCTTGTGGCTAAGAAAAGGTAAACTCCATCAGTTGACTTTGTAACTCTATCTGTGCTTTTCTTAATATCACTGTGGGTTGGTTCTCTGAAGCTTCACTATAGATATGGGTCTGAACTGATGTCCAGGATGCCAAGCACAGAATGAAGAGAATCAGAAAACCACTATGTAAGAAAGGATAAACATACTGGAAGTAGAGGAAAGAAGAGAAAAAGAGATAGAGACAGAGGGGACACAACCTTAGACTTAAGAGTTCTTCAGCAAAAATGCAACACAAAAAAGACCATCAAGAAAGCAAAACTTAAGAACATGAATTCCCTCCTGTTGACACTACGTATGGAATCATCTGAGAAAAAGATTAAATATGTACAGAATGTGCTAAGAGATAAATGAAAGGATCAGTTCTATTTTTATTTTTTTTATGTTTTTTTATATCACTTTTTTATTAAAATATTTTAAAATTTACATATACTTGCCATTAATTGTAATCCCCATGTATTCCCCATCACCATCTCACCAGTGCACCATCACCT
>JAGFMF010011818.1:2029410-2044086 GCA_019455555.1 Galemys pyrenaicus
AGAAGTTGAGCATTTTTTCATACGCCTGTTGGCCATTTGCATGTCCTCTTTGGAGAATTGTCTCTTTGGCTCTTTTGCCCATTTTTGGACTGGGTTGTTCTCTTTTTTTCTGTTTAGTCTGGTTAGTTCTTTGTGGATCTGTGTGATAAGTCAGTTCTATTTTTAAAAAGGAGTATAGCTTTATGAAAAAAATGCCAAGATGAGTGAACTCAGTGTGGATGGATACTAAAAAGAACAACTAGAAATCTTGAAAATGAAAAATAGAGTTATTAGTAAAAATCCTATTGGTGAAAAAGCTTGAGACTAGAAATAGTTAAAGATAAAATTAGTAAATTGAAGAAGGCACTGAGAATTTCACACAGGAAAAAGGACAAAGAGACAAGATATCTAAAATTGTGAAGCAGGTGGTCAGGGAAGGTTTCTCTGTGGACATGAGGCTGATCTGTGATTTGAAAAAAAAAAAAAAAAAAACAGTACAAGCATAAAGGAAGGGTGAGAAGAACTTTCTGAGAAAAGAATTCTTTCACACAAAGACTCTGTGACAGACAGTAATACCATTCTCCCAGGCTTTCTGTGAAAGAGGTATATTTGTATACTTTAAAAGCTGCTGTCTGTGGGTCTGGCTTCCAATTAACCAGCATCTGGATGCTGACTAAAATATTCCCCTTTGAGACACTAACAGGTCTTGACTAACCTCAACTACTGGTACTACAAATAAATTGGGCTGCTTGATTGTCTTGAGAGACAATCAAGAACCAGGATATGGTTAACCAATAAGTTTCATTTCCTATATGAGGCCATTCCTTCAAGACTGTGAGATTTGTTTTACCTGATACCAACACAGAAAGTCAAGAAAAAAGAAGAAACAGAATATGTTTAGAGAAGAACAAGATAAAACCCTAGATAAGATCTTAATAAGGTCTTGGTGATTTAGCTTTAAAGAGTTCAAAATTAAAGTCATAAAAATGTTCACTAACTCAGGAGAAGAACAAAGGAACACAGTGAGAAAATCCACAAAGATATAAAAATATAAGAAAGTACCAAACAGATTTTACAGAACCGAAGCATGTAACTAAACTGAAAAATATACATAGTGGGTTCAATAGCAGACCAGATAAAATGGAAGCAAGAGTCAGTGAACTCAAAAGCAATACAGTGAAACTCATATACCAGAGCAACAAAAATAAAAGAATGAAAGAGTAGGGATAGAGTATGGGACATCTAGTAGTTTCAGATGAGGAAGAGTTAGTGAAGGGGGCAGAAAAGATACTTAAAGTAACAGCTGGAAACATCCTTAACCTGGAGAATGAAACAGATATTGAGATCCAGGGAACTGAGGCAGTTCCAGATTGGGTAAACCCAAAGATACCCACACCAAGATATAGTATATTTTAAAGAGTAAAACGTTAAAGACAGAAGATAATTTTAAATGCAACACAAGAAAAAGAAACTAGTTATACACAAGGGAAGCCCCTTAAGTATATGAGCAGATTTTTCAGCAGAAATTTTGAGTTCAGAAGGAAATCATATTACTGATATGATCAATGCTGAAAGAAAAGAGATGTTAACTAACCATGGTAGAATATTTTATCTATTAAAGCTGTGTTTCAGAATTGAAAGAGAGATAAGGGTTTTCCAAATAAGCACCACCAGACAGGCCTTACAAGAAATGTTAAAGGAAATTCTTTAAATTAAAATGAAATAGTACTAATTAGTAGTAGAACAATATATGAAAGCATAAATCTCACTGGTACAGATAAATGTATAGTAAAATTAAAAACAATCTAATGTAGAGGTGGCAGGATAAACATTTTCAAACAGTATAAAGGTTAAAAGAAAAAAGTAGTAAAAATACCTATGACTACAACCCTTTTGTTAATGAATACATAATATTAAAAAATGTAAAACACAACACTAAAAACATCAACTGGGTGGAGTAAAAATATAGAGCTTTAGAATATGTTCAAACTTAAGTTATTAACTTAAAACAGACTGCTGCAAAATAAATAAATGTAATCCTCATGGAAACCATAAAGAAAACCCAGGGTGGATACACTAAAGAGAAAGGAATCTGAGCACAACATTACAGAAAATCATTAAGTCACAAAAGATGAGATCAAAAAAGAAAGAAAAGACAAAGATCACAAACTAGTAAGAAAATAATGAACAAATGGCAATAAATACTTCAATAAATACCTACATAGCAATACTTAAACTAAATATAAATTGACTAAAATCTATCAAAAGACAGAATGTTTAAATTAATTTTTTTTAAAAGACTTGCCTTACATAGATTATATATAAGAAACAGGTACAAGGACACACAGGCTAAGAGTGAAGGGATGGAGAAAAGACATTCTATGGAAATAGAAACAAAAAAGAAAGCTTTGATAGATATTTTTATATAAAATAAGAAAGACTTTAAAACAAAGTCTATCCCTTAATATCCCACTTTTATCAGTTACTGGGGTATTCAGAGTAAAACCAATAAATAAACAATGGCCTTAAATTACATATTAAATAAAGTAAAGTTAAAAGATATAAACAGAACATTCCACCCAAAAATAATGGAGTGTATGGTCTTTTCAAACACACATGGAACTTTTTCAGGATATATCACATGTAAAAAACAAAACAAGTCTTAATAAATTTAGGAAGATTGAAATAATATCAAACTGACCACAATGGGACTAGAAATCAATTACAAGAAGAAACTGTAATTTCTTGTAAAATCTTGTAATCAGTTACAAGAAGAAAACTGGAAAACCCACAAATACCCAGAGATTCAACAACATGTTACTGATAAACCAAAAGGTCAAAGAGGAAACTGAAAAAATACCGTGGGATAAATGAAAATATACATAACAACATACCAAAACTTAAGGGATACAGCAAGAGCATGTCTAAGAGGGTCATTTATCATGATGCAAACCTCAAGAAATAAGGAGAAAGTCTCAAATAATCTAACTCTATATTTCAAAAAGCTAGAAAAGGAAAAACAACTAAGTTCAAAGTTAGTAGAAGGAGGCTATTAGCAAAGATCATGGCAGAAATAAGTGAAATATACACCAAAAATCAATAAAAACAGTCAATGAAGCAAAGAGTTGGGTTTTTTTTTAAAGGTAGATGAAATAGATAAATCTTTTGCTTGACTCACCAAGAAAAATGAAAGAGCACTCAAAATCAGAAATGAAAATGAGATGTTACATAGAATTTATAAAATCCTTCTCAAGCTCTTTCAAAAATTATAAGTAAAGAAAATACTTCCAAGCTCATTTTATGAGGCCAGTAATACTCTGATACTAAAACTAGACTATGATACCACAGGAAAAAAAAAACCCATAGGTCAATAACTTTGATGTTCATAAATGCAAAAATCCTCAACAAAATATTAGCAATCCAAAACCAGTAACACAATAAAAAGCTCATATACCCCTGTCAAGTGGTATTTATTTTGAGGGATGCAAGAATGATTCAATATCCAAAAGTCAATTAATGTAATGTACCACTTTAACAAAATGACTGATAAAAATCATATGATTATCTGAACAGATACAGAAAGAACATTTGCAAAGTTCAACATCCATCTATGATAAAAACCTCAACAAAATGGATGTAGAAGGAATGTACCTTAACATAATAAAGGCCTATTAGGCAAACCCACAGCTAACATCATACTGAATGGTGAAAAGCTGAAACCTTTCCTTTAAGATCAGGAACAAGATAGAGATGTTTAATCTCACCACTTTTATTCAATACAGTAGTGTATGTCCTAGGCAGAGCAATTAGGCAACAAAATGGTAGTTAGGGCATTCTATTGAGCAAGAAAGAAGTAAAACTGTTATTATTCACATATGAAATATTATAAATTATATATATATAAAGCCTCCACCAAAAAAATTCCTAGAACTGATTAACAAATTTGAGCAAAATTGTAGGAAACAAATCAATATACATACATAATGGAATATTATACACCCAACAAAAGAAGAAAGTATTGCTCTTTGTGACTTGATTAGACTTTTAAACCATTATGCTAAGTGAAATAAGTGAGAGAGAGAAAGACAAATATCTTATGATCTCACTTATATGGAATAAAATAAAATTTAAACTGAACACATAGACACAGAGTAGGCAAAGAAGTTCAAAAGTTTCAAATTTCTAGCTATAAATTAGGTAAGTTCTGGGAATATAATGTATAGCTTGATAACTATAATTAATAATACTATTTTGCATATGAAGATTACCAAGTGAATAGATCATATAAGTTCTTATCACAAGAAAAAGTTGTAACAGTGCATGACGATGGATGTTAATTAGTTATTTTGGTTATCATTTTTTAATGTACACCAGTATTGAATCATTATACTGTTGACCTGAAATGAATATAATGTTGTATGTCTATTATATCTCAATAAATAAAGAGGCATATCTAAATTCATATCTTATGGAAAAATAAAAAAGGAATAGAAAATGATTCATAATGAAAATAATACAGCATAAAAATTAATATCAGGTATAATAGAATTTAAAAAAAATAAAAAAATTTAAAGGGAAAGAAGAATACCATATATTGACAAACCATGAACTGTTACACATAACATTTATAAACTTGTACACCCTTCAAAATACATAAGGAAAACAGTATATTATAGAGATACTTAACAATCCATTGTTACAGCTAAGAAACTTAACATCTTTGATAAACTGCAGAATAAAAGAAAGTAACAACTAGATAGATTATTTGAAAACAAAATTTAAGTTTTATTTAATACATATATTGGATTTATATATATAATGCTCTAAGTCAAGTCAATAAAGACTATATGTAGGGCATTCTTTTTAGATATTATGGAAATTTTACAAACGAAACATCCCAAACTGGCTTAAATATCTACAAATTTAAAAAAAGATACTGTGCATAATCTGACTATAATCTAGTAAAATTAAGAAATCAACACTAAAAAAGACAATTTAAATTTTTGTATTTTGAGATTAAAAAATTTTGCAACCAAATAATTCAAGATTTACATGGAAGCCACAATGAAAAGAAAGAAGTCTAGAAATAAGGGATTTAAGTCAAACAATATATACAGTACATTTAAGTCCTTAAATACATTTATTAAGAACATACAGTTGAGGGCCTTCCTGGTGGCGCAGTGCGTTAAGCAACGCACTATGAAGCAGTTCGATCCCTGCTGCCGGCCAAGGAAGTGATCCACATGGCCCGGCAGACCCCTCCTGCCTCGCCCGCTGCTGCCCTCGGCAGTGTGTTTCTGTTGATCTGCCTGTTCTATTCCCAGTTCTGTCTCCGGTGAATCCTCTCACCCCACCTCACCCCTGGCCTGTACCCCAGTTCTTGCACGCATAAATAAATAAATCTTTAAAAAAAAAAAGATACAGTTGAAAATAAACAAGTTATACCTTCAGCATAAAACCTAACAAACAATAGTTTCCTAGAGCTATCCTATAAAGTATTACAAATCGAGTGGTTTAAAACAACTGAAATGTATTTTCTGTTTTGGAGGCCAGAAGTCTGAAAGCAAGATATAGGTAGGACCACATTGCCTATCAGAGTGCTATGGAAGGAACGGATTCATCCTCTCTTCTAGCTTTTGGTGGCTTCAGGAGAAACTCTCCTTGTATCTTCACACTATCTTCCTGTCTGTCCAAATCTTCCTCCTCTTGGTAATTTCACCTCTTGGTGATCTTGCATTAGGACCCATTTGGTCAGAGAATGATATCTCAACAACTTCACTAATTATATGTGCAATAATTCCGTTTCCAAATAAAGTCACAATATGTGGTATTGGGTGTTAGGACTTTAGTACGTCAACATCTTTTTGTGGGGAGGGAAACAACTTTTTTTTTTAAAGATTTATTTTTATTTATTTATGTATACAAGAACTGCAGTGAAGGCCAGAGCTATGGTGGGAGAGGAACGTGAGAGGATTCACCAGAGACAGAGTGGGGAGCAGAAAGGCAGATCTACTGAAATGCACTGATGAGGAGAGCAGAGGGCAAGACAGGAGAGGTCTGCAGTGCCATGTGGGTTAGCTTTCTGGCTGGGGATTGAACTCATGCTGCAGTGGCTGGTGATAGCTTGATAGCGCTGAGACTTTAACCCCTGCAACACCAGGCCCTGGGGAATACAATTTGACCCTAATAGAAATAAAAACATAAAACAGAAAGGATGAAATAGAAAATATAGTCATAATAAATAAATGCAACCAAATTAATTCTTAGATAAAATAAAATCTAAGAATGCATATATAGTCTTTAAGACTGATCAAGAAACAAAAAGGCACAAATAAACAACATTGGAATTCATAAAGAGGACACAACCACATGTACAGAAGAGATTTACAAAAGCATGAATCACTGTATTATAAGAAAGAAGAATATAAATAACTTTAGGCCAACCAATTTGAAAATTTTGATCATATGATAATTTTCTTTAAAATATATATTAGGTATTTAATGCAAAGAAGATTAAAGACCCCATTTGACATGTGAGTTCTTAGAGCAGTCTTTACTTTGAAGTGATTCTGACTAGATGTTAAACTCTATCATCTGGAGATCATGTCTTAAAAAAGAAAATAAA
This sequence comes from Galemys pyrenaicus, assembly GCA_019455555.1. Taxonomy (NCBI): domain Eukaryota; kingdom Metazoa; phylum Chordata; class Mammalia; order Eulipotyphla; family Talpidae; genus Galemys; species Galemys pyrenaicus. The sequence goes on from JAGFMF010011818.1 coordinate 2,036,015, forward strand.
GTAAAAGGGGAAAAGAACACATAATTAGGGATTATCTTGAACAAAAGCTAGTTGTTCTCAATTATGGTAACAATTAAAATTAGTTGGTTGACTTCATATAGTAATGACAGTCATCTGTAGCAATAGATTAGCATAGAAAAAGTGACATCAGTTTGGATTTAAGGGCTTCTGAACAAATATGGACATGGATTTCAGGGATAAACTTAGTGCACAATTCACATTTATTTTTAAAGCAGATTCTATAAATCTTGGAAAGAGTAGCACTTCAATCTATTTTAAAAACTTGGATGAGTAGATGATCATATAATATCTCTATTCAGAACAGCTGTGTCTCTTCCTGTGGTTCTGTACTGGACCTTATTTTCAGGTTTTTAGATTAAGAGTAAAGTGACTGAGAAATGTACCCTTAGCCAGTAGGAACTGTGGGGTTAGAAAAACAATTCCTAGGAACTTGTAATTTTAACCATTAAGTAAACATTTTAGTATATCTGTATACAGAGAGCACATATTTTTACCTATTCCAATCTTTTTATATGTATATAAAATATAAATACAAGAAAATGATCATGGAATTACTGAGAAACGCTTTGGTACAGCTGCAAACTGTAAATATTTCTCTCTATATTCATATTCACTTCAGAGATAGATATCTATAAGCCTGCTGAGCTGGTATTTTACTTATGCAGTGCTTTTTGTGTACTTTTTAACAAGGGACTCTGTATTCCACATGTCATCTACGTTTTATTTTCACTACCGTGGGCTTAGCTTTGCTATTTTCATGACAGCTTTCCCTTTAATAGCCTGCTCAATAGTGGTTTCTCAGACTCTGACTTCTTTACTTTCCCCTCAGAAATAGCCTGTAATTTTATTTATTATTTCTCAAAGGGTGGCTCTCACTTTTATTTTCCATGAATGACAGTCTTTTCCTTAGGCTACCAAATTAGTAGAATCAGTCTCCAGCTCCACTTAAAAATTATATTCAAATGCAAATGCAATTGCTTCTATTCTCTCTGCATTGTAACTCATATTTGATATAAACTATCATGACAGTACCAAATGAAACCACAAAAATTGAATAGACAAAGCAATCTTGGGAAAGAAATGGAGACATTACATGTCCTGATTTAAAACTACATTACAAAATTATACTAATCAAAACAATGTGGTACTGGCATTAAAAAAAAAAAAGACACATAGACCAATGAAGCAGAACCCAAGAATCAGAGCCCAGAAACAAACCCTTACATATGTGGTCAACAAATATCTGAGAAGGAAGCCAAGAACACTCAATGGGGAAAGGATAATCTTTTCAATAAAGGGATGGGGGAAACTGGATAATCTCACATACAAGAATGAAACTGGGCGCCTATCTTATATCACTGAAAAAATTACTCAAAGTGGATTAAAGACCTAAACATAAAACCATAAAAATACTAGAAGAAAACAGAAAAATATGGGAAAAGTTATTTGACTTGGGTTGGTCTTAACAACAATTTTTTTGTATATGACACCAAACCACAAAAAAACAAAAATTAATAAGTGGAAATGCTTCAAATGAAAAAAACTTCTGTACAGCAAAAGAAAATAGCAACAAAGTGAAAAGGCAGCCTATGGGAAAGAAGAAAATTGCAATTCATATATCTCACAAGCCATTAATATCCAAAAAATATAAATATCCATACAACTCAATGGCAAAAAATAATCTTATTTTAAAATGGGTAAAGAAACGGAATAGATATTTTCCAAAAGAAAAATATATATGGCCAACAGTACATGAAGGAGTCACTGATTGTCAGGGTAATGTACATCAAAACCTTAATGAAATATCACCTCAAACTGTTGGAAAGGATAGCACCAAAAAGATAAGACTTAATGTGTCAGTGAATATTTAGAGAAAAGGAAATACTTGTTGGTGGGGATATTGGTGGAAAGTATAGTCACATGAAAATGACCCAGGATCTGGAATTCCCACTTCCAGGTACATATCCAAAGGAAATTAAAACAAAATTTCTAAGAGATATCTGCATTTTCCTGTTTACTGCAGCAGTATTCACAACAGCCCAGATGTGGAAACAAACTAAGTATCCACCAACAGTTGAATAGGTGGAGATGTGCAACAGTTGTATAATGGATTATTCATCTATAAGATAGAAGAAAACCTGCCATTGGTAACTACATTGGTGTACTTTGAGGGAATTATGTGAGTTGAAGTAAGTCATACAGAGAAAGATAAATACCATATCTCACTTATGTGTGGAACCTAAAATGCTGAAATCAGAAGCAGACATTAGACCAATGGTTACCAGTGACGGCTGAATGGAAGAAATGGGGAGATATTAGTCATAGGGTACATGTTTCTAATTAGGTGACAAGTTCTGACTCTAATGTACAGCATGGTGAATATATAGTTAATACCATGCACACATACATACATAAACACATATATATACACACTTATATATATATACACACAGATACATATGTACTATGTTATGGAAAAATGTTTATTCAGGGCTTACAAACTATAGTTCAGAGGACAGAGAGTCAAAGAGCAATTAAGTTGAATGCCCAAGGACCTCTGGGGTGGAGGGGTGCTTACATAGGTAGAGGGCAAGACTAAGTCCACTTTATGCAAATGGACTAAACTTAATTAGTGCAGTTCTAACTGGTGGAAAATTTGTCAAGCAACGATTGTTTGAAATTCAATCCAGGTGTGCCTTGCCTGTGTGGCTTCATTGTTTTCTCCTCTATGAAGGTATCTGGGGTTGGGAGGAGGATGCCTGGGACTCCACCCTCAATAGCTTCTGACTCCAGCTGTTAGCCAGACTGGGATGATTCATGTTTGTTTTCCTCCCTTTATTTATCATTGTATACTTGAAAGTTTCTAAGAAAGTAGATCTTAAAGGTTCTCAACACACACACACACACACAAAGGTAATTATGTGACATAATACAGGGGTTAGCTAATGGTGTCTGGTAGTCATTCTCTTATATGTATCAAATCAACACGTTATACTTCTTAGACAATCTTACATGTCAATAAAGTTGAGGTATTACCCAAATCTAGCTTTTATTTTTGTAATGGTGGGTTTTCATTTTTGTGTACAAAATTTTATGGGTCATCTTAGAATTATGTAATGCTCAGGAACATTTAAGATAGTTATCTTGTAGCTGCACTTCAGTATTAACTGAACTCTTCTATTTCCTATACGCAAACCCATCTGTCTCTATGCTTTTGCTTGCACTGGTTACTCTATTGGAAATTGGTTTTTCCTTTTCTCCTCCAACTCAGTAAAGCAACTGAGGCCTGGAACCTGACTTACCCAAAGTCACACTATTAGTTAGGGCTTAAGTGAGCCTAGAGATTGTCTCTGGACTCTTAGTTCCCAGGCATTTTCCACTATATCCCATGTCCTTTTCAAGGCTCACCTCAAGTAATGCCTCATTTCAGAAGTCTTCTGAAAACTTTAAATAAAAGTAATTTGCTTCTCATCACTTTTTATTTTGTATTATGGTTATTTGTTTACCCATTTTCCACCTCTAGATATTATGTTCTTTGAGAACTGGAACCTGGTTTATTCACATTTGAGTCTCTCTATCTCCAAGCCTTTTATTAGTAGGCATTCAACACATAGCATGCTTTTCCTGTCTCTTGCTTCACAATTCCATGGTTCTAGACCTGCACTGTTGAAGAGAACTCTCTAATGATAGAGATATTTTGTACCTGCACTGTCCAATATGTTACCACTGATTACCTGTGGTTGAGCACTTGAATATTGCTAATAAGACTGAAGAACTGAAATTTATATTTTATTTAATTTTAAAGATTTGTACATTTTAAATTCATATTTAAATCCACATGTGACTAGTGGATATCATAATGAATAATATAATTTTAGATTATCTGGATACCATTTTGATAACTCTTACTTGGTCTTTTGAACTACAGTACATCATTGTCTGCTTGGTGAGAAATGGTGGTGTCCTCTAGGTGTAGCCTCTAGGCTACAAGCTTGAATATTTCACACTTGACCTTCCTCCTTCCCTGCTTTCCTCTCCTGGAGAAAGATGAGACTTACAAAGTGTTTCAAGCACTCCAATGTTCACTGACTTCTTTGCCTCAGAGTCCTACTATGTATAGTAGATGGTATGTTATGTTGTTTGTTGCTCTCTTGAATCTTAGCTTTTCCTAAATAGATTATAAACTTCTTAAGTTTGAGACCCACACATTCCATATGCTTTGGATCCTCCCTGGGCTTATCAGAGTGCCACCTATACTGAAAATGATATATAAAAATAGATCGGTTGTTGATTGAAGGTGCAGAAAAGGAATCTAGTATGAGCAAAAGAGGACAGTAATTAATAAGGGAGGGAAGTGTCAATATCTAAAGATGTACTTAGCATGCTAAAAATGAAAGGACTTTTAGAAAATTTTCTTTTATTCCTATGTTTTTGCAAATACTACTTAGTATTATTTTCAGCCATCAAAGGAACTCAATGTAAAATTATTTTCTGCATATCTATTTGTTAAAATCCACTTTTATCTATTTTGAATGTAGTCCTTCTTCAGACAGTTTTCTATCAAAGCACCTTTCTTGCCACATGTATAAGCTTCATTGTAGAGAATTTGCTGGGAATTGAGAGACTGCTAGATGTCATAAATAGCACATTTGATGGGACAATGATCAGAATTTGGATGTGTGTTTGTTCAAAGCCTCCCTTAGTCGGGAGGTTCTTTCTTAAACATGATTCATACTATTCTTTGGTGATGAGGAAACCACAGCCAACACATTAGTGCTGTGCCTAAGTCTCCAATAGTATTTTGGTTCACCTTCCCCTCTTCCTTTAGTAGCAAATTGCATTTTAGCAAGATTGGACTTCAGAAGGAATCTAGCTTGTGGCACAGTTCCCACTGACCACACCCTGTGTGAGATCACAGTGTGCCTTTGAGGGGCTCTCGCAAGAAGACTTAGTAAATGAATGATAGCTGCAAAAGTAGAGAGCTCAGTCCTGAAATTCTCATTCTTGGTGGTGGCAGAGCCCCACCACTCATGCAACCAGTAGCTCACAGTGCCCAAAATATGAAAAGAAAATTAGGAGCCAGGAGAGAATTGTTCTTGTGGGACAAGAATTTTAGCTGGCAATAGTCTATCACACTTCCCTCATTGTTTGGACATGTGTTATATAAGGGTACCAATTCCAAGACAAAACAAAAACTGAAATGCTTCTGATGAACAGAAATGCAAACATAGGGTGAATTAGAGCTGACTTTTCCTTTTAACTTTTTATTTACATAGGATGGATTAATTTAAGTAATGTTTTTACTACCATGAAGTCACAAATCTATTTTGTTATTCCCTTTACTAGCTATTGTTCATTTTTACTTCTGCTAATTTCTGTACATTTAAAATGTTTTTGATTTGCTGAAAATACTTAGGAGTCACATGCACACATGCATATGTGCAATATATCACTGTCGCAGGACCAATCAAAACTGGTATTCCTTTGTAGCTTGCAGTGCTTCAAATTTTCAAGACTTTATCTCTGCTCATATTTTAAGTTATTCCTTTAGTGTAAGATTTTCTTTTTATTTATTTTTGTGTAGAAGAACTGGGGTGTAGGCCAAAGGTGTGGGGGTGGAGGAATGGAGGGTAATGGAGTGGGGAGTAGGGAGTGGGGACAGGATTCATCAGAACAGGCAGATCCACTAAAGTACACTGCTGAGGGGAGAATAGGGGGAGGCAGGAGAGGTCTGCTGTGCCATGTGGGTTAGCTCTTTGGCCTGGGAACAAACACAAGCCACTTTGCTTTCAGAGGGCCATCAAGGTGGTAGCACTGAGACTTAACCCCTAGGTTACCTGGGTGGACCCCTTATCTCTGTTTTGAGTTGCAACTTGTTGTCCATAAAATAGGTGGATCAAAGGTAAATGCTCTGTTTATGGACCTTTGACAGATACAGCTAGATCTAGTACTGAGTAACATGGAAGAAATAAATTTCATCTCTTCCCCACTTTTATGAAGATTAATGAAGAAAATGCACTGGTGGTCTGTACCTATACTGTGTGATGTCATAATAACAAAGGTGACATTGACCTGGTAATGGTGTGGTTATGATACAAAAATACCATTAAAATGCTGATGAATTCGCAACACATTCAAATTTTGACTTCTGTCCTATACTCCAATGTCATACATATTGTTTCTACTTGGATGTCTAATAATGTTTTGCAAATTTAACATGTTTGAAAAAGAATTCTTTGACTCTACACCTCTGAAACTTGCTCTTCCCTGGTCATTCCCACTTTTAGTTAACAGCATCGTTATTTATTGTTTTTATTTTTAATTTTTTAAGATTTATTTATTTATTTATGCATAAAAAGCTGAGTTACAGACCAGAGGTATGGGAGGTGAGAGGATTCACCAGAGACAGAGCAGGGAGCAGAACAGGCAGATCTACTGAAGTACACTGCTGAGGGGAGCAGCAGGCGAGGCAGGAGAGGTCTGCTGCGCCATGTGGGTCCCCTCCCTGGCTGGGGATCGAACTCCTGCGCTGCTGTGCTGCGGATGCTTAACAGTGTGGCGCACAACCCACTGCGCCATTATTTATTTGTGAGTTTTGACAAATGTATTTTTGTCCTATAAACTCTACCACAATTAGGATATAACAGTTCCATTACCCTAAAATATAACCTATTACTAATTTAGAGCCAATCCTTCCTTTTACCTCTAGGTCTGCTTTTGCCCATTATAGGGTTTGCCTTTCCAGCATCTTCTAAAAGTAGAATTAACAGCATGTAGTCTTTCTGGTTCTTGCACTTATCCTATGTATTTGAGAGCCATTTATGTTGGAATGTGTTTCAATAGTCCATTCCTTTTTATTTCTGTGCAATATTCCATGTGTGGATATAACACAGTTTGTATATCTACTTACCCATTGAAGAACATGTAGGTAGTTTCTAGTTTGGGATGCTATAAACATTCATATATATGCTTTTGAGTGAACACACATTTCTTCTTTTTTTTGTTCCTAGATATCCAGTTGCCCTAAGACTTTTTGTTGAAAAGATGATTCTCCATTTTATTTCCTTTGCCCCTTTGTCAAAGATCAGTTGATTATACTTATTTAGGTCTATTTCTGGGCTTACTATTCTGTTTCATTTATCTATCTGTCTATTCTTATAGCCACATTGTACTGTCTGTATTACTATAACTTTATAATAAGTCTTGAAGTCAGGTAACATTAGTCCTCCAACATGTTTTTCTCGTTCAATATTGTATTGACTTTTGTCTTATGTTATTTATTTTTAAAAATTATTTTATTTTTCCTTCTTTCTCTTTGCCCCTCCTCAACCTCAGAAGTCTTGTTTATTAATTTATTATTTTTTTACTTATTAGTATCCACTTTTTAAAAATAAGCACTTTGTTGGACAATTTGTTGTCCAACAAATTGGATGGGGATGGAATTCAGGTCATAGGGGTGATAGCACTGAGACTTAACCTGTAGGGCACCAGGGAGGCCCATAAACTTTTATAATTTGAAGTAATCCCAAGTACTTATTTTTGCTTTTGTTTCTCTTGCCATAGGGGGTCAAGTTAAAAAAAAAAACTTTATCATTGATGCCATGAAAGATATCACAAATATTTTCTTCTATATATTTCATTGTTATAGATCTTATATCTAAGTCTTTAATTCATTTTGAATTTATTTTTGTGCTTGGAATAAGAGAATGATTCAACTTTATTCATGTACAGAGTGGTCTTCCAGATTTCCCATTTGTTAAGGAGATTCTCCTTTCCCCATTGTATGGCTATGGTTCTTTTTTGTTGTTGTTGTTGGTTGATTTTTTTTTATTAAAATATTTTAAAATTTACATATACTTGCCATTAATTGTAATCCCCATGTATTCCCCATCACCATCTCACCAGTGCACCATCACCTCAGTCCTTTGTGCTCTCATCTTCCCTCAACCCTCCCCTCCCTTCCCCACCAGGTGTCCCCAGTCTGTCCTTGTCTCCTCACTTTTGGTTTCTGTGTCTTTATTGCTGTTATTGTTATTATTATTATTGTTCTT
>JAGFMF010011818.1:2056106-2070595 GCA_019455555.1 Galemys pyrenaicus
TGGTGCACGGGTGAAATGGTGGTGGGTACCCCCTGGGGACTACAAATGATGTCAAATATAACTAATAAAAAAAAAATATTTGCATCCACAAAAAAAAAAAAAAAAAAAAAGAAAAGTTGTTTAGGTTTTCTGACTGCAATTCCAATGTGAATGTATAGAAATTTCCCCGCACATACCAACAAGTCATTCTCATAAAACAGTGTGTCAGCTCAATTATTCAACTCAATTATGACACTCTCTACACAGAAATAGCTTCAGATTTCACAGGTAAAGAGCCCATTTTCCCACAATTGGCCTCCACTTCAGATGCTAGTCACAAGTTCAGGGTCTTTCTTATCTGTGCTTCTGACCAACTGGCTGTAAATAAGAGTTTCTCACGACCCCCTTGCTAGTTTTGATTAATTTGCTAGAATGGCAACCATAAATGTCGGGGTTTATTTGAGGACTCAATTTTATTCACTGTGAGTTCTTATATATGTATTCTTTTTTTTTTTAAGATTTATTTATTTATGCATACAAGCACTGGGGTACAGGCCAGAGGTGTGGGGGGGGGGTGAGAGGATTCACCACAGAGAGCAGGAAGCAGAACAGGCAGATCAACGGAAGTACACTGCTGAGGGGAGCAGCGGGCACAGCAGGAGAGGTCTGCCGCACCATGTGGGTCCCCTCCCTGGCGGCAGCAGGGATCGAACTCATGCTGCAGTGGCTGCGGTTTGCTTCATAGTGTGTTGCTTAACCCACTGCGCCACCAGGGAGGCCCTATATATGTATTCTTATGTCAAAATTAATTTAAAAGATTTTTTCTTTAATTATGGATTGAAACTCAGAACTCAGGATCCCATTTACTCACTAGATCATCAATTTATTAAAAAGAATACTAAAAGACAGGAATTAACAGTCAGAAGAAGAGAAACAGAGTGGGATCCTAGATGAAGTAGTGTCTGTTCTCATAGAGCTTGGGGTCTGTCAAAGTGTCATATAGAAGGCAGTCCAGTTTTCCTTCCTGGAAACTGAGTCCATTTGTGGGGGGAGGCTTTTGTGGAGGTTTTATTACACAGCCTTGATTGATTAACTCATTGATCACTGGCAGTTAACTTAATCTCCAGCCCCCATTCACCCTCAGAGATCTGGAGGTAGGACTGGGCTAATCACATGGCTGATTCTCTAGAACAAAGAAAGCAAAGTGCTCTGCTTCCCCATTTGCTTTTGGTTACCCTCTTTATCCCACAATGGCAACTGCTCAGCCCTACTCTAGCCAGTGCCTCTCTGCTCCCAGTTACCCAATCTTGATCAGATCCATACCCACCTTTTATGTAAGTTTTCAGCCTCCTGAAACTCTTTACTCCTCCTTAACCCTCACCATCTTCTTCCCTCTCCTTAGGAATGGCTCCAACTCCAATGCAGTTTTCCTGTCTCAGATGGTTCCTCCTGTGTCTCTTTTGTCAGCGCTTCTCATCTGTTTGCATCTTAAATGAATCTCAATTTAGACCTCTTTTGCTTTAACTGCATGTTTACCTTGGATGGTTTATGTATTTCAACATTTCAGTCTTCATGGATAGACTTAAGACTCTCAAATCTGTGTCTTAGGCTCAGGTACCCCTCTTGGATTTCAGACACATTATTTCCAAAAGCTTGGATATTCAACTTGGATATAACAAACTCATGCTAGCATACTATGTTCAAATTCAAACATATTATCCTCTTGCCAAACCTGCTCTCTCCCATACATCATTATGTGGTAAATTATGTCTCTAGCCATTCTACCTCTAGGATTAGAAACATCAGTGTCATGTTAAGCTCCTTTCCCATTGTTATTCTAATAAATCTACTCTACACATTGGTTAATCTATCTCAAAAGCATCTCTTGGGCACAGCCATGCCACCATTCCTGGTATTATGCTCTTCTGGAAGGAGAGTCTGATCTTGTTTCCTTGTCCCTGGTGTCGCCTTGCTCAAAGTCATTCTGCACTGTTAGCAGAATAATCATCCTTTTAAGGAGATGATGTTCTTTTTAGCCTGGGTCTCCTTTGCCTGTAAGGTCAGGTTTGGGTTTCTTAAAATGGCACACAGTTTCCTTCAGCCTAGTATTCTTATCATTCCAACTAGTCTTTCACTCATCAAAACTTCTTGCCCAATTAATTTACTGTTCCCTGAACACTGCAAGCTTTCTTGTGATTGGGTGACTTCACATCTACTGGTCTCTGAGCATGTACCTTGGTTGTTTTTGGTCCTTCTTAAAATCATGCTTTGAAATTTTTGTTATATTTTAACAATCATTAATAATAAATAAGTTGTCACCTTCCTTACAGTGTTTGAGAATCTTGCAGGGATGCCTTTGAAAGTTTACAGAACTTCTCTCACTAAATAAAAGTTCATTTTTTGAGAATAAATACAGGTATTGAATAACAAAAAGTATCCATTTTGTTTTCTTGTTGTTAACATTTATCTAATTGTCTCTTTACTCCTTTTTCTTTTTGCATATCCCTCTGCACTTAGGGAACTGACTTTTATTACTTTTAATTATACACAGCTTGGAAGCAGATGCTATTCATGGAGGTATCTTGTCTTAGACAACCACCCATGTGGGAATAAACCACACCAGATGATATGTGCCAGCACTGCTTCATGTGCTTCCTAAAGACCAATATGAACAACTTGCTTATGAAAAAGCTTCATTTCCAGGAGATTAATTAATTAAGATTTTAATATAGCATTGTTTGGGAGTGAGGTAAAAAAAATAATAACTATTAGCCAAAACTTAAATACAGATTTGCTGTGTGACCTTGGCCAAGTCATTGCAGTTCTCTAGCTTCAGTCTCATCATCTATAATTTAAAAAGATAAGAACCAGTGATCCTGGAACATACCATATGATAAGCTTCTCCCTGTGGTGATAGTTAAATGTATAAATTCCAGCTCTACCCTAGATCCTCTGTCTTGGAAAAGTCTGGGAAGTCGTAGATTTAACTAGTACCCTCTGAAGTCCCTTCCAGTTCTGTAATTCCATCTTTATGTGATACCAGCTGTCAGCAAGGCAGAAGCTTAAGTGAACAGAAATTCCCCTCACAACCCAGCCTGAGTGGCACTGCTGGAAAGTTTGTTGGAGGGACAGATATGGATAAGGTTGGCCATTTATAGGTATATTGGATGTCCTACCCCATGACAATGTCATGGCCCAAGGAAGAAGTAATGAAACAGTGACTTCCCCATTTTGCCCTCATCTTCTTTTCCCATCTGGCGAAGTGAGTAGTTGATCATGGAGGGAGAAACTTCCGAAGCAGTGAGGAATATTTTCTAAATGATGATGTTGTGCTCTGAAAACACAGTGGTGTTATTCAGTACCCCTTCAAAGAGAGTGGCTGTTCTTTTGATATTTGGGTTCATTGAAAAGGGTGTCGTTCACTAGGCCTCCCAAAAGCTCCTTTCAGAATAACATCTTTAAGTACCCACTTGATTGCCATGAAGCCATTAAAATGGGCATCATTTCCACTCTGTCTAAGCTTTCCATCAGAGTGGACAAACATGTCGAAGGGCAAGAAGATAGAGATGCACAACACTGGGAGAAACATAAACAGAGACTCTACCCAGCAAATAAACCTAATTTGAAATAGTGACTTTCTGAACAGGATTAGTACTCGTTCTTCTATTCTGGGTTAAGATGGTTGGAGCCAGCCCAGTGATAGATGAGTCACTATTCTATGCTAACAGAGATTAAATTATTTCTACCCTATGCACTCACCCTATTTTCAGATTTAGGTTTTTTAATTTATTCATAAGAATTTCTTAAATTTCTTATCTTTTCTAACAGTTGTACACTGGGAGTACAAAAAAATAAGACCCCATCTTGCCTTCTGGAGAGCAATGACACATATTAGGAAAATGCCCAAAAAAAATCTTTATTAAGAAAATGTTAGAAACTTTTCTTATGAATTTAAGAGAACTAAACTCCCAATAAGCATGTAAATGTTTAGACCACTATCTAAAATCAACCCGGTCTCCAAGCTTTACCCAAGATTAGTTAAAAGGCCACACTAACTTATTTCATGGGAATTGCCTTAATTGTCTTATTGTAAATTAATTGGATTTTTTTTGTGGGTCAGATGAGTTGATCTCATTTTGACTAGAAACTGTTTTTTCCTTCTTTTCTATTTGTAGGGAGCAGCAGACTTAAGTAGATCAGCACTGTGGCTTGTATACATATGGATAGCTGATGTTCCTTTTTGAGGCATGTTTAGATTTGAAAGATTCTGGATGCAATTCATCAGAAGGGTCAAATGAAAACCTTCCAGGAGTCTGTGCTAACTTTTCTGACTTCAGAGGTCATCTTTTAGCGACAGCTGAGTCTCCTGCATTTTGGTCCCCTTGAAGATCTGTTATGAAAATAGTTAATGAGCCAGGGGAAGAGAAAGCAGAACTAGAATCCTCAAAACATTTCCCAAGGATGTAATAACTACCACAAACTAGCATATTTATATCATCTAATTGTGCTCACGGCAAGAAGCTGCCTACTGAAGCTTGGATGTATTTGGTCAAGTACATAATATAAATGTTTTCCATATGTTGGTCAAACGCTTCTGGGCCCATAATTTGATTTTCTGAGATGTAATTTGGTTTCACTTGCTGCCTTAATTTTAGATTTATCTCACACCATGCAGTAAGTGGGTCTTATACCAGCCTTATCCAAAAGTCTTCCTTAATTCCTCCAACTAGGTAAGCTACCCTTTCTTAGAGTTTCCAGTATACGCTTTGCATTTCACTTTACTGCTTTTCCTTACTGTTTTATGACCATGATTATCTTTATTTATTTAATGCTATTACTAGATCACGAGGTTCTTGAGAATAACAATATTATATCTTTTCTCTCTTCCTTGCTTGACAAGTAAGAGATGTTTAACAAATGCTTTTTAAATAAGCAACTCAATATATGGCTATATGTACAGATGAATGAATTTGTGCAAGAAAAATAGCATCAGGCAGAGTGGAATTTAGGTTTTCTGCTGCGGTATTAAAAAGTCTTCTCTATGACCAATTATCAGCTTTCATTGTTAAAAGTGACTTACATCCCATAGTTAAAATGGTGTCAATTTGAAAAACGGATTATTACACCAGCTAAATGGGTTATAAAGTGATATTTGGGTTGTTAATCCTTGTTGGGAAGATGAGTTCTAAAGAATGTAGAGTAAGGGACAAAGCTAAGGACAGAGTCAAATGGAGGGTGTCAGAGAGAACAGGGCACATTCTGGGTCTATGACCCAGTAGGATTGAGAGAGTGAAGCTGAGGTCTGGGGATGCAGTAGGGGGGAACAAAGGAGAGAGAGAGAGAACAGGGCCTGGGAGTTGGCTGGTTTTCCAGATTGGAGACTTTTGGTTCCCAGACATTTGTTAAGTCCTTGGGAAGACATAGCGAGTGGGGGTTGGGACCCCTGAAACTAGTCTAGAAGCACTTGCACTGGTGCCAGTGGGGCCTGTCACAGCTGTCACCAGACAGAGCAGGCTGCCACTCTGCAGCGTTTTCAGCCAGCAAGAGAAGTGCTTGCCATCACCTGCCACATTTAACACAGCAATTTCAATATGCTGAATTTAATGAAAAAGGAATTTCTAAATGCTGAAATTGAGAGTCTTCAGGCAATCATTAGGGATTTAATTCCATGCTTTATTTATCTTCTATTGCTGAAATCTGGCAGACATTTTGCATTTGCCACAGGATGAGGAATACATGTATTATGAAAAGAATGTACACACACACAAACAAACACACACAATCCCTTATGTCTAGTGGCTCACCACTGAAACAGAGATTCTGACACTGACAAGAAACCCAATATGCAAAGAGCAGGGATTTGGCCCTGAACAAATTTTGCATATGTTATGGTCAAGTCCCAACTGGAGAACGAAGAAGGGGGGTTACTTCTTGAAAAGGAGGTAGTTCCAGTGAGTGAAAATAATTCTCCAGGGAGTCCCATGAAAATGGCAGGGACTTTATCCAAAAAGTAAATTATCAGGACAAGTTAAAGCAGAGTAGACGAATTATCGAGCCTCTATGGGGCCTGTCTGTGCATGGTTAAGGTATAATTTAACACAGACCAACGTATGTTTTCTTGTTACAGAGTGTGTAGTTGGCTTTGTTGATGATCGTCTGCATTTCTGTTTTAGATAAAAAAATTGGGAGCTTCCCCTGGCTGCTGTGGTAGCGTGTTCAGGGCCAGCAGACTGCTGAGTTGGGATTGTGGAAGGAGGTCAAATTTTATCTGTCTTCCTGATGGGTTGTTCTCAGACCCTATGACCCCAGATCTTAATTCACTTCTGCCATTTTTACTAATAAATATCTGACCCTGTGCATGTTTCTGGGAACTAGACAATCCAGCCTGTTCCCTGTTCCACTTACTGAATGCCGCTGAGAAGCCACACTGGGTTTGCTGCAGAGTGCCTTGGCTATGACGCATAGAAAATGATTTTATTTCCTTACATTTTTAATGCCAAGGCGTGGGTTGGTAAAATGAGGATCATGCCAGACAAATGTTATTTCCTGCTAAAGGAGAAGGATATATGGTAGTAGGTGGTGGGTGGTTGGGGTGAAAGGTAATACAGAGGGAAGAAGCCTGTGTGAATGTGAATAAGGCAGCTGATTCTATGTCACACAATATTGTAAGCCAGACACTGAGATACAGGTAATACCACTAGCCCATTAAAAATGTCTAACCAGGACCTCCCCAGTGGAGCAAGCGGTTAAGTCTCAGCACTCTGAAGCTATCTGCAGCCACTGCAGCATGAATTTGATCCCAGGCCAAGGAGCTAATCACATGGCACAGCAGACCCCTCCTGCCTCACCCACTGCTCCCTTCAGCAATGTATTTTAGTAGATCTGCCTGTTCTGTTCCCCACTCCATCTCTGGTGAATCCTCTCACCTCCCACACCTCTGGATACACCCCTTGTATGCATAAGCTCCTGTATGCATAAATAAATAAAATAAATCTTTTTTAAAAAAAGAAAATGTCTAAACAGTGATTAGCAGTGATTCCTTATCAATTCAAAGACATCCTCAAGGGCTGATATTGAAAGTTTTATATTTGAAAAGGGGACCCATCTCAACTTGACTATTAGATAGAGAAATGAGGGCCTCCCTGAAATCCCAAGGGGTTGAGTGCTGCACTGTGAGACTTCCCCAGCCACTGCAGCACCAGTTCGATCCCCAGCCAGGGAGCGGACCCACATGGCACAGCAGACTGCTACTGCCAGACCGGCTGCTCCCCTCAGCAGTGTATTTCAGTGGATCTGCAGGCCTCTGGCCTGCACCCCAGCTCTTTATGCATAATAATCAATAAAATCTTTTTTAAAAAAGAGAGAAATGAGAAAATTTGTTGGTTAAAAAAAGTTGCAAAAACAAAAAGCTCTTAAGTACAGAGGGTAGGTTGATGTTTATCAGAGGAAAAGGGACTTGGGTGAGGGGTTGGGTGAAAAGGCTAAAGGGGATCATGGATGTAGGTTATGGTTAAAAGATAAGATAAGGTGAGGCTAAAGGGTATACCATGTCTGGTAATGGATGGAAACCCAACTTTTGTGGTGGTAGCAATGTAGTCTATACAGATGTCAAATTATAATGCTGCACACCTGAGACTTATAATTGTTATAAGCCAAGTTATGCAATAAAATTTAATTTAAAAAATACAACAAAAACATAATTTGATTTTAATCTCAGCAAAGATAAGTGCATGTTAAAATCTTTAGGCGTCAGAAATATAGATAGGCCTTAGAGGACATAAAAACAAGACGCAAATGCAAGAGAAAGCATTTTCATGTCAGATTGGACCTCAAACTAAAAGAGTTAGCAACGTAGTATTAAAATTAAAACAATTTATTGTGATTCAAGGATGTATTAAAGGGAGGATGCCATACAAAGACAGATGTCATCTTTCCATGGTGTACAGTAATCTGTGCACTTGAAGTTCACTTATTATCATCCCACTTCAAAAAGAGAACATATTCTAGAGAAATGCAATAGTAAGGATGATAGGAGTGACAAATAAAAGAAAGTTAATAACTTCACATTTGAGATGCCTGTGAGGCCTTGCTTTTAGTGTTCATTACATGAGATGGCATCATTGGATCTTAAATGCTATTTTGGGTTCTCTTCTACAGGGTCAAATTTTACAACTTTAGAACTCAGTTTTACTGAATAATGAAAAAGTAGTTAAGCTGATAGTCTAAAATTAGCTACTAATTATTTGCGAAGCACTCCTCCATCAGGTTCTCGTGCTTGTCCTACTTTTCTTTGTCCCTCTGTAGAGACCATTTATCTTTTTTAAACAACTGCAGAATCACAGCTGCATTTTCTTGGCCTGAAATTCAGCCATCTTTTATATTGATTCTAGCCAATTACTGCTCTTCACTAAAATACTAAGCCATAAATAAGGAGGGGGCAGGATAGCAAACATGAGGTTCCCAATCAATATTTCTAGCAATTATATACTCCCAGATTATTATGAAACTTGAGCACAAACTCAGGGAAACAACTGAGATGGTCATGGTGAGGGAAGCATCTTCTGGTATCCATTATGCCCTGGACATTCTCCTCCCCCCCCCCCCCCCCCCNAAACTCAGGGAAACAACTGAGATGGTCATGGTGAGGGAAGCATCTTCTGGTATCCATTATGCCCTGGACATTCTCCTCCCCCTCCCCCCCCCCCCGCCCCGCCATCATATACTTTCATATTGTGCTTTTCTTCTTATAAGTTTGTGCTTTAAGTCAGCGCTTTTCAAACCTCAGTGTACATTCAAAGCACCAGGTGATGTTATTAAAACCCTTATTCTGACTCAGTGAGTTTGGGGTGGGGTCTGGGCATCTACACTTCTGGAATGCTACTATGAGAATTCAATGCTGCTGTTCCTGTGAAATGCACAGAGATTTGTCTATCCCATTTCAAGAAAAATTTCCATGTTCTAAACAAGTACACTGGCTATTTCTTAAAAATTCCAAGTCTATTTCTTTTGAACAAATTAGAGTGTTGTAGTTTCTGAATATAGACTTTGTGTAAAGAATATACTTACTCCAGGTATCAGGGGACACTCACCATGGTAGTCCCAGGAGCACTCTCTTAAAAAAAAAAAAAGTATTTTTTTCTATTGAATTGTAATACATATACAAAAATGTGCTCAAATAATCAAGTTGAACGTATTTCCAAAAAGTGAACACACCTGTGTAAATAGCCCCCAAATCAAAAATTGGAACATTGCAAAGTACCCCAGAAACTGGTCCCCTGCTTTTATCCTCTCATTACTTCTTCCCAAGCAAAATGGAATCTGATGCCTTTCACTCTCACTGTCACCTACAATGCACCAAGAAACATATTGGAGGGGTCCCTTGATTCATGATCACATGTGTTTCTTTAGGGTAAATACCTAGACCCATCCTGATTTTAACGGCAAGATAATAGTCCACACAAACACAAGTATTTTGTGTCTATATTAGGACAGTACAATTGGTTTTTGGATGGCTTTTGTTTAATGAGTCAAAGATTGATGAATGATTAATAAATGCTGCTAATAGCTTTCGGTTGCTTTGTTTTGTTTTCTTGTAGTTCTAAAACAGAATAACTATAGCAAGTGCCCCTGGTACCTGAAATATATGTATTCTTTACATAAAGTCTATATTCAGAAACTATAACCCTCTAATTTGTTCAAAAGAAATAGACCTGGAATTTTTTTTTAAAGATTTATTTATTTATGCATACAAGAAGTACAGGTCAGAGGTGCGGGGGAGTGAGAGGATTCACCAAAGAAAGAGTGGAAACAGAATAGGCAGACTGAATGAAACACACTGCTGAGGAGAGCAGCAGGTGAGGCAGGAGATGTCTGCTGCACCATGTGGGTTCCCTCCCTGGCCAGCAGTGGGGGTTGAACTCGTGTTGCAGTTTACTTCATTGTGAGGTGCTTAACCGATTGCGCCACCAGGGAGGCCCAACACCTGTAATTTTAAAGAAATATCCAGTGTACTGGTTTATAACATGGGAATTTTTCTTGAAATAGGATGGAGGACCTTATTTACTAGTAAATAGAGATGGAGCATTCAGAACCTTGCCCCACAAACTCTAACTCCTGCTTGCTATTTGATTAAGACAGTCAAAGGGAAAAATTTTTGCACATAATGGGCAGTAGATTTGAGTGGGAGAAGTACTAAGCATATTGTTGACACAACAGAAAATTAACTTTTTGTTACATCTATTACACGTATAATATCACTATATTACACTTGAGCAAATTAAAATCAATATTAAAAAAAAAGAAATGGGATGGGCATATCTTTGTGTACTAAAGAAGGGAAAATACCCCTACTGATAATTAGGAATAATAATTTGTCAAGGACTGGGGTTTATAAACCAGGGGAGAGGTGTGAATTCTGATGGCAAACTCTTTCAGGGCTTCTCCATTCTCCAGCTGTGTAACTAGGCAGCTGATATGATGGAGTTATGATGTGGCTCTACAATATACAAAGATGTACCTATCCTTACCGAGCAGGTACATTGTAGATTATACAGTTGAAGAAAGTAACTTGCTGGTTAAGATATGAATTAAGCTTTGATAATTCTATTTACAAAAGATTTATAAAGGACTCAGCGTCCCACTATGTAATTTCACCATTATCTATAACTGGCTACTAAAATCTCCACCAGAATCTGTTATCAGCTTAACTCTTCCAAGTAATAAGTAAAAAACGATATGGATTTACTGTATCTACAGTTGATAATATTTTTATATGTGATATTGTTTCTTACTCTGTGAGGTTGTTTTTGAGAGGTTTGTATTTGTGTATGACTGCTGGTATGTTTTAATGAGTGTCTAATTGTGGCTAAATAAGAGATGGATGCTACTTTCCTTTTTAATTCAGGCAATTTCCCTGGAGATATGCTCCACTCTAAACTCTCTAAATATGCAGGCTTGGCAGTACCATTGCACACTTTGATGTCTAAGTACTTCTAAATTAAGATGTTAGCTGGTGGATATTTAAAAATATATAATATTCAGAAGACTACCAGTTGGTTCCAGACATCTGAGGGATTAGCATGCAGATTAGTAAAATGATACATGCATACTTAAAGCATACTAATTTAGTGTTGTCAGGAAATTGGATTAGGATTTTGGACATAGTTTCTTTTCATGTGCATGTGATCACTTAGGGAAGGTGCTTCTATTACTAAATGTAACCAATGCTCATTTACTGTTCAGAAAGAGCCACTGAGTGCATATTATGTCAGGTATCAAGGACTGGGAAATGAATGTGAGTTATTCTTGTCCTGCCTGGAGTAACCCATCATCTACCTGGGGAGACAGACTTCTGAACAAACATTTGCAATTAGGTGAGAACTTTTAAGACTACATATCTTATTTGTATTAATAGTAATTGACCCTAAACCTAACATAGTAAATACTCAAATGAAGAGGGTGTATCTTTGAGTTCAGGAATGTTCCTAGATGGTACAATGGTGACCCAAAGGAATATTTATCACTCAACCTGGTGAGCAGGTCAGAATCAGAAAAGTCTTCATAGAGGGGAAAAAAAAATGCTGCAGTCGCAGGTTGAATACCTTGCCTTCCATTTGTTCATGTTTTCATCCCTGCATATGTATATATGTAAGTGGTAAAAAGAACTTTTCAGATGTGATTAAGTTAATCTTAAGATTACTATATAGGGGGCCTCCCTGGTGGTGCAGTGGGTGAAGCAGTGCACTATGAAGCAAACCACAGCCACCGCAGCATGAGTTCGATCCTTGCCGCCAGCCAGGGAAGGGACCCACATGGCGCAGCAGACCTCTCCTGCCTTGTCCACTGCTCCACTCAGTAGTGTGTTTCAGTTAATCTGCCTGTTCTGCTCCCCACTCTGTCTCTGGTGGATCCTCTCACCCCCCCACACTTCTGACCTGTACCCCAGCTCTTGTATGCATAAATAAATAAATCTTTAAAAAAGACTTTATTTAAAAAAAGATACTATATAGGCCCAATATAATCACAGGATCTTTATGAAAGTGATGCAGGAGAAGAAGCAAGAGGATTCAAATTAGAAGATGTGAGAACAGCTTGGAGTGATGTGGTTTTGAGGAAGAAGCCATAGCTAAAGCTAAGGGATGGGTTCCGGACTATTATATTGGCCTCATAATTAATCTCCTTGCTTCTATCCTGCCTTCCTATCTCAGCATGAAAAGTCAATTCCCAATATAGAAACCATTTAAAAATATTATTTATTTATATTTCTTTTAGTTGAGGTACCACTGGTTTGCAACATTGTATATGATTCAGAGGTATACATTCCTACTTCTTCATATCTATGTTGTCACACTGCACCTGCCACCAAGCTATTCATAGTATACAAGGTTCTTCCACTCATAAGTCCCAACCCCTATCTGGTAGCTTCAATTCCACAGTCATATTTTTAAGGTTAGTTTTGACTTGGTTTTGTCTTTTCCTTTGTATTTTGTTTCTCTATTTTCTACATATGAGTGAAATCGCCCAATAGTTGCCTTTCTCCTTTTGACTTATTCAGCTTAGTGTAATTCCCTCCAGTTCCATCCATGTTGTCATACATGGCAAGATTTCTTTTTTTTTTTTTAATGTCTGGCTTTGGAAAAGTGTCTGTTTAGTACTTTAAGCCCATTTCTTGATGGTTGGTGAGTTATATGAGCTTTTTGTAGGCATCGTGTATTAGTTCCTTGTTAGGTGGTGATATGTAAATATTTTCACTTGTTGGGTGTTTTAATGAGGGATCCCTTGTGTGTGTAGAAGCTTTTTAGTTCCATATAGCCCCATTTGTTTATTTTTGCTTATGTGTCCCTTGCTGTTGGAATGGATACCCCAAAGACGTTTCTGATGCCAATGTTGAAGAGTGGTTTTTTTTGTGTGTTTTCTTCTATGTATTTTATGGTTTCTGATTTTATATCCAAGTCTTTAATCCATTTTGAGTTAATTTTTGCATATAATGTGAGAGGGTAGTCTAGTTTCAGCTGTCCAGTTTTCTAACATCATTTGTTTAAGGCGTTTTCCTTTCTTCATTATATAATTAACAAATATTTATTAACTAAGTATTTGCTCTGCCTGAAATGTGAGATTTGTCTGCTCCATCTCTCCAGAGTAAATACAGCCTTCACAATGACCAAAATAGTCCAGCCCCCACTGTCCCTTTGACCCCATTTCTTAGCTAACCTTCTTATGCTCTGTTTCAGCTACACTGGTATACTTGCTGTCCCTCAAAGAAGCCAAGTAGCCTCCACCTCCAGGAAAGTGATTTATTTGGGGTTCATTCTGCCTGGAAAACCCCTCCCCCAAATCCTCATAAGGCTTGCTCTCTCACTTCTTTAACCTTTCTGGTCAAATTTCACCTTGTCTTGGGAACCTTCCAAAACAGCCCTTCCTTACCTTCATTCTCATACTCCTTCTCCTCACTGTATTCTTCTTCATGGCATTTATTTATACTCTAACACTATTGTTGTAGATCATTTGGGTATTTGTTTATGTTCTGACTTCCCCCACTCGAATCTAAATTCCGTGAGAGAAGAAATTTGAATTATCTTGTTAACTGTTATCTCTCCAATGCTTGGAATAGTTTCTGATGTGTGGTAGATAATCAACAAAAATTTGAACAATTATAGACAGGTTTCCTAGACAATAGATAAAATAACAGGTGACCACTTAAATTTGAATTTCAAATCGATACTTTTATTGATTTCTAGCATAATTTTGTTCTAGTATAATTTTGTACAAAATGTGAAGGTGTTTTAAATCCCATTACTATTACCTATCACAGAGAATTCTTGTTATCAGCCCCCCCTTGCCTACTCTCTTGTCCCCCTTCCCCCATGCTAGCATACTAGGAGCACCACATCCTCATGGTGGCAGGGATGGAAGTGTGAGCATTAACTCCCACTAACCGAAGTTGGTCTAACTACTTCCAAATGTCCAACCTGCCATCAACAAAAACCAAGCCCGAGTTTCCAGTATAATACCATCTCTCAAGGAGGCCAAATAACTATTTGCTGATAAGTTAGTTCCCTGGACCCTTTGTACATTGGAGGGGGCAGCAATTAATCTTAACAAAAACCAGTACATATTGATAGGGGCTTGCCTTTTCTGCCTTTCAAGCACCACCTTTTAAGAGATTATAGAATGTTTGATCCACCCACATGGAAACCTATGACAATTGTATCAGTCCAAAGGACCCACTTTATAAATAGAGTGTGAAAGTAAACAGATGACCATGGGTCAATAGGGCCTCACCAGCCTGCTAAAGGGATGGAGTTGTCCTCGAAAGGATCACTGAAGTTGAGGCCTGGAAATGATAACCCACAAGGATGGGAGTGTCATCCTCAGGTTGCAATGCACACCCTAAAACAGTTACCCTATGTGATACTGTTAGGGGGAAAGACCCTCCTGAATGGATTATACAAATAGGTTATGGACTTTGACCCCCATTCCAGACCTACAAGATCCAAGGACTACAAATCCCA
>JAGFMF010011818.1:2073566-2098530 GCA_019455555.1 Galemys pyrenaicus
CTATTTCTCCTTCCCTTGTAAATAAAACCCTTTATTAACCTTTGTTGTGTGTGCCTGCAGTTGGGGCATTACAAGTGCCGTTCGAGCTCGCGGGTGAGGACCCAGTCAGGCAAACCCATTTTATATTAGGGTTGCCCTGTAACATTCTGACCATGAAGAATTTCTCCAGGAGTGGACTGGAGCAGGATGTAGGTAAATGCTGGAATATTACCTTAAATTCTTCTTATAATAATGACACTTGAATATTGTGGGAATAATGTGTATATTTAATGTGGAGTTGGCTGGTCTTGTGAGCAGAATTAAAAGTCATTAAAAAGAAAATGACAAATTCAGAGTCATGAAATAGCAACTTGTGACTCATGAAAGTCAGAAAACCCCCACAACTGCGTTTACAAAGGCTCTTGTCTTCTGTAGCTCAGACTTGGGACTGAATTATAAATATGGCAGAGATATGTCAAAGTCAGAACCCTGATAGGAAATGAGGGAAGGCCAAGAACAAATAAAGGGGGCACTGGGATGGGTGAGCTAAAGCATCTGTAGCTCTTATATCTCCATTGATTCTTTTGCTTGGCATAAGTAACTCGCTATCTAATGGAGACCCAACAGAGGCCTCTCTCAAGGTAATTGCATCATGGATTAGTATCCTCCTCCAGATTTGCTTCTGTCTTCCTTCACTGCTCAGGATCTGGTTAATATCCACTGGCAGAAAATGGGAAAGCATACCCAGGGGTGGATCTTGAAGTTGTTGATCTAGGGAGGGCAGGATCTAAGTCTGGGTAGGTGAGAATTCATTGATATGAATGTTACATTATTAGGACTTCTATGGCCTGATAAGGACATCCAGTTCAGCTCGGTTGTTCTGGGATTGTTTCCCAAAAACTAAATATGATGACCTGCAGTAAAGGGACAGAGACATTGAAACTGTCTTGCTGAGTATTGGTATGTGTGTTGGGGTTGGGGGCTGTTAGAAAGGCTTAGAAGATGGAAATTTAAGAATGACTTTATCATGTGGTATAAAAAAAACCATTCCTGAGTATCAGGCCCAAAGAACATTCCATCCATTGAAAATGTGAGAGTGGGCTAATGAGAGTGGGCTAATCAGGACTTTGAGGAACTCAATGGTTATTATCATCCATGAAGCAAAGATAAGTTTAGAAGATTCTAACAAAGTAGTAGGCTTTCTGGTGTCCGTGTGGGTAAGAGAATTCTGGAATAGTAGAACCCAGTCATAGCACTTAATTGATAAGACTAAGGTAGATATTGCAGAAATAGGCAGAAAGCTCATTAACTAAAACAGGATACCTTTCACACAAAATTTTAGGGTAACAGCTAATAAATATATCCTAGTCTAACATCGACAGTTATTTCTCTTACATAAATAGAAAAACTCTGGAGCTTAATGAATTGAAAGTTAATAGTAACTGCAAAAAATGGAAAATCATGCTCTGTTACCTAGTTTCCAGGTTTGAGTCAGTTGTCACTCCTAGAGGCCATTAATTGAAACAAAGGCTGGGTCCAATTGAGAAAGAGCTCTATAATGCCACTATATGAGGCTCCCAGGTGGCACAATGGGTTAAGCAACACACTATAATGCCACTATAGGAATATGAAGTTGTTATTTCCCATTCCCTAAAGTGACCTGTGGCCTGTAAGTATAAATAGGAAAGGGAAGGGGTGATAAGTAAATAGAGGGAAAAGGGGAACATCCAGGTCCTTTGAGGTCTACTGGATATGGGGACTCAAAACAGCAGCACAATCCCCCAGGTAGTAGAAATTTATGCATCAGGTGGTAAATAGGGTCCTACCCAAGTTCATCTGCTGATGGGTCCAGCGAATCTTCAGACTCATCTGTGGTTCTTGTCCCAGTCCCAAGTGCCTACTTGGGGTGCAATACTTAACAGCAACAGAATCCTTACATTGAATATGTGATCTATGGAGTAGGAGCCATTGTGGGAGGAAAGGCCAAGTGGAGTTCCTTAAAACAACCCTCTTCCAAACAAGATGTAAGTCAGAAGCAACAACATATCCCAAGAACTGTGGAGACGGGCGAAGGGATGCAAGAGTAGCAACCTCCATTGTCTCCCCATTTAATTCCATATGACCTATTTAAATCTATGCGACACAGGCTCTGAGAGAGTAGTCTGCAATAACCTTCTGTGAGTTTACTGAGTGTCTTCTGGTTTTTACGTATAACCATATTGCTGCGCTAACTAAAGAACAAATAGTGATCAATAGAAACCTTACAAATAAAGATTTCTTGTGTAGATGATTTTCTGGGAGGGATATATCTTCATGCTACCAAGAAAACTAAATGACACAGGTTAGTCTATAGAAGTCTGTGGAAGCAGACAAATAGCCACTGTTGTTTGCTGTTGTTGGGAGAAAAAAGCAAAAAAAAAGCATCAAACAACAGATGTGTGCAATCAAGTGTGAACACCGGCAGCAGAGGTGGCAGGCAATGCTAGAATCGGCACCAGTGTTGCAGGGCTGGAGGTGGAGGGTGCTTCCAGGGGAAACAGTGATTCCTGAGGGAAAAGTGGGGGAAGCAGTAATATGAAGTAAGGCAGTACAGAATGGACCAAGAGCTGGAAATGTGCATGAGGTCAAGTCCTGGGAAAGAGGGAGAAACAGAATCATGAAAAACTACAATGAAAGGAGAGGAAAAAAATTCAATGAGTCTGTACCATTTATAGGAAAGACAGCCAAGCTGAGCTGAAAAACTGCTCTATCTCCAAAAAATTATGAATGTTTTCTCCAAATATATAATCAACTTTTTCCAGGAAAGAAAATCACAACATTCTCCTAAAAATTTATTTTCAAAAATAACTTACATCCTTTCTTTTTTGAAAAATTGTGCTGCTTCATTATAGGCATTTTATAAAATACAAACCAGTGGGAAAAAACATAATTCTACCACTCAGACATTAATAACATTAATATGTTATTCTGCTGTTTACTCTCCAAAGACTTTTGTGTGCTTGTATTATATCTTGACAAAAATAGGATCATGCTGTTTAAGACTATTTCTTTTTAAAATACTTTATCTTCATCTGTGAGAAGAATAATAGTGCTTCCCTGAAATCACATTCAATTTGTGAAGTATACTAATGGGATTCCTCAACATCCTATTTTCTTCTTCTGGAATGTGCTATATTACTGTACCATAAAGCCAGGGCTAGGAAGGCTCTGCCCAGCTCTTTTCCCTGCACAACTCCACAGCCTCCCCCACAAACTCCTGTGATGTTATCTTACCAGTAGCTTGCTACAACTGACCCACATATTTAATGTATTCTTATGGAGCCTTTTTTTAAGAACAATAAAGAAAGGTTCTGGGTTGTATTCCATGAGAAATATAAAGGAAGTGCTGTCAGTCTTGAAGAATGGCAGGGCTGATCACTGCTCTGACCTCACATAACTCCACAGGGGGTCTCACTGCCTGTGCCTGCACCTTGGTCCTCTTTAAGACTGGAAAGAGTGGTTGAATAGAAGTTTATGAGGCCAGTTAATAAATGAAGTGGATATAATGTCTC
This sequence comes from Galemys pyrenaicus, assembly GCA_019455555.1. NCBI lineage: Eukaryota > Metazoa > Chordata > Mammalia > Eulipotyphla > Talpidae > Galemys > Galemys pyrenaicus. Next base: position 2,077,097 of record JAGFMF010011818.1, read on the forward strand.
AGAGTTATCTTGCCTTCTCATTAACAATGGGATTTGGGGCAAGTTACTTCAGTTTTCTGAGTCTGGTTTCTGCTCATTAGCTAATGGAAAAAATACCCATGCCATCAAAGCATGGCAAGAACTATGGAAGAATAGATGGGCAGAGAACAGATGTTTCTGCAAGATGCAGAGAAACAACAAACTCTCGTTCTGCACGTTAAAAGGGTTGATGGGAACAACAAAATTGGAGTAGGTTTTTTAAAACCTATGCAACCATGTAGCCAGCACATACCCATTTAAATAAAATATCATTACAGTGAAACTGCTAAAATGAAATACTGACAGGTAAATATAAGACTTACTTTAAGAAAAGGGGATGGCAGTTTGATGGAAGGGGTATTGAGTTAGGGCAGTTGCTGCCGAACTATGGAGATGAGGCAAAATGCAACACCGTGAACAGGAAAGCTTCCCAGGGAGCCCTTCCAACACAAAGGCAAGAGGAAGAAGTGTGCACCCCATGTTCACTATGGATTGCTTTGAGTGTTTTCCTTCTAAAGTTATTAAATAATGCACACTGAGCTGCAAAACATTGGCATGCTGGTGAAAATGACCTACAAATCAAGGCAATCTGGATTATATTGATACCATTCAGATGTGAACTAATTTGCATTACATACTAGATGTTGGAGCCAAATGGAATGTACCTAGAGTCGTGGCTCACTCAATAAATGCTCCTTAAATGATTGTGAAATCATCATCATTGCCATCATATCAAAATGATCACCATCTGTGTTAACCCTGACTAATTAAGAATTCAGAATAGATAAGAAAATCAATACACTGAATCAGCAGCCTAAGGGCAAAATTCTGACTGCAGGGAGAGGCTTAGCCGATGTTCCTGCTAAAACAAAAATTGACTTTAAGGTGCTGGTAGTTTTGAGTTCTAGTGCAAAATGACAAGCAAGAATAGAAGCAAATTGCTTTGGGAATGTCCACACTGAAATGGAATTTACTATTTCCTAGACAAAATGGCATAGAGGTGGGCTTATTTAATGTCCAAATGGAGAACAGAATGAGCTCTTTTGATTTTAATTTTACCAATTACCTATTTAGAATGGCATTGTGAGAAAGGGTAAACCAAGTCTAACCCTTCTGTTCTACAGTCTCAGATATATTTATTGCGAAGATCATGACAATACAGAATTTTATGTAATATTTGACCTTGACATAAAAGTCACTAAAGTTTCATACTTTTGCAACAGGCTTCTGGCCTGCTTGATTGTTTGGCAAAAGTTTGGAAAATGCAATAAATATTTTAAGAATTAAAAAACAACTACTTCATATAGAATCCTCTTCAAGTATCAGAATTCACTTATGTCACACATTCACACTACTCTACTTTGCCATAAATCCTTGTTCAGGCTGTCTTGGAGAGCCACAGTGGCCCAACTGGTGGAAGGAAACAAAGTTGAAAAGACAAAAACCTAGAATGGTGGTTTGTTTTTATGCAATTGTCCATAAATGGTATAACACAACAATGTTATGAATTTAGATACTCAAGAGCCAAGATATTCCAGAGTTAAGGTTTTTATGTTGAGCTATGTAGCACATATTAGATGACATATACTATGTCCTAAAAGTATAAAGCATAGTGTTACGCGACTGAAAGGGAAAATGGAAAGACCAACCTCTGGCTGGTCAATTCAAATGAATATTGCTTGAAAATTTTTGGAATGCTCTATACTTTCTTATTTATGTCTCTCACATGTATGTTTCATTACTGTATTTTTTGCGTGGGTGCAGTAGGAGATATATGTATAGTTATCATGTTGCTAAAATTAAATTCCTAAATGATAAGTTTTTAAATCAGGAAACCTTAAGTCAAAGTTCTTGCAAAACCCCATAAAATGTTCTATTTTGTGTTTGTTCTTAAATACATTATATAAATCTTCGTGACTTTAGATTGACTTGATTTTTTTTTCCCTTCCTCAATTGGGAGTACGTTCTTGCCAAGCTGAAAGTTTGTAGCAATCATTTTTGAATGACACAAATGCCAAAAAATCTCAACTGTCTGTAACAGGAAAAATTTCATCTTTCACCATTGTCTTACTGCAAGCTCATGAAGCTAATCTTATAAAACTTCTTTTTTTCCATTGAGGGAGAAATTTCACTACAAATGTATTGACTTAAAACCCAAATTAAACTTTTCTAAAAAGATCTTCAGTAAATGAGGAAGTGTAATATAGTCTTAAATATTACTTTAATTTTTGTTGTTGTTATTTTGAATTTCCCTGACTTGCGTCATTTGGGCAAGGTGACTGGTCTTTCCAAACTCCCTCCTTTTTCTCAAAGTAAAACTGACTGTAGTTTATGTAATAGACTATAGTCACTATTATTTGTCTACCTGGCAAGATTTCTCAATGCTTTTCTTTGGTTAATATTACCTGTCCTACAAGTTCTTACCTGGAATTTCTTGATTTGGAGCCTGAGGAGAACATCCATACCCCTGAGGCCAGGTGCTGGAGGGATATGAAGGTATGTGTGTGGGTGGTGGGTAGGAGAGACAGCCATTTTCCCCACCAAGAGCAGAAGCTGTTTATGGTACAAGAGGATTAAGCCAAGCAGAGAATGAGAGATATGATCAACACCTGGGTTCAGGTTGTGGGCTGGAGTCAGTTGAACACTAGTTAGCAAGTGAGACATCTTTACTTTCCTTCAGTCCTGGAAGCCACATCAATCCTTTTGATCTTATGAAGTATCTCATTATCTCAAGCATCATGAACTAGGAAAGACTTTTTTATTCTAAAGCTAAACCTATTTAGTAGGTTGCTTTTTAATTTCATTAATGGTTAATGGAATCCCTTCTTAAAGGGCAAAACCCAATAGTAATTGTTTGATAAGGAAATAAAAAGATACAACAGGTTATTTTAGTTGTGCTTAAGATTTCAGAATTTAACTAGGACATATTAGACTTTTTTAAATGAAATAAAATACATATCCATGTTGCATGTTTTTGAAGTTTTACAGATAAATACATACATGGACCTGACACTTAACTAGTTTCATCCTTTCAGCAAATCACAGGATTCCTTAAGCTCCCAAAGTTCAGTTTTCTAATCTTTAAACTATAGAGACTGGATTAGATTTTTCTCAATAACCCTTCAAAGCTAGCATTATATTGTCTTACAGAGGTAGGGTAACACAATGATTTTTTAAGTTTTCCTTAAACACATCTCAGTTTATCAGTTTACTGGAGTTCCTAGCATTAAGATGTTGAATCCATTCCAAACTTTTTTTTTTAGAAAATAGAGACTGAAAAAATAGCCACTGTGGGACTAAACTTCATGGGCAATGGTGACTTCATGAAGGAGGAACTTGAAACTCTAAAACTGCAGAAATTTATGTATCAGAATTGTGGATTTGCTGGACAAGTGTTAGGAGGAAGACTTGATTATTCATGGAGAGTCTGCCTTCCCCCAAAGTAGTATATATTACTGTTATTTCTCAGTAGAATTTTACAGTGTGCTCTGTGGTCACTACATTATTGACTATTTTATACATGGGAAAATTGAAATAAAAGAAGAATGTAATTTCTCTTGGTTTATACAACCCTTGTGAAAATCAGATTTAAAAGCCTGGAATATAGGGGAAGACATAGTCATGTTGAGAGTTTATTAAAGTATATAAAGTCACTATCAGCCAAGTTTTATTTTCTATCCATAAGAAAATTAAATAAAGGTAATAATAGTGAAATATCATCACTATAAAAGAAGTAATTCAAAGTTCTGTGCTCACTCACTTTCCACTACTGTTGAAAATCAAAACACAAACTCAGATCACAAAAGAAATTTGAAATAGTTAAGTATAAATCAGCACAATTTGTGTGAACACAATTAAAATGACAGATGGACTGTGTCAGTAAGTACAGGATATTGAATATTTTGTGCAAAAGCGAATCTCTATATGTGTATATTAAGTCTGAGTTTCCTGGTTTGAGAAGGATTACCCAAACTCAATGAAGAAAAGCCAAAGAAAATATGCATTTCATATGTGGAGAAATAGAGAATGCTTAAATTTCTCTTGATGATTGCATAAGGCTACAGGATAATCAGATCCTTACAAGGATCAGTTCTTGCAGATTTAGTTATTAGTATAAAACACACAATTTTTACCACTCTATAGAGTCGGTTGGCATCATTCACAGCACATAAAAGAAATACATCCTCTGGCTACTTTTGGCTTTCTCTCAAACAGAGTCTGCTATTTGATGTATTTAATATAACAGTGAAGTTTGATATTGCATTTCTACTGAGCAGAAATATCCCAAGAATCTACAGAGAGAAAATAAACAAGAATATGATTCTAGGAGAGAAACTGAAACAAGTGTGAAGATAGAGAACATGAAAGTAAAAAAGGATTATATAAATTTAATATTCTAAACATTTTAAATGACTGGAAGTTTATTATATGTGGGTATCAATGTGGGAGATTATGCATCTATAAATCTATAATATTGATTGGAGTTTTTAAGTCTTAAAATAGATTATTAAAATGTGCTCAGATGGATCATATTTTCATGCTTAAAGTAGATATATGCAATAATTGTGGCTATAGAAACTGTTTTAAAAAGCTTTAGAGTTTGGGTATGAAAATGAGGATAGAGGAAGGGAAGAGAAATTGAAGTGGAGGAAGAGATGCAGCAGATTGTGCCTGCCACATATGGATAGTTTGTAAAATGGAACTTAAAATGCAGCTCTGTATGCTTCGTGCTCCACTTTATGTCATGTATTCATGTATCAGTATCATGTGTCATGTATTCAGTATCTTCATATGCTTTCTCCCTCAAATATAGATATACATTAACTGTATTTTCTTATTTTTTTGTGTTATTAATGCTCTGGCATTTGGGCTTTGTAGACCTGGGACACTTCCTTTCTAGGTTAACTAATTCCTAAAGAGAATAAACAGTGTACCTTTCATAGGCATGCCCCCAATTCTCCTAATTTCTTTTCATCACATTTCTTCAGTCTGGGACACTATCCTCTGCCACAATCATCACAGGCCTAGGTATTAAACAACTAGGGACCACCCAATAGCTCAGAACCTGCCACAATTATTCAAACTATCGAATCACAAGGTTGTACTTGTTGTTTACCTTGCTTTTCCCATTCCTTCCCATGCAACCCACATTAATTGCTCTCAGTTGCCTTTTGTCCCCCTACCTGCTCATCTGACTTCAGTTCTTTCCTGTGTGGCCCTGTGTGGTATGGCATGGCATGTCTCCTATTTCTAGTGGACTCTGAATACAATTTTAAAATTTCCTTTCAAGGCAATCATTTCTGTGTCTCTTGTGTTTTCATATATCTGCTTGAAACAAACTCCAGGTACACTTTTTAAGCAATAGTGTTATGCAAATATATTGGATGTCTCCAACTTAACATATCTTTCCCCACTGTATATAATCAGCTATAATCATTAGCTGATTATATACCATAGTCCTCAAGCCACATTATCCCTGCTACATATCTTTACTCAGAACTGTAATCATACTGTGACAGTGATATCACAGTGAATTATTTAGGATGCCCCAACAGCCTTTGTTATTCTTTTGCAAAGTGAGAAATTAGTTCTCCCTCCCCAAATTAGTACTTTATTAGGTGCCAAGTGATTCTCTATCCAATAGATGAGTGTGCAGTTAAACTATGTCAGCCAGATATTGTAACTTGAAATATGGTTCTTACCTCATATGACACAAGAATCAAAAATATTGGAATGGATTTACCCTGTCATTGGCACATGGAAGAAATGACCATTAGTTCTTGCTACCTAAGTCCTCCAGCTGTCCTGGTAGTGATATATTACCTTTGCTTTTGTGAGCTATCTCATAGGTTTCCAGTAAAGTTCTTAAGTTAGTGTTGGCTTCTGTTGCTTGCTACCACAAAATCCCAACTCATACTCATGAATGCAGTGAATATAGATATATTTTTCAAACTTCATCTTTAAAGCAAACTCACAGGGATTCCTGGAAGTTCGGGACATATTAAGAGTGTCTGTATGTATTGATGGTGCACTGGAGAAATGGTGGTGGGAATTCCATGGGGACCACAATTGATGTCAAATATATATACATAAAGAAAAAGAGGGGAAAAAAAAGGGTGTCTGTGTATGAAAGTATATTGTAGAATGTTAAATGGTATATAGTATTGGCTTCTAGTCTTCTCTCAACTTTGTCATGTCACTCCTTACTCTACATCCAAGGCTGGGCTTTGGCATGGCCAACCAGTTTAAAGAAAATTTATTGACACGTATACATATGGAATAAATGTGCTGAAATGAAATATTTGGTAATCAGGATGGGTTCCCTTTGGGACAGAGAAGTGAGATAAGGCCTGAGACTCCTCTTTTACAATGAGACTCACTCAGGGTTCTTCCATTCCTCACCAAAAGGTGAGGAAGCTGTGTGATAAACCTGCATCATCTCTCCAGATGCTTTTTTTCCTGCCTATCTACATTGTGTACTTCCCTCTAATCTGAAAAGGTGTGGGACAGGTAAGATTAGATTTTGAGGCAAACCATCACTTTTGCTGTCTATCCCTTTGGATCTTTTGCCTCATGTCTGATGTGACACATTCATGTAGAGGATGGAAAAGATCTGAGATCAAGTTCAGGCTTCCAGTGGAAAAATACATATTGGGCTTTTAGGTCTGCTTAGGTTTAAAGTAATCCAGATTTAACTTGATTTCTTTGCTAGAAGTTGGCACCAAACTTCTAGCCAATGATAAGGAAACATGCTGTGTGTTTGGGGATAGGAAACTCAGGAACAAGAACAGAACTGGTGTACTCCTGACTTTCTAGCCAAATATCATCCTTAATATCACACCCTTTAGGTCAATTGGTACATATTACCCATCTCTATTGTTTACAACTACCATCCACTCTGGATGGTTTGTGTCCATACCCTACAAAGCATCTTTTTGACATTTTGAATGTCAAAATCATATCCAATACCAAATGCAAACTGGTCCAGCCAATATAGAAAACTGTGTGGAGGGTCCTTAATACACTAAGATGGTTCTACCACATGATCCAGCAATTTCACACCTGGGAATGAATATACCCAAAGGACATAAGAACACTAATTTGAAGGGAAGCCTGCACTCCAATGTTTATTGAAACACTATTTACAATAGTCAAGATATGGAAACAACCTAAATGCCCCCAAGCAGACAAATGGATCAAGAGATGTGGTTTATATAAACAATGGAATACTACTCAGAGATTAAAAAAAACATAAACTCATGCCATTTGCAAGACCATGGATGGAGCTAGAAGGGATTATGCTCAACAAAATAAATCAGGAAATACCGTGAAACCAAACAAAGGACAGGAAAAAGTCAAAATTTTAAGGCAAACCATAGATCTGAGGCATGTAGCAGATGAGAGGGAGAGGGAATGGTCACAACAGGGGAAGGAAGAGCACAAAAGACTATGGTGATGGTTCACAGGTGCTGTGGTGGTGGGAGAATTATGGGGACTACACCTGAGGGAAGAAATCAAATATTGTACCAAAGTGAACATTGATATAAAACCATAAAAAAAATTGAAAAAAGAAATTGTAAAAAAACAAAAACATCATACCCAATACCTCTTGCATGCAATTTTTCTGATGTATATGTTAGGTTGCAAAAATAGTCACAATTGTTCATGCCTTCCTACATTCACACCCTTTATAATACATTTTCTTCCATTCAGAGGTGAAGTTCATTTTCCCACTCTTTGAGTCTAGGCTGTCCTTGTGTGTTTTGCTTTGGCTAATGTAATGTGGCATAAGTGGTGTGTGTCAGATCCAATCATAGGGACCTTGTGTTTTCTACTTTATTGGGGATCCCATCTTTGCTGTGTGAACAAGTTCGGACTAGCTTGCTGCAGAATGTGAGAGCATGTGAACCAGCGCTCAATCAACACAGTTGTCACAGCTGAGGCTCCAGACATGTGTGAGAGTCCATGAAAGGCTGACAAAATTCGCCTGCCGCTGCTCACAGATGCCCAGGGAACCCAGCAGAAGAGCTGCCAAGCAGAGCCTACAAGAATGCTTGTGTTTCACCATAAATATTTGAAGTGGTTTGTTAGTCAAGAATAGCAATTTCTAACAGATACAGTTTATTATTCTTTTATTCATAATAAAAATTAGACTTATCTAGCAATAAAAGCAACCTTGAAAAGTAATAAAATCGGTATCACTGGAATCTCTAAGCAGGAGCTTTGTGATTTCCATACTGGGTCTGTGAAATGATCCCAAGTAGAATTTTCAGTTCTATAATTCTGAAGTTCTGCATTCATCATTTTATTCATCTCTCATTATAAATGCAGATAAACACATTTAAAAACATGCTGTTCACTTCTCATAAATAAAACTTGTGTACATTAGCATTAAAATATTCCCAAGTTGATAAGAATTTGTTGAGCTTGTATTCAAAAAAGTCATCTGGTTATAGAATGAGAGTGTAATGGAAGTGATTAATTCTGAAACAAAGGATCAGCTTCTACCTTGTAGTTATGTCTGAGTAAATAAGTCACTTTAGGTATGAACATGCACAAGTGAAAGAATCATTGAAATAATATTGTTAGAACACAAATGATCAAACTCAATGAATTATAAAATATCAAGTACTGCAGAAATTTTAAATGTTTGTTTATATAGAAGCCTGAAGAGAAATGTGAGTTATTGAAACTTCAAATATAATTAATGTTAAAGAGACTCTAACAAGGTATCCAGCATAGTTAACAGCCATTCGTCAAGTTTCCAGACAAAGAGACTTGCTCAGTCATCCATTAGATGTCAATATTTTTTTTTAGGGATAAACAACAATGAGGTTTATTTAACAAACAGAAAAACAAAGCATTTCTAAGGCCACATGGCTGGCTAGCTCTTCCTGGATAGAGTCCACACCGTCCAGAAGATTTCAATTTTTTTATGAAAGAAAATGAATAACTTACTTGTCTAGACCACCAAATGTCATGATGTATTTCATGATTATGCATACTTCATAAACAAATATTTATATTCTGGTGATTTTTAAAAACTTCTAATCACAAAAAATGTGAAATTAGATTTAAGATCTTAAGCATTTTTAAGTACACAGGTAAAATGAATGGATTCACATTATATTCTAGTGACTTCTAGAGAATTAATGACAGATGAAATTTTTCAAAAATGGGAGTACCAGAAAAGTAGTTCAAACCCCTGTATGCAGGGGAGCTTAGGATCCTGAACTGTTGCATCAAAAATGTGACTAAATCACGACTCTTGTTTTATAGGATAATTGTCCCTGGGAATGTTTGTGCAGATTCATGAATTGGGTAAGCAATCATTTTTCCAGTTCAGAAATCTAAAGCTTCTTGCTTTGAATACTGTTCATGCATTCAATATTCACTTATCACGCTCCAGGTCTGTGCCAGCATACTGACGGGGACCTCGGTGTAAGAATGAGAATGAGAGTAGCCCAGGGGGCCCATGAACCCTCACAATATCCAACTGCAGTTCCCTTTGACAACTTGACTTTGTTCTAGCAGGTAGGAAGGACTATTAAACCGGGGAGGCTTCTCTTTGTTCTGTTATCATGGACTTGGGATCAGACAGAGAGGGTCCCTATTCCAGCTCTGCCACTTACTACACCTGTTTCCTCATCTGGAGATAAAAATGCTGCCCAATAAGTAGAGATGTTATGAAGATCAAAACAATGAAGTGAGAAAAATATTCAGGACAGACATCCCTCTAAATGTTTGCTATGGTTTTCTGTTCCTCACTCCTGTCTTTTAAAAGAAAAGGTTACCTATCTGACAGTCGCCTCCTTTAATTCTGTCTTTTTAAAGAAAGGTAGATCATCTAAGTCTGTATGAATGTGTTAATAAGTGCTAACTTGTTATTTATTTCATGTATGCACCTAACAGGAGCTTACTTGGAATGATTCTTTCTTCCTCACTGAGACTACTTACTTTTAATAAATATTTTTTTATGTCAAATGAATGTAAATTTTAAAAATTATAAATAAAAAAAATAAATAAATCACAAGCAAAAAAATAAATATTTTTAAAAGTACTTTCATTTATTAGGAGAATTAAAGGAAAAAAAAGGCAGTGGGAAGGTGAGATGCTGTGATTTATAAGAAAAATATACATTTTGGTCCTTTAGGTTGTAACAAGGGCAACTCCTTCAAAGGGACACATACCATGTTCCTTGAGCCCTGGACGAGCTCCTGGGAGCTAGGGTGGAGCTAAGCAGCCCCATGAAGCGATAACACGGAAGGCAGGGGGGCTGTTGAAGGAGACACAGGGACACGCTCAGAGAAGGGCCCACTTGTTTCTTGACTTTGAACTTGCACCAGGGAATTGGGGACATTGGCAGGGACACTTGGAAGAGACAAGGATGAGAGACCAATGGGGAGGCTGACAATGGCGGCCCCATTACCTTGATTTGTACTTTGATTTCGCTACTTTTTTCCAAGACTTGCCTGGTCCTTTCACGCCCTTCTTGTGGTTCCCTGCCCGAAGTTACCATGAATTTGCAGCAAGCTTTTGGGCCTCAGTGACCCTGCTTCAGGCTGACCTTGTTTGATGGGCATTTACCCACCATGGGATGAGTAACTTTTGGTCTATCATGGAGAAACTACTGTCCTTTCTTTTCTCTCTCTGTGCACACTAATTCTATCAAAGATCTTTTATACTATGAGTATGCTTAGCTTTTGTGCACACAGATGGCCAGGCCCCTTTAGAGTGTGTAAGTTTGAGCATGCTAGGGTACCCATTGGTTTGACAGCTAACAAAATAACCAAAATATGTATTTCTCATACATATACATTTGGTCTTCGTCCACATTTTCTGGCTCACAGCTTCCATAAAAACTTGGAGTTTCCTGTGTTGCAAGTGATAAAGGTATCTTTTGCCATGTGATAGCGGTAACTTTGAGGAAATACCTGTGGATGGAGACTGCTTGACAGAGAGAAGAGAGAGCCTAGAGGTTGAGTTCAGTTGCCAATGGCTAGTGGTTTAATCTACCTTTGCAATGAAGCCTCCCAAATTAGGTGCTCCGGAGAACTTCTGGGTCGGTTAACAAGTGAAGATTTGGGGGAGAATGGCATATGCCTGAAGAGGGCATGGAGACCCCTTGTTGTTTCCCTATATCACACCTTCTTTCCTATCTTACTGCTGTATCCTCTCTAATACATACACTGGTGATCTAGTGAGTAAACCGGTTTCCTGAGTTCTGGGTGCCCTTTTAGTAAATTAATCGACCCTGAGAAGGGGAGCCTGGGAGCCTCTGATTTGTAGCCAATCAGTCAGAAGCACAGATAGCAATATAAGCTTGTGACAGGCACCTGAAGTCTGAGGAAGGGGTCCTGGGGTCACTGATCTATAGCTAGTTGGTCAGAAGCCTGGGTAATGCCTGCGGGTTTGTACTGAGGCTATGTCTGCAGGGAGACCGAGCCTCAGCCTGTGGAGCCTGACACTATCTCCAGGTAGATAGCGCTATAATAGAGCGTGTGGGAGTTGAGTGCTCAGACACTCTGCTGGTGTCTGATAATTGTTGGCATGGGGAGACCTACCCACACCCACGTTGGGAATGGGCCTCAGGACACACCCAGGATGCAGAAGGTAAGGGTGAAGAAAAAGGGAAAGAGCGGTGAGAGAAAGCTAGAAAAGAGAAAGGTCAAATAAATAAGGAAGGAAAGGTAAGCAGAGGAAAAGGGAGGGGGGAGAGAAACAGAATGGTTTTAGGCAGATGCATTACAGAGATTGAAGTGAGGGTAAGATAGAATCAGGGAGAGAAAAAAAGCTGGTGAGAGAATTGTTTTGTATTCTCAAGCTTCACAGAGCCTTCAAAGCATCTAGCCTACTGTCTGGAGATGGGGTTCTGATGAGATATTGGATTCAGTGAACAGGGCCCTGGGGTTACCTCTGAGAAAAGTTTTGGAAGAGTTCCTCCCCAGCAGCACATTTGCCAAGGAGACAGAGACATTTGGTTATGTCCGAAAGGGCATGCTTATTAGAAAAGAAGAGAAAGAGAAGAGGCTTGCACAGACACAAGCAGGCAGAGACAGCTGCCCTTTGCCAAGGCAGGAGTTATGCTAACAGTGTTCCCTTTCTGGGGAAGGTGATCCCTTTGTGGAATTGTTATCTATTGTTAAATGAACCATTTCGAGGGTATGATCTGGTGAGTCTCTATAATGTCCCTCAATCTCCATCTCCCCATCTTTGGTTCACACCTGTGGATATTTTCTACAGCAGTCCTTTGCAATGACTGACAATTCCCACCTCCCAGCCTTGTTAAAGGAGTTTCATTTCTATAGCTGGCTGGATGATGGTGTTAATCATTTCTATCTCAACCTCTAGTTTCTGGTCTTGTCACGTGTAGCAGCAGGAAAGGGGGTGGCACAGGAGCAGGGTTCCAGATGGTTCTGGGCAGACAGGTCAAGGAAGGAAGAGTCTTGGAGCCCTCGGTGACTTTTCATACTTTTATTAGTAGAGGTGGCCAGGTACATGGCAGGCATGGGGGCAGAGGGCTGGGAGGTTGGCAGGCTGGGAGGCCTCCAGGCTGCCGGCCTCCCAGCCCCCAGCGCATCTCACCCTCTCAGCTGCTTTCTTCTCTCTCTGCTGCTGCTGCTCCTTCGTCCTGTTGGTTCTGTTGGTGGGTCCTGGCGTCCTCATGACGCCACCCATTTAAGCCCGTGTCCCAATTCAGGTGCGCCCACTTGCGCACGCCCACCCTGGAATGCTCGCAGCACCGCAGGTGTCCATCATCACAGTGGTGGGAGGGTGGAAATACCTGATCATTCTCTGACGCTACATCACGCTGTGGTGCCAGCAAGGGCATGGAGCAAGTTCTCGATGATTCCGAACAGGACAAAGAGGAGTCCTGGAGCCTTCAGTGGCTTTTTATGCTTTTATTGATATTTACATCAGCGGTGACCAAGTACATGGCAGGTAGGGGTGCTGGGGGTTCAGGAAACTGGCAGGCCTCCCAGCCCCTGGTGCATTTTCACTCTCTGGGCTCTCTAGTCTCTCTCTCTCTCTGTCTCTTTTTTTTCTCCTCTCTCCGCTTGTCTTCTGCTCTCCTATTGGCGTCCTCATGACGCTGCCCTTACACGCCTGTGTCTCAGCCCAGGTGAACTCACTTGCACATGCCCACTTAGGCATGTGTGCAGAACTGCAGGTGTCCATCATTATACCAATGGCAGGAGGGCAAAAAATCCTGATACTTTTCCATTTACCCTACACATGCCTATACCCCAAGTTTTCTACTCTCAGCCTCCAACGTTGAACATACAGTGAGTGCTCAGTATGTACATACTGAATGAGGGGGTGTGAGGGATAATCAGTGGCCTCAGTTGGAGGTGTTGTTGAGGCACACTGTCATCATCTGATTGTTTTTTTGACTTGAAGATATTATACCTTCTCATCTTATTTTCCTTTAAAAACCCATTTTGCTTTTAAGGCATGGTTCATGGCTCCTCAGGAACTTACTTAACTTTGAAGGTTTCACTTCTTCATAGGATCATTATAGCAGCCATTTAGGGGAGAAATTATTTGAATTTTAGTTCTGGGGTTCAAAGTAATACATATCTATATGCTATTAGATCAATTCAAGTTTAAGATTATATATGACAGTGCTAGCTGTACCCCAACTCAATCTTAACATAGAACAATGGTCAAATTTGTTGAAAGTATAGGACATTGAAGGAGATAGTTTTAGACAGGGGGCATCAGCTCATGGCTGATCTAGTGCTGATCAGTTATCATCCTCTGATTCCACTTCCTATAGGCCCTGAGTAACATAAACCTGGATTTACAGTGCACCCTGGCAAGTGTGACCATTAGAAATCAAAGTCTTGAAATAGACCCTTGCTTCTATGCCTTGCATCTAGCAGGTTCAAAGCTCCCAGAAACCTCAGAGAGCTCCTACCTGTTCCCAATTCTACCTGGGCTCTCATATGTCAGGCTTTACATTTGGCTTTGGGTTTCTCTTTCAATTTCCTGTTGAAATTGGGATCTTTCCCTTACTGGCTGAGACCTGGAGACTCTCGTGGATTCCTGCCTGTATATACTCTTCCCACCTTTTTTAGTAATCAATGCCTCCCTAACTTAGAAGAAACACTATCACCTGCAATTCTGGCAACCACCTGATAACCATACTGCAACTTCTCAGAAAGGTTGTCCTTAGCCCTATAATCATGAATAGGCCACTTGAATATTAAATCACTCACATTTAGCAAAGTTTGAATTTGGTTATCTCTATAGCTGTCCTATCCTAGAAGTGACCAATTCTAACTAGCTTACCATAGCACTGGATTTGGCCTTTTCTTTTCTCCCTACTTAGAAAGATCCACCCCCCCCCCCCCCCCCCCCGGCCCTGTCTGCTCTGTTTTATAGTAATCCAAAGCTTGCCAAAAGTTTACTTTAACTAATCAATGAAGTTTCTTTTCTTCATCAAACTTCTACCAATCAAGCTTTCTCTTTTCACTAAAAGGACATGACAATACTATGAAACTTTTACTTATAATTCACATCTGTAGGGAATTGTATTATAGGAGCAAACTCCAAGTCAGTGGGGGACACTTAGAGGAGGTGAAGCTTTTCCACCCTCCACCACCTGCTATTTCCCCAGGCCCCCATGTTTGCCACACTGAGCGTTACAACAGGAGCTGTACCTGTGCACCTGACTCCGTGATGTGAAGTGGGGGACTGCTGGGAACTAGGGAGGTACTGAGTGGCCATGTTGGGCTTAAAACACTAACATATGTGTAGCAGCAGGATGGGAGCACAGGAGCAGGGTTTGGGATGGTTCTGGGCAGACGAGTCAAGGAAGGAGAGTCTTGGAGCCCTCGGTGACTTTTCATACTTTTATTTAGTAGAGGTGGCCAGGTTCATGGCAGGCAGGGGTGCCGGGGTGCCGGGAGGCTGGCAGGCCTCCCAGCCCCCAGCGCATCTCACCCTCTCGGCTGCTTCTTCTCTCTCTGCTGCTGCTGCTGTTGGTTCTCTCGGTTCTGTCGGTCGGTCCTCACAGTTCTGTTGTCCTCATGATGCCGCCCATTTATGCCCGTGTACAACACAGGTGCGCCCACTTGCGCATGCCCACCCTGGAGTGCTCACAGCACCTCAGGTGTCCATCATCAGTGGTGGGAGGGTGGAAAGACCTAATCAACCGTTACCCTACAATATGTGCCCACTCTCTTTTTCTGGCTTTAAAGGGCAACCTGGTCTCCACTTAGCTCATGCCATTGGCAGGTAAGACAGACTTCTTGCTGCATGCTGGCCTATGAATTATCTTGTCTCCCCAAGCTCCCCATTTTCTATGTAAATAAATCTTTTTCATTTTTCTCTCTATGTCCCGAATTATGCAGTATGTGGGTGAGTACTCATGAACCCTGTAGCCATTGGCCCCTCCAGGTTTGTACCACTTTGGCTTGATGCCCAAGATGGAGTTAACCCAAGGACTGTTCCTTGTGCTGGTCACCATAAGCTTGTTGCAACTGCTGGCCATGTGGCAGGATTTTTCTCTCTAATTTTGAGGAGTTTGGTTTTATTCCAGTCAAGTTCTCTCTGTATTTTGATTTAGAAATGGGCTCCACCTGTAGTCCAGGCAGTTTTTCTCCTTTTTTGCTCTTTTCCTTTAAGTTTTGTTTTTCTGATAAAGTCTGGTATTTTGGCGCTGATTCTGGTCTTAGGCAAAGTCTTCTGGGCAGATGCTTGTGTGTTGTTTTCATCTATGGCTTAGGACTTATTTCTGGGGTCTTTGTGGGAGGCTTCTTGGGTATGTATATGTGCGCATTTTCTACAGTTCCGTTTTTGGTTCAAGGGACGAGACTTCTGCTCCAGGTGAGTCTGCTTGGGTAGATTCTGACTGACTGAAGCAAGTTCAGTTGTAAGTAAATGTCTAAGAAGCATATGGCTTTTCCCCTCTGTAATACTGCTTAGCCTGCATATGCACTACAGCCAGAAAAAAAAAAAAGCCTACTGATAGTTCTTTGAACTATCATGCTATTTTGCTGTTGGGGGAATTTTGTAAAAGTCAGGCAGATAAGACAAACTCTCATATAAATGTGCCTTTATATCCCTCATAAATTAGACTCTAGGAAGGCAGAGGCCCATATAATGGCACAAAGAAAAGCAAGGCAGCCCTCCACTTATCCTGACAGCTGTAAAGAGGAGAAGGAAGAGGAGGACCACCACTTACTGAAGACTTAGAATCCACTAGTGGAAAATCTTTCAAGAGGCCAGCAATCCTTCTGGTGAAGGTACAGAGGCTCTTCAGACCTTGCCCTAAAGATAGGACTAGAATGTCCTATCTCTATGGTACCTTCAATCTTGGTTTCCTCTTCAAAGCTGAAGTTCTCTGTCCAATGTTAATAGTCTGAGCATTTTCTGGATTTGAGTCTATGTAAGAATTATAAGTTTGAACAATCATTTTGAATCAGTCCTCAAGGGTCTAGGGACCCTCAGGGATTCCTCTCTCTTTCTTGTCTTTCGCAAAACAGGGTTGAACTAAATGGTTTCTTCTCATACCAGACAGGGTACCCGATTTGGCCAAAGGAGCCACCTTGGAGCAGTACAGTTCCATCTTCACCAATTCCCAATGAATGGATTGAACAAATGGTAGGGCACTTTGGACACACCCCCTTTTCCATCTCATTCCTGAATTAGAGGAATTTCATCCCTTCATACTGGTGGATCCTCAAAGAATGAATTTTTTTGCTTCTGTTTTAGCCTCATGGCCTAACTGGGTATACATACAATCCATGTTACATAAACTATTAATGTTATATGAGAAAATAACTATTTTAGGGGTAGCTAATGAAGAGGCTCTCCCTTCCACAAAGAAGACCCAGAAACCCTGGAACTGGAAGAGTCTGTCCCAATGGTAGATCCTAACTGGACCCCAATGACAGGGGAATGGAAGGCTAGAACACAATAAGAGGTGCCTATTAGTAGGGCTAAGGAAGAACATACCTAGACAAAAGAGTTTTGGTAAGATACTAGAGCTTCAACAGGTGGTCAATGCGGATTCATGTGAGTTTTGTGAAAGTGAGTGAGGAAGTTGGGAAATGGATACAGAGACTCAGAAACAGGGTACCCCAAGCCCATTTACCAATCTGAACATTCAGTGGGAACCAGGAGCCCCCACCCCCCGCTGGATGCCCAGGTGCCCTAATCTATTTATTGACTTGATTGAGAAACTATCATGGGACAGGAAGGTGCCCCCAACACAATTAAAAATGGAATGTTTGGAACACCAATACAATAAAACAATGCTAAAGCAATGGGCCAAAGCTAGTTCTAGAAGGCAGACAAGGTAATGTGAGAAAACTCAGTGGGTCTCTGTAGCCTAGTAGAACCCATGGACCCCAGCCAATCAGCAAGAGATACAACACAGAAACCCAGTGGTCAAGCCCTCATTCCTTGTCCACTATACCCATAAAATCACCTACTCCTTGCCCCTTCAGTGGCTACCTACTCAGGACCCCTCTCTGCTCAGAGAGCTTTCCTGTCCTTTTATTAATCAGTAAATGTCTGCCTAACTTTGGTCTTAACATTAAATTCTTTCCCACCAAAGATAAGAGCTGAGAGAGGAGCACCCAAGGGGTCCCCGGACCATTGGGAACTGATTCAAAAGGACTGTTCAAACTTGTAATTCTTACAAGTTCTTAACCCAGGTGCTCCAGAAAATGCTCAGACTATTAACGTGATATTCATTGGACAGAGTACTCCATATATAAAGAGGAAATTAACCAAGATTGAAAATGCTGTAAAGATGAGTCCTTCCCAACTGGGTGATATAGATGTTTAGATTTATAATGCAGGAGAACAAAGGAGGCTTAGGCCTGCAACTCTATTCTTAGAGAGGGAGCACATGAGAAATTTTAGGAGAAAGAAAGAAAAAAAGAAGGGATGTGGAAAGGAAATAGGAAAAGCAAGCCCTTAAGGAAGAATCAGTGTACTTATTCCAAAGAAGAGATACAGTGGAAGGACAGGTGGAAGGTTGGAAGTAATAAAGGGGAGAAGGAATGTGAAAAGGGAAGGGAAGGGAAGGAAAGGGGGGGGAGGGGAGGGGAGGGGAAGTGTGAGCAAGGGATGGGAGGGGAGAAGAGGGGAGAGGGGAGGGGATGAGAAGGGAGAGGAGGGGAGAGGAGAGGGGATGAGAGGGGAGAAGAGATGAGGGAAAGGAAGGGAAGGGGAGGGGAGAGATACTAACTCAGAGGAGGGTTCAGACAAGGATTACAGGATGGAATTCAGGCAAAGTAAAGGGGATGAAAAAGAAATGAGGGTAGAAAAGAAACAAATGGTTGTCCAGGATGGGAGATCAGATGAAGAATAGAAGACCCAGCGGCTCCACTCAATCTGAAAAGGCCTAGTGATAACTTATTTTTTTAAAAAAATATTTATTTATTTATTTATTTATACATACAAGAGCTGGGGTACAGGCCAGAGTCATGGGAGGTGAGAGGACTCACCAGAGACAGAGCAGGGAGCAGAATAGGCAGATCTATTGAAATACACTGCTGAGGGGAGCAGGGGGCAAGGCAGGAGAGGTCTGCTGCACCATGTGTGTCCCCTTCCTGGCTGGAGGCAGGAATCAAACTCGTGCTGCAGTGGCTGCAGTTTGCTTCATAGTGCGTTGCTTAACCCACTGTGCCACCAGGGAGGCCCCCCCAGTGATAACTTATTTGGCATTCCCAGTAACTCTGACTGAGGGAAACCATTTGGTTGACATTTTGGTGGACATGAGAGCGATCTATCTGGATTTTGAATTGTAAATTAAGTTGGGCCAGAAAGATGACTGTACCAATCATTGGGGTTATGGGAAGGCTGCAAGAGAAAACCTTTCTATAACCTCTGGAATGTGAATCTGTTGACATAAACCTCTAGCATAACTTTCCATAGGAAGAGTGTTCAATCCCCCACCTTGCCCATGATCTCTTAAGAAAACCTAATGCACAGATTATTATCTCATGCCAGTATAAGAGGGTGCATCTGTGAGAACCCCCAGAACATGCTTTGTGTTTCCAGATGGTGCTCACATAGAATGCTCCACTAAAAGGTGAAATGCTTCTCTCAAATGAATAAAAAAGGTGAAGTGGTCTGGGCTGACAGAATCTGGGATTAACCAAATGGCATCCCTTTTGAGACTAGAAGTACTAGAGGGAACAGAGCCTCAGGGAGAAAGCAATGCCCTCTAAAAGAGGACGTCTTGCAGGTAAGTGAGCCTTTATTACAGAAGTTTGTCCAATCTTGCCTCATTCAGCCCTGCTGCTCCCCTACAACTCTCCAATTTTACTGGTTAAAAAAATAAAAAAACCAACTCTGACACAAATAAATACTGTTTTGTTCAAGACTTGACAGCCATTAATGAGATTGTCCAGGGCATACATCTAACCACACCAATAGCTTGTCTCTGGTAAGCAAGCAAAAAGAAAGCTCTTTGTCTTTAAATTTGAGTAAAATTACATTTCATAAGATACTCCACATGGGTTAAAAGAAAACTAAGGGAGCGCTCTGTGTCCATATGTTGTAAGTCTGTATGTCTTCCCCACTGTGTTTCACTGTTTTAGTCTCTGGAGGAAATAAATTGGTATAGAAAATGTGTATAGAAATTTTGAGTTCAGAAATATAATAGGAATTGGTCCAGATGCTTCCAGGTAGCAAGGTCTGGGAAAGTCTTTCGTTATTAACAACTAATTTGTAATTTAATGGTTTGGTTTGAAACACTCTGTCTTTAAAGTTGTGGTATTGTATATGTTTACTATGTCATTTTTGTGGGGTACACACTCCACGTATGGTGAACTTACTTAAGTCTTTAAATGTTGGTGGAGGGAAAGAATCAGATAATATAAGAATTTGGAAGCATCTAGTCCTGTCAGTATTGTGTTGGTTGAATCTACTGGGAGATTATTATTTTTAAATTACTACTGTTGGGTAATTTAATGGTGTTTGTCCCCAATACTTGTGATAAGACTTCCTAGAAATGTAAATTGGAAAAATTGGTAGTCTTTTGTTTGACTGATCAGAGGAAATTTTATGGAACCTCAGTAGAGCTTCTAACAAATCCCATAAAATTTCTCCTTTTTATGGGGAAGATATTAGATGAATTCAGCCTATTTAGTATTTTTCTCATAAACTGGAACATAGTAGGCAATATAGAGACTTGAGAAAATGTTTAACTTTAACAGACACATGAATATTAATATTGGTGTTCTAAAAATGTTATGTGAAATTTCTTAAATGTCTGATAAGTTCTAATATAATATTGTTTGTCAGTTCTGGTTGTTGTTCTGGAATACTGTAAGTTATAATTTCACAAATTACATAGTCAATTATGTTATAAGCAGATCTTTAATTTTGTTTATTTTGGGGTTTTGACATTTGCAGGAATTGTTTGTGGTGAAATTAACAGGAAAAAGACTTCAACAATATTTTAAGACCCATACTATTGACATAACTCAAGACTGAGAGATTTCTATCTAGGAGTGAAGTGGTGAACATAATTTTAATAAGCCTCTGTTGTTGTTTAGCTGACCATGTTAAAATGCATTTTTTATAAACAAAACTAAATTGTGTTTACGTTTTCTCTCTCCTTGATACCATCTCATGTTGGCAAAATGTCATAAGTATTTTTATTGCTCATTTCAATAAGGGATATTATTTGTTTTTCCTTAGAGAATTGGAAATGTGGTTAATTTAGCAAAACTTTGATTTTACTGTCTAGGAGTTGAGATTAACACAGTCCAGAAGATCTTGCCATCTTGCCTGTAGGTTTCCAGGGACGCCAAGGAATGTAGGGAAGCTTAACTTCATTTGTAGGCTCTGGAGATCTCTGAGAGAAAAGTCTTACAAACCTCAGGAAGAAGTCTTTCCAAATGTACAAATGTTGCAGGTACAGTCTGGTGAGGCCATATGGTGGCTCCTGAGGCTTGAATAGGCCGAATGTTGAGAGTTCAATCTAAGATCTCTTATAGAAAGTTCCAACAAAGTCAACAGAAATTCTGCTTCATTATTCTGCCGAACAGAACTATGTAAAAATACAACAAGTGGATTAGAATTAGATGTAGTTAACAAGTGTTTTGCTGTACTATTTGAAAGAATAAAGATGAAGGTGGAGAGAAAATGATTTTAACACTAGCCTTTCTTAGCCATTTTTAGATTTTTTTTTAAACTGTGAGTTTTTCTAATATTCTATTTGCTGTTTGTTTGACTAACATCTCCAGTGGTTTTGTTTGTTTTTTGTTTGTTTTCTTTTTTTTTTTTTTTAAAGATTTATTTATTTATGCACACAAGCACTGGGATACAGGCCAGAGGTGTGGGGGGGGGGGTGAGAGGATTCACCACAGAGAGCAGGGAGCAGAACAGGCAGATCAACAGAAGTACACTGCTGAGGGCAGCAGCGGGCACAGCAGGAGAGGTCT
>JAGFMF010011818.1:2098536-2113841 GCA_019455555.1 Galemys pyrenaicus
CCATGTGGGTCCCCTCCCTGGCCGGCAGCAGGGATCGAACTCGTGCTGCAGTGGCTGTGGTTTGCTTCATAGTGTGTTGCTTAACCCACTGTGCCACCAGGGAGGCCCTTCTTTTTTTTTTTAAACTTGGACTTACTGACTGCTTTTCTAGAAATGGACTTTTCCACACTGGATATGCATGGTCAATGCCTCATGACTGATTGCTATTTCCTTTGACTATGCAGCAACTTCAGAGGCAACTGTCTTCTGATGCACACCAGCAACCAGACTTTCATTACCATAAAAATGGTGACAAAATTGAAAGAGGGGAAATTGTTAGAGAAATAGTGAGGAGTAAACTTCAAGTCAGTGGGGATAGCAAAGATAGAGCTCTCTGTATCCCTTCCCCTTCCCAACACACACACTCACTCACTCACTCACTCACTCACTCACTCACTCACTCACTCACTCACTCACTCACATCTCCCTGTACACTGAGCATTACAAGACCTGGTATGCTGTGAACCTGACTTCCTGAGTGGGGAGTTTCTGGGAACTAGGGACAGAGTTGAGCGGCCATGTTGGATTTAAAACACAGTGTGTGCAGGGTTGACTTTGTAGTGGACTGTTCTCTGGTCAGCTCACACCATGTGAGGGTAGGACAGACTGCACCGTGCTCTGTGCTTGTCTACAAATTTTCTCCTCTCTCTCCTTCTGCTTTTCATTTTCTATGGAAAGAAATCCTTTTTATTTCTCTCTGTCCTGCATTCTTATGTGCGGGTGGAGACTCACCAACCGGGTCATTCTCAGTTCCCCTGGGTTTGTCCCAGTTCTGAATGTTAACATCTTTCATTAGAGTTTTACTCTGTGTCTGATGTAGATTAGGGGCTTGGTAAGTGACTGTTGTTGGATGAAAGAATGCATGAATGAATCAACCAAAATAGCTTAACAATGGCTTAAAGAAATAGGGAATGGCTGTTCTAGTACTTTTTAATGATTAGTTACTACTTTAGAGATGAGGATAATTAGTAGTTTTATCAATGACTAAAAACTTCATTTTTATATAAAGTATTTGCCTCACAGTCATACCTGATCTCTTGATCTGTGGCTAATCATTAAACAAATCATGCTTTTCTCACAAGGCAGGGTGAGCAAAGGGGAATGGGTGGTTCAGAGAAAACTCATTTCCAGTGCTGTGAAAATAATCCAATATGATCAACTGTTTTTATAGGATAATGTGGTATCATTGTGAGAAATGAAATTTCAATGCACAAGAAGTTTCAATATTAGAATAAAAAAATACTTAACTTGTCCTTTCTAACACCATTCCCTAAAATTTTTCTCTAGCTTTTTATCCTGACTTATGCCATTATCCGAATAAATGAGTGGAGGAGTCTCTACTTTTAATACTTATGAAGTTTCTTGTATTTTTTTCTATCTTCTGCCAGGATTTTTGCTATTGTTTGGAGCCTTTCTTACTTGAGGAAAATCCCTCCTGATAGCTCAGATTTACTTTTCTTGAATTTTCATTTCCCTTATTCCATGAGTGCCTGGGATACTCCAGATATCATCCTATTTGTGAGACTTTATATTGATACTTTTAATTATTATTATTGTTACATATTTTATCATAAGGGACATTGCTGACAGTGTCTTATTTCATTTGCCTTATAAGTGCTGATGCTGCTCTCCTCTGGGTCAGAGAGAGGTCACAGTCTGTTCAAAAACATAATCGCTGGCTTCTCCATATGACTGTGGGTTTAATTAGACCCCCTTGCTGGTGTGGAAGCACTGAATCTTATTGCTGAATGGAACCTGGAGAGTGCATCTGTTCTGATCCCTTACCTTCTGGCCAATGTATTCCAAACTATTCAAGAGAAATGGCTGTTGAAATCAAACTGAAATGATCGTTTTAAAGATCTTGAGAGATTAAACTCTACAACCTCTCTGTTTATGATTTTTGGATTTATCATCCTGATAATTAAGATTCCTCTTTTTGTCTCTCTGAAGCAAATCAGAGTTTAATAAAATTGTTGTCTCTGGCTTTGCTTTTTATATGGAAAACAATTGACCAAAACTCCTGTAAGAAAATGTCTTCTATGCTTCAAGGTTATAGTGAAGTCATTTTAGTTTTTTCTTTATTTGGTTAGATTAATAGGACTTTGTGTAGTTATTAAACAGTTCAGTGCCATTGGTTTCTCTTAGTTTGTGATGAGGTAGGTTAGCAAAGGATTTCAGCACACCTGTTTTAGAATGACTCTCACCTAGATTAAAATCCTGACCTTATTACTTACCAGTTTTATAACCCTGAGCAATTTACTTAATCTCATTAGTCCTTAATATCCCTATATGGAAACATTGTGAACTGAATATATTTCTCCCAAATTCATATGTTGAAGCTTCTAATGAGATGGTATCAGGAGGTGGGTTCTCTGGGATTTAATTAGGTCATGAGGATGAAGTATGCCCAAGTGGGGTTAGTGCCTTTATAAGAAGAACCATGAACAGCTTGCTTCTTCTCTCCCTGCTCTCTGTCATGTCATAATATGAGGAGAAGACAGTATTTGTAAACTCGGAAAGGTGCCTTCCCCAAGTGCATCAGGTATCACCTTGATCTTGGACTGCCCAGCCTCCAGAAATGTAAGAAATAAAGTTTTGTTGTTAAAGTTCCCCCAGTCTGTCATTATTTGCCACAACAGTATGAGCTAAAACAGGAAATAATATTAGTTTTTGATCTATAAAGCCATTAAGAGGATTCAATGAATGTCAAATCCTTAGTTTGGCGTTGGACATAAAAAGTGCTCAATTAACATTAGTTGCCATTAGTGCTGCTTAGACAGATTAACAGAGAGCCTGTTTCCTTAGAAGACCCCTCTATTTCTCTCTTTCCCTCAGGAGACATTGCCTGGTCCTGATTCTCAGAGGGAGTTTCCATGATACAGACAAAACAAGGGAGAAAGTTGAGCATAGTCACCCTCAGTGAAAGATAGCACTTCTGTCTTCATGAAGCTAACATATGAATGAAGAGATTCAGGTAATAAGCATGCTATATAATGTAAATAAGAACAACAAAACCCCATAATGCCATGTTATGAAAAAGTAGGATATGTGGACAGATAATGGCTGGATAGAGGACTGACATTTATTACCATTTGTCCAAAAAAGATCTTTCTGATGAATTGATGTTTGAGCAGCAATCTTGAGTGGAGTGGGAGAAGGTTCTCTGTGGATATATGGTAGAAGAACATTCCAAGGAAAAGAAATTGCTAATTGCAAAGACCATAAGACAGGAGCATGGAGTATTCGAGAAATAGCACAGGGGACAGTGCGGTTGGAACATATGTATTGGAGAGTGGGAAGTGGTAGGTGATGAAATCAGAGAGATAGTCAGGGTCTAAATCTTGGAACACTATAAGCCATGGTAGGATTTTTGTTTTTATTTTAAGTATAATGGGGTATAATTGGAAAGTTCCAAGCTGGAGTATGAAGACAGCCATGCAGTGGTAAGAAGTGCTCACATCTGTTTTTGATATTCAGACCAGCATCTGTTCTGACTGGTTGGAGTTTATGCCATTCTAGTTATTAACTATTTTGACTTTTCCTCCTGCTTTTATGATAGAGTAGATAGGATTCGCATCAAGATCGGTGGTGGAGAATGAAATAAGTTGAAGGGTTTGGTTTAATGCCAAGGAATCGGGTAAGTGAAGGTGCCATGAACTGAAGTAGAGAATTCTAGAAAAAGATCATGGATTCTCCTACTTGGGGAGAGGACAGGTTAAAGATTTCTATTTTGAACCTATTGCCTTTAAACAAGTGTCAAGTAGGAAGTTAGTAAAATAAGTCTGGATGGAGTTGAGTGGAAAGGTTCAGATCTAAAACAGATTTGTGAGTTATCGGCATTTGCATGTTATTCTGCTCATTACTTTTGCATAACAAATTACCTAAAAATATAAGAGCTTAACACAATCTTTGTATTAGTTTCATGAATGTTGTGCATTAGAAATTTGGAAAAGGAACAGTGAGGAGAGATTGTCTTTGCTCCAAAATGACTGGGAGCTCAGCTAGGTTGACTTGGGGTCTTGGCTGGAGTGATTTGACGACAGGGGGCTGGAATCATCCAAAGCCATCTTCAATCATAAGTCTGGCAGTTGATGCTCCTTAGAGTTACTGACTGAGGATTTACATGTGGTTCTTTTTGTGTGCCTTGGGCTCCCACCTAGGGAGGGACAGTTGGAAGCCTTGGGACAGTTGAACTTCTTATATGCCTTAAGGGGCTCTTGTGACAGTACACTGGTGGACAAGGTGGCCTAGCCTTAGAAGTTAAATAACCACTTTCATACATCGTTTGTTCCAAATGAATCTTCAAAATGGCCTAGATTCAAGTGAGGGGTTATAGACCCAACCTCTCAATGAGAGGAGTGTTGAAGAATTTGTGACAGTCTGTAAAAACAATGGTCCTTAGTACTTAAATCCTTACAACTAATTGAGATGACCTAGGAAAATTGTAGATAAAATAAAAAACAACTCAGATTGGACTCTGGGCCATTCTAATTTTTAGAGACAAGGAGGACTTAGCAAAGTAGATGGAGGAGTGACCAGTGAGGTAAGAGAAAGTCAGAAATCAGGAGAATGCAGCAGTCAAGTGAAGGAAAGATTTTCGATTAAGTGGGGTGATTTGCACTGTCAAATTCTGCAAATAGGTCAAGTGAGATGTGGACTGAGGTTGACCATTGGCTTTGATAATGTGGAAGTTTCTGGCAACCTTGGCCACAGAGATTTCCAGAGTGTGGTGACTGGATTCTTTCACTCTTACTTTTTTGGCTGCCAGCCCCAAGGTCTTGGCTATATCACCTCCTGTCCCACCTCAGCACTGGGAGGAAAACAGCTTAATCGGTTTGGTTTTTGACACCACAGAAGGCCATGAAGTCTTTTACCAATATTTCTTACTGATGGAATGCATAGAAGAATGCCACTATCTTCTCAGTGTTCCAATTCACTAAATAGTTCTAAGAGTAGACAGTATCTCTACTATAGTTTGTTTCCAAACTTATTTTTGAAAATTGCACCTATAGTAGAGCTTGCCTATGAAGATTTTTAGTGAGACTGAAAAATAGGGTAAGATGGACATGATTCATTCATAAGCAAGTGGGAAATAAACCTTTAGAGAGAAAGGTTTGTTTGGTTTTTAAACTTTTTTTAGGGGTTAAAACAAAGCCAAAATAAATATGAAAAAGTAAGAGTGAAAACTTCTTATGCCACTTCAAAATTCACTGAATGGTTGTTCGGAGGTAAACCATTTCTTTTACAGATTTTTAAAAAAACAAATTGAGTAAGATTGAGTCTGTTGATTATATGTATGGGAATCCATGATTGGTCCTCCTCCATTGCCTGCTCTCCCTAGTTCTTGAAGGATCATGCATGAAGATTCTTCACCACAGGCTCTGTGTTAGCTGTGAATGGCAGGAGATTCCAGGAAGGGGATTCTTGTGTCTTCTCTCTGCCTAGGGAGCCTCCCCAGGAGTCTTTGCATCTCCTTTGTGACTCCAACTCCCACAAGTCTCGGTTTTACCCAGTCTTGTGGGTGTTAGCAGGTGCTGCTGCTAAAGTCCTCACTTTGCTCTCTCATTTGTTCCCTCAGCTCTTCCATCACCTGTGTAAACATTTCCCCAAATTAAGATTCCTCTGGTTTATATGGGCGAATTTTTGTTTTTCTGGTTGGACCCTGAAATATCATATATATTTTCCATTTCTGTCTGGATATCCATTTCTAATGTCCAAATACGTGAATTAACAACTATATCTCACTGCTTCCTGTTTACAACAGGAAAAGGAATTGAGCTTACAGAATTTCATTGATCTTTCAGACCTCAGTTCCACAGTGGTTAAAACACAGGTCATGGCATGAGACGAGACTGGTGTTGATGGCCAGTTTCTGTGTCACATGCTAGCTAGGTTGTCATCTAAGGTCTTTATTTTATTTTATTTTTTTTAAGATTTTATTTATTTATGCATACAAGAGCTGGGGTACAGGCCAGAGGTGTGGGGGGCGGTGAGAGGATTCACCACAGACTGAGCGGGGAGCAGAACAGGCAGATCAATGGAAGTACACTGCTGAGGGGAGCAGCGAGCACAGCAGGAGAGGTCTGCCACGCCTTGTGGGTCCCCGCCCTGGCCAGCAGCAGGGATCGAACTGGTGCTGCAGTGGCTGCGGTCTGCTTCATAGTGTGTTGCTTAACCCACTGCGCCACCAGGGAGGCCATCTAAGGTCTTTAAACCTCAGTTACCTCATCTAAGATAAGTTTTCTATTTTGAATGATTATGAAGATTGGATAGAATAATGTGCAAAAGTTACTCCAGACTGTCTTTGCACATTGTGTTATGTAAAAAAAGACAATTATTAATTACAAAGTTTTTTTTTTTTTTAAACATAAACCTTCATAGTGTTATTGTCAGGAGGCAGGCGTGAAGTGAGGACAAGCATTTGCTGGCCTTAGAGAGTATTAAACCAAGTTATTCATTTGCAGGGTCAGGATGTGCTAGCTGATCTGAAGGGGAATGTGGTAAAAATACCCTCATGCTGCTGAGCACGAGGCCTTGCTGTGACACTCACCTATCTTTTGGCCATGTTCTCCACCACTGAACCTAGAATTATTTTGGAGTAAGTGACAGCCAGTGCCATTGGTTGTTACAAATACTTGGTGATGGCTGGAATCTCAAAATTAAGCAACAATCGGAGGTTTAGTTAAGAGAGCTTGCATGGGAAACTAGTCTTAATGGTTTCTTTTCTGTCTTCACTCTACTAACTTCTCGTCTTCTTCTGTCCTCTATTTGGAAAGGTCAGCATAATTCTCAGCATGTCATAAAGCTTTCTCTGATTATTTCAAATTGTATTTGTACAGGAAAACATATAACCTCCAGGCCCCCATGAAGAATTTTACAAAGAAGATCTCCTCTAGGCTCTTTTCCCAAAGAACACGCTGCCACTCTCATTTCATAGGAGCACTTCCAGCCCTGTGGAGCTGCTGGGGCACAGCCTTTCTTTGGCTTAAAACTGGTTTCATTAACAAGCATGTTCACACTTCAACTGGAACATTTAAAATAACACCCGCGCAATGTGTTTAGTGTCTAGTTAATTATTAAGTCTCTGAGCTTGAATTATTCAAGCAAAATTGATTGGGTTCAACCTTCTTCCTTCTCTTTGTGTTCTTTTTTTTTTTTTAAATAAAGTAAGTTCTCCTCTCTGCTTTCTAAATAAATTGGAAAAGGTTATTAAGTAACCATCAATATTCGGGACTGTGGGTGGTTCCTAACTGCTAACAAAATAGGTAGAGGAGTTGATTCTTTTGTTAAAAAAACTATCTGGATCGCATATATCTTCATGACTAATTAGCGCTTATTGAGACCTAACAAATTTTAGATTTTCTTTTAAACTATTCTTTATAGTTATTTACAAGTAGGATAAGTAAGTACCTTGGAGTTAGTTCTGTGATGTAAAATAATAAAGAAAAAGGAAGAAATTGCTTCCTTCTTTGCTATCCCACCTTACATCAAATGAAAATGTTTAACATGTGTTGGCTGTTTGGAAAGGTCAGCATAATTCTCAGCATGTCATAAAACTTTCTCTGATTATTTCAAACAAATTGTGTTTGCAAAGGAAACCATATAACCTCCAGGCCCCCACAGTGGTGAATAATATTTGTTGACCAGAAAAGATGTTCATGATATATTGCTAGGTGAAAACAGGATGTTGTAAAACTTTCTTATTATGTATCATTTTTGTTAAAATGAATAACATGTCTTGATATAACCAAAATACCGATTATGGTTATTATTGTGTTGATTAAACTTTTCCTTTTGTTTTCTTAATACTTTTATAACACACAACCATAAAAAAATGTGATGGCTAAAAATTATTGATTTTCTGCCTATATATTACTGGAGTCAACAACACATTGGGAGTAATATCCGTATTGAAGCCATGTAAGTGTAGACTTGGCAAGTGTAGATTTCTCCAAAGAGTCACAATACTTTTCGAATGACACCACTTAAATATTTTTTTGCTAGTCTTCATTTCTAGTTCTTCCTCAGCTTTCCGAGTATTAAAATATAAAAGGATGCAATTGTGGACATAAATTTAACATTGAAAGTATAACTAGCACTAGAGGTGTAGGAAAAGAACATACAGAAGATGGCAATGTGAAAGGAAATGACAGAAATGCAATGACCCAATTTAAAGATGCATTTAAATGTGGGACCTTCCTTGAGAAATATGTTGCAAGAGTTCTCCTAAAACTTGGACGGTTCTACATGCACCAGGGTTCGCAGCTTCAATGACTAGTATTTGCTACCTAGTTTTTTCTGGGTTACATGTGCACGCGCGCTTGTACATGCACATAGGGGAAGACAGTGGTGAGCGATTGTGATTCTTTTAACAGCTAAATCCCACGTAGGTGATAACCTTGCCTGAGGATAAACAGTCAGCAAGGTAGATTAGTTCTGGAAGAGAGACACTGTGCTCCACGGAGAGAAACTTTTGGGAACAGAGATGCGGAATTGTCTTCCCCGCACACTCACGCGTTATTTGAATCGTAGTATGTACAGCTGTCATTTTATCTGCCCTGGGAAATGACACAGAAGTGTAATTAGACACTCAGGAAATGATTACTCTGGAGTGCTGGAGAACTGAATTTGAGGGGGTGGGTGGTGAGTAGGTAAGGGGCGGTGAGAGGCACTGTCTTTTACAAATCTCTTGAAAGGCTAAACCTTGTGCATCTAGATCTCCTATCAATCGTGCCAGACAGGTGGTGTCTCCGACGAAGAAGCAGCCCAGCTTCGCGACCAGTAGAAGCCTCAGAGAATCGGGGACAGCGGAGAGACGGTGGCGCAGTTCCCCGCGGGCGTCCTGGTCCTCCAGCCTCCATAATCCTCCTCCTCCGCTGCTGCGGCCTCCCCCCCCAGTCCTCCGGTATCCCTGCATTCCACATTGCGGCAGCCGCAGCCTCGCCATCCAGGCGGTCCCCACCCTCTACTCAGGGAGGTGCCGCTCCCCGCGCCCACTCCGGGGCTTGGCCGCCGCCCGGCGCGTCCGCAGGACGGGACCCAGCTCAGCCCGCCGGCGCGGGAGGGGGCAGGGAGGGGCGAGGGCGTGTGCGCGCGTGTCGGGGGGAGGGGGCGCGGGGCCGCCATATTGGATCCGGACTCCAGGGCGAGCCTCCGCCTGCGTGCGGCGGGGACTGGAGCGGCCTCGCGGAGCCCAGGGCGCGAGCGCGAGAGGACCGGGAAGGCGGGGGAGGGGTGGGAGGGGAAGAAAGGGAGTGGCTGCGAGCCGGGCTGCGGCAGCCTCTGGTCTCACCCTCGGCTCCAACCCCTCCTCCTGCGCTTCGGCCGCCTCCCTTCTCGCCGGGGAAAGATGCCCTTAACCCAGGGGTGTGAAGAAGGGGGAGACGTCGCTGTCGGAGCCGCCCGCGCCGCCGCCGCAGCTGCTGCTGTCCGTGTCCTTTGAATCCAGAAACGCACCCTCTCGCCAGGGCGCCCGGAGCCTCGGCGGCCGGCTGCGGTGCGGGTGTGGGGAGCCCGGGCTCGCCGCCCGGCGCGGCCCAGGCCGGCGGACGAGCGACCACCGACATGGAGCGGGCTCGGGCGGCCGAGTAGCCGCTGCTCCGGGGCCCGGGGCGAGTGCCGCGGCGGCCGCGTTTCCACCCTCGGCCGCACCGCCAGTCAGGCCCTTGGGAGGAGCGGGGAGAAAAATGAAGAGTTTTCATCGGAATCCGTTGGAAATGGGACTGACTGCAAAGCCTTAAAAAGAAGGACCGCGGGAGGAGAAAGGAAAAGCCTTCTCTGGGCAAGACTTGGCGTGCTCGGAGCCGAGGGGCTGCTTCAGGGACCTCGCCCCCTCCTTTTCTCGCTGGAGAAATTGCCTCTGATGCATTATCCCAGCGGTGGTTGGGAGCATTTGCAGCAGAATTTTTGGTTTTCCCTCCCCCTTATATACATTTTGTTTTTTTTTTTTCATCCCTTTTCTGTTTTCCTTCTTTCTGGGAAGTGAATTGCTGATGCACATCGGACTTAATTCATTAGTGATGCAACCGGATTCGTTTCAGGATTATGTTGCACGAGTTGAATTTTGAATGAAGGAGAAGAGTTTTTTTTTTGTTCTTTTTAAAGAAGTGTTGACTCTGCTTCGTTGTACTTTTAATTATTATTTTATTTAAATGTACGACTTAATTGTATTATTCTTTTAAAATTATTAAATATATATTTTATGGTAACTTTCCCTTAAAATATATGTATATGTGCGAAATTGAAGACGCTTCAGTTAAGTGAGGTTACTGGTGTGTTGGATGTTTAATTCAACACTGGCATTGCACGACTGTTGTCTGAATAACAAGTGGTTTATTTTTAAAACCACACCTTTTAAAATTTCGGTTCAAATACCCATAGTGAAAACCGTAGTCATAATTTAAAGGAACACCAGCAGAAATTGAAGCAAACATGTCTGGAGAAGTGCGTTTGAGGCAGTTGGAACAGTTTATTTTGGATGGGCCGGCTCAGACCAATGGGCAGTGCTTCAGCGTGGAAACGTTATTGGATATACTTATCTGCCTTTATGATGAATGCAATAATTCTCCATTGAGAAGAGAGAAGAACATTCTTGAATACCTAGAATGGGGTAAGTTTGTATTAAAAAAAAAAAACCACAAAACTTTAGCTGGACATTATGATTTGTTAGGAGTAAGCGGTCTACTCAGTAATGAGTATATAAATAAAATATATGTTGCTTACATGTAAATATTGATATTTCTATGCTATATACAATATGTATTTCTGGTATATATTTAAGTACACAGTACATGTTTGACAGTATGTACACAGTGTATATTATGTATTTACCTATAGAATGAAAGGCTAGACAATTCAAAAAATTTTTTCTAGTTTTTGGTAAACAATTTCCCAAGAGTATAACCTTGCTACTCAATTGTTATCTTGACTTCATGTGGAATTTAGGAGGCGGAATTTATGTTTTTAGGTCAGCAGTAAGATTTTTTTTTTTTCAGTAATTCTGTGATGGGCAACGTGGATTATTGTTCACGGTTGTGTAATGTGTGGTGGTATCACAGATCTTCAAATGAAAGAATTTATTAGTGGAAACATTTCTTCTGAGACTTTGAAATCACTCTTTAAGTGGAAAGATATAAATTCCTTATGTCAGTAGGAACTTAAAGGTAGTGATCAGTGCGGCTTATTTCATCTGTATTGCCCAAGGAAAGAAAGCTACTAAACATGGACTTTCGCAAAATTGTCATGCTTATGAGATAACATGACATAAACGGGCAAAAATTTTGTGGTGGTAGCTGGAGAATGCTTGGGAGCAGCTTCTGGCTGAGACTTAGACTTACTCTAAATTTACTCCAAACCAGTTAGAATTCTGTCTTCATGTAGATGATTTAGAAGACCTAGTGTAGTGGAATAGATCAATGAGGAGAACAAACGCTTCACGTGACCTTCAATCTTGAAGGATTGGCTTAAGTTCTGCCTCCTCTGTTACCTAGGACCAGTTAACAGGCAGCAGTTCTCTCTATTGGAAAATACACATTATCACCCACACCCATGTTGGTACATTGAACGATAATAGATAAGTACTTTGTACCTTTGTTCTGTTATTTGTTGCAGATGCATTTGTTCCCAAGCAAAGATTTATTTTCTTGAAGTCAGTTAATTGTGATTATTTTGTGATTTTGGGTTTGAGTAAGTTTGTCAGATAAATACCTCATTCAATATTGCCTGTATATAATAATTTGATTCAATTCATCATATCAGACTTTCTTTTTAGCAACTGGACTACCCAGAATCATACTGGGAATGTCAGAATTCTGAACTGTCTTTCAAGTAACATCTGTCTTAAGAGTGAGACAGGTACAACTTTGGTACTGGTTTTGTGGGAATTTTTATGGGTAGCGTAAATTATTTATAAAGCATATGATTTTTCAGATTTCATAAATTAAGAAAACTTATAGTGTTTTTTTTTGAAGGCTTTAAATTAAGGTTTTATCTTTAGAGAACTATGGGTCTTTAGCAACATTCTAGTTTGTGATTATGATTGTCATTTCTTGTTTGCAAAATGATGGGATAGCTTTTTGTATGTACCAATAGTAATGTAACTTTAAAATTATGATAAAGATGAAAGCCATATCCTCTGTTGCCTTATCATTTAATGCTATGGGTTATATTGGTGAATTATCAGAATAATTTATACATATTCTCCACTGAATATGTTTTCTTGGACTTTGTTTCATATGTGTGTATATACATACATGTATATATGTATGTATGTACATACAGTAACTTATACATATTTTAATTAAAGCTGAATTTTAAGTATTTGGTTAAGTACTTTTTTTATTAATATATTTTAAATAATTTTAAATTGGGAGTTTTCACCACTTAAATTTTAAGTTATAGTAGTATCTTTCATATATTGTCTTTTTAGAAGTCTGCTATATGGCATAACAAAAATGTACCTAAGTAAACCCTTTAGTGTTTCTCAGGAACAGAGTGCAAGAGACTAGAATTTTTAAGGACTTATTTTTGTACACTTTGGGGCTAGGCAGTGTCTGTTAAGTCTCAGGTTTTTTTAAGGTTGGAGTATGAAGTCTTGAAAGTGGGTGTTAGTCAACCACAGAAGTTTGAGTAAGGCTTAAGAAAAGAAAGTTAAGAATGGAAGAAGCTATCAAGAGATGTATCTTGAATGTTTTTATTTACTATTTTTAAACTGTTGAGAGAATTTAAAAATTCCAGAGTTCTCTCTTCAATTAGATTTTAAAATAGGTCAAGTTGTCTTTGTTTGTGAACTGGTTAATATATTTTGGGGGAAATCTCCTATTTTACTATCTAACATTACATAGAAAGCAAATTAGAGTAAAGAAATTTTGAGATAGTGAGTTGATGTCAGTTTAATTTTATAAGTATTATTTTCTTTGACCCTGATAGACATTTATAAGGATTGATTTGAGTTAATGAGATAAATAAGATTTGCTTAATTTAATAATTTAGATTTGCCTTAAATGACTCATTTTTCAGTTTGAGTTTTAAATGATCCAATATTTCTAACAGGATAACAGTAGTAAGGTTCTGTGTAGTACATGCTGTTTATTTGTATTTGCTTATTTATGGTAATCAAAGTGTATTCTAGATATGCCTTGTTTACATGCTGATGATAGGCAACTCTAAAGAGTCAGCCAAGATTCTGTCTTTCTTCATTTCCATCAGTTTCATTTTATTCCTAGTTATGGTCCATTTCACTTTTATATTGGCACAGTTAATGTTTTGTTCATTATAATGTCATGATAATAAGAAAATTGACAATTTGAGCCAGGTATGTTGTTTTTTCTTTGACAGTATTCCTTTCTTTTGGTGCTGATGGCTTGAGGAAGCAGTAGAGAGGAAGAGGACATTAAGCCAATGAGTAATAAAGCAAGGGGATGAGTGTCTTAAGGCCATAGATCACTTTCGAGTTTAATAACAGATTACTTTCCAGTTATGTTCAATAAGATTTGAAAGACTGTTTTGTCTCATTTTTTTTTTGAACGAAAAAGTTTAATCTTTTTAATAATTTTTAACTGAGGTAATATTGGGGTATCCCCACCAGGTGTTATCACTGTAGTACACCCACCACCAACACACCAATATTGCATTGTACTTCCTTCCCTCTTTATTCTCCCCTCCTCCAGTTCCCTTTCCCATTGTTGTTTCAGTTCTGTAGTCAGCTATCAAGGGTTAGTTTGTCAGCTTGTCTTTATCTGTTAATTTAGTTTCTCTATATACCATATGTTAGTTACATCATCTGGTATTTATCTTTCTCCTTTATACTTACTTTACTTAGCATTAGCCTTTCAGACTTCATCCATGTTGCTGCAAATGATATGAGTTTATTTTTTTTTAGTCACTGAGTAGTATTCCATTATGTATTTATACCACATCTTCTTGATCCACTCGTCTTTTCTGGGATACTTAGTTTATTTCTATAATTTAGCTATAGTAAATATGCTATAAATATGGGAGTGAGTTTTCCTTTCAAAACAGTACTTTTGAATTCTTTGGATAGATGTCTAGGAGTGGAATTACTGGGTCAAATGGCAGGTCCACATTTAATGTTTAGAGACACCTTCATACTGTTTTCCATAAGGGCTGGATCAGTTTGCATTCCTAGCAGCCATGTAGGAGGGTTCTCTTTTTTCATATCTTCACCAGCGCTTGTTTCTGGTCTTTCTGATACGGGCCATTCTCAAGGTGTGAGCTGGTCTTTCATTGTGGTTTTGATTTGCATTTCTCTACTAATAAGTAATTGTGAACACTTTTTCATGTGCCTGCTGAATGTTATTTCCTTATTTTTTAAGTTGATAAGAGCGCTGTGGTTTCCATGTTTGTTTGTAATATAACGGTTCTAATGTCAGTAGTATAACACTAGAGTAAGTTAATGTAGAGTTCTAGAAACAAAAATTACTTTTACATTACAAACTTATTTGTTAGTAATTATTAAATGAATGTATTGAGTTGGCTACTCGCTTCTTTGAAATGGGAAACTGGATTTTAGGAAATTCATTTTAAATAATTTAAAATATAGATGTAAGATAATATTACTCAATGGAGTGGAAGCCTACATGGCTATCTATGTGTGGATAACCGTTTTTCGATGAATCTTAAGTCTTGGACTTGTAGCATTTTATATAAATTATCCTTAACTAATAGTAATTTCATAGCTTATTTAGTGTCAAACATACACAAAGTAGTCCGAATGATTAATAAATTTGAGTACAATTTGAATGATTAATAAATAGAGTACAACAACAAGCACTGTTTTAAATATTTCCTATCATAAGTTTTAAGCATTCACATTTTTTTCTGTGTGTGCCTCCATTAAGTGAGGTGATGATTATTTGATCAGCAAGGATCTGATTCTTTTCAAGGATAGTTTGCTCTTCACTTCTGCCATTTTGCATTTTAGTTTTTTCCTAAGTACAATTTGTTAATCAGACCAGATTATCTAAATGTCTGTTTAATACAGATGATTAAGCTTTTTATTTATTTATTTATTTATTTATTTATTTATTTATTTATTTATTTATTAATTAAAGATTTATTTATTTATGCATACAAGCACTGGGGTACAGGTCAGAGGCACGGGGGCGGTGAGAGGATTCACCACAGAGAGCAGGGAGCAGAACAGGCACATCAATGGAAGTACACTGCTGAGGGGAGCAGCGGGCACAGCAGGAGAGGTCTGCTGTGCCATGTGGGTCCCCTCCCTGGCCGGCAGCAGGGATCGAACT
>JAGFMF010011818.1:2113891-2190496 GCA_019455555.1 Galemys pyrenaicus
CATGTGGGTCCCCTCCCTGGCTGGCGGCAGGGATCGAACTCGTGCTGCAGTGGCTGCGGTTTGCTTCATAGTGTGTTGCTTAACCCACTGCGCCACCAGAGAGGCCCCAATAATAGTTGTATTCTAAGAATGATAGTAAATGTGTAAAATTATTTGATCTAACACAATTCTGGCACATGGTAGAAGCTTGTTTAATAAGTGGTAGCAATTAATCATTTCTTTCATTTCTCTTCATTTATGGAAAACTCTTGTGATTTCTTCTGTCTCTTCCTGTATTACAGATTTGGATCAAAAGAGTTGGAAACTCGAAGCCAAAATATGTTAAAAGAGTATAGACATAGTTCCATGTTACAAGAATAGGGATACACTGAAGAATTTCATGAAAAGTTGTTTAAGTAAGGACAAGATTCTTGGGAAGGAAATGGAGACTCGGAGAGAAGCTCCTTTGGAGAATGCTCTTTCAGTATGAGGTCATGGTGTTCTGTCAATTAGGGTTAGAAAGAATTTTGAGGGAAACTGGAGATAGAATACAAATCTGAATATATTATATTTTACTTAGTGGTTCTAGACTTTTAATTGTTGTGTGTGATAATCACGAGAACTGAAGTATAAATATAAACTTAACCATGGTGGAGTAACACAAAAGTGATGCTGGCGAACAATTACCTCTAAAAAAAAAACACCCAGTAAAGTACAGTGAAATTATATATACTAATGAACTTGTGCTGTTAACCTCTAACGTCCTTGAAATTACTGGGAATTCTCTATGGCCTCTTCTTACTTTAATTAGTTTTTCTTCCTGTGTAGGCATTCACAGTTAATATAGGAATTGTCACTTTATCTTTTCCAGCTTTAGTTATTGTAGTTGTAACATGTTGCAAAACTACTGTCTATCCAAAACAGTTTCATTTATTATTTTGTGATGTTTAAGAGGAAAAATCATGTACTGATGCAATTGCAGAACTCATTTATAGTTCTTGTTTTTTCTAAGGCCATTATGCTTTAGCTTAGCTGTTGGCTTCAGACTTTTGGACAAATGTAGGAACTGTGCTGTTGTAATAATATAGCTGTGAAGCTGTGGGTTTCACATGCCAGCCCCTATCAGCCCCTATTTATATGTTGTGGATTTAGAGTCCAGAAAGTAGACCATTTTATTAAAGAGGAAACTATATGTAATTGATACAGTTAGAATTCTGTGAATACCATAAACTTGTATTCTCAGGTATTAGGTTGGCAGATAGTAGAGAATACTAGAGGATAATTTAACTTGATTGTCTAAAGACAAATAGCTTATAGGGCAATAAATTAGTCTTTCTTGCTTATGGTACAGATTTATTTTTTTCTTTAATATTTCCCCATCAACACCATTCCCATCCCTATTCCAATTATACTTGAAAGTACTATTTAAGTGGATGAAAACAATCATAAAAATACATGTGAATTTGTTCAGTTATTAACAGTCATTTGTTTATCTTTCAGTTTTATTTAAATTGCTTAAATTTCACCACGTGCTTATTAATCAATGACCAAAAAAGCCCCACTTTTTCATAGTGTTTAAAGCTTACTTAACAGTGCTGGTAAAGAGTATGGTCTTTGGATCTGGTCTTGATTTCTTTGATTACTGCAAGTGGTTTAGGCATTTTTCTTAAACTCTTTTTATCATCTACAAAAAGTAGACGTAATAATAACTATTATTGCCAAAAGGTTGAAACTTGGTTTAGGATTTTTCCTTTCTGGTGATTTATAGTTGAATTTTGTTAGCTTTTTTCCCATTCTGTTTAAATTTCTGTCTAGCCTTATGATAAAGGAAGAAGTAAAGTACTATTATGTTTAAAAGTAAGGTATAATTGAAATGTCTAGCTGTAGTAATACAAGAATGTAAATAATTCATGAATAAGAGACATTCGAATCTTACTGATAAGATTTTGTTAAATTATTGCAATGGGCATGTTTTTCTCCTGTGACTATGCAAATAATAACTTATTTTTTCTTTTAGGATAAGATATTTTGCGTTGGAATGTTTTGTTATTACCTGAACCACTTTTATATATAGCTTTTATATGCAAATCAGTGATAAAAGCCTAACCTCAACTCAGGAGTTTAAAATCATCATGAAAAATGTTTATTACTATTTTTTGATTATGAAAAAATGTCACTTAGGACATTTTATGGACTAAAGGTTATGTAGCATCCATAAATACATGTTAAAAAGTATGAAAAATACATGTTAAAAATATGAAGAAAGTTAATAGTGTACACTAGTTCTTCCTAAGTTGTTTCAAAAGATATAAATGAATATTCTCGAAATTAAGACATCATTGGCTATGTAAGTTTGGGAAATAGTATTTATTGCAGTTTTCTTTAGATATTGCAGAGCACATTATCATCGTTTCAAAAGTTTGGCAATAAAGAAACTTTTTAACTTTTATTTTTACATAGAATTTGCCTAAGTCATTAGACTTTGGAATTCTTTTTATGAGGAACAGCTGACAGTTTGGAAAGTGCTGGCATAAACTACGAAGCCATAGGCAACGTCAGATCTTCTAAACTGGTTTTATGACAGAATACCACATTGTTTTTTGAAATATTATCACAGTTTACATCAGTCTTCAAACACAGGCAAAGGTTTGAATGACTTCGCTTTTTTTGGCACTCTGATTTGCATTACATAGAAGTCAATCAATCTGGCAATATTTATTAAGTTAGTGTGAATTTTTGCACTGGGTGTGTACAGACAAAAGATAAGAAGACTTGATACTTGCCTTTGATTGTTTTATGTGTGCAGTTCCTAGTTTGCAAGGATTCTCCTGCTAATCTGGTGATTCCTCCCCCTGCCAAGTGGAATATGATCATTTTCTTTTTTTTTTTTTTTAAGATTTATTATATATGACATCATTTGTAGACCCCAGGGAATTCCCACCACCATTTTACCCATGCACCAGTTTACCTCAGTCCCTTGTGTTCTTTCTGCCCTCATCCTGGTCTCTACCAGTCACCCTCCCCACCCCAAATGATCCCTTTGGTTTGTCTTTGTCCTTTTGTTTTGTGCTTTTGTTTGTTTTTTGGCTGTAATTGTTCATTTCCTTGTGCTCTCGTTATTGTTACTTTTTTTTTTGTAGTAGTTCCTTTACATTCCTCCTAAGAGTGAAGTCATCTGATATTTTTCTTTTGCCTTCTGAGTTATTTCACTGAGTATAATTCCGTCTAACTTCATCTATGTTTCTATAAATGGCCCTAGAGTATCATTTTTGATTGCTGAATAGGGTTCCATTGTATATGTACCACATCTTATCTGGTCATCTACTTTTGGGCATTTGGGTTGTTTCCAGGTCGTACCAATTACAAATAGTGCTGCAATAAACGTAGGAGAACAGGTGCTCTTTTGGATCAGTGTTTTTGTGTCCTTTGGATAGATTCCTAGGAGTGGGATTGCCGGATCATATGGTAGTTCCATTTCTAGTAGACTGAGGAACCTCTATACGGTCTTCCATATTGGTTGGATTAACTTGCATTCCCACCAGCAGTGTACTAGGGTTCCTTTTTCTCCACTTCCTCACCAACATTTGTTGTTGGTTTTTTTGATGTGTGCCATTCTTACCGGTGTGAGGTGGTATCTCATTGTGGTTTTAATTTGCATTTCCCTGATTATGAGGGATGTTGAGCATTTTCTCATGTGCCTGTTGACCATGTGCATGTCCTCTTTGGAGAAGTGTCTTTTAAGTTCTTCTGCCCATTTTTTGATTGGGTTGTTTGCTTTATTTTCTTGAGTCTTGTGAGTTCTTTGAATATCTTTGTGATCAGTCCTTTGTCAGTTGTATGGGGTGCAAAGATTTTTTTCCCAGTCAGTGGGATATCTCTTCATTTTGGCTAATGTTTTTTTGCTGTACAGAAGCTTTTTATCTTGATGTAGTCCCATCTGTTTATCTTCTCTCTCATTTTTATTGCTTTGGGGGATGCATCTTCAAAGGAATGTGATCATTTTCAAATTCAGTTACCTTAACTATTGGTACAGAATTTGAGATAGAAATTGTTGCTATGAAACAGAACAGAACTAACTAGATCTTTTAAAGTTCCATATAAGCAGTGTGGTTGTTTAGTTACAACAAGAATCCCATCCTTAAATATCAGGTTTAGTGGGAATGGCTAATGGAGATTTTATTAAAAGTACCCAAGCATCTACTGAGAAGTATTCTGTCCTGAGATTTAAATATTTGTTTAAAAAGATTAGAAGTCCCTATTAGAAGACAGTGGCTAAAGCCCTATATTTTGAGATTGAATTACACTGATTTAGATTTGAGATTTATAGTTCTGCTGAAAAGTCCTAGTTAAAAAACATTGAAAAACAGACCTAGATCATAGGAATTTGGTGAAACTGACATATTAATGTGACATCATAAAGCTTGTTCATATTCCACACTTATAAAAATTGTCTTAGGATTTATAGTTAAAACCGCAATTGTATGTGTAAGTCTATTGTGATTTTTATGTCTACCATTTTGATACATGCCTTTTAATGTGTGATTCCATTTCTGACCAATGCATGCTAAGTTGATAGTTTCTTCTGGAAGTCCATTGCTCCATTACATTACTTGAAATCGTGATAAACTGTGATCATATTTATTTATTTTTGCTTGTGTTCCTGTGGTAATCCCCAGTATTCTGATTGTGTTTAACCTCTGAATGTGTCTGGCTCAATTGACTTGACTGTATTAGATGTATCTAAAAGGATTACATTCTTGGATCTTACTGACCTCATTAATCATGCTTTTGTTTCTCCATTAAAATTTAAGTAATCCGTAACCTCAGTATCACATATGCTCCTAATCAGAATATGAATCAGAATATGAATCCCAACAGAACGTGAATCTTACAAAGCCTTTGTTTAGTATGACTTAAAAAATAATATTTATAACATGATCTTTTCATCATGTCAACATCCTGCTTAATATCCTACAGTGAGGACTGGTAGCTTTCAGGGTGACATTTAAACTCCATAGCTTGGCATGCAGAATTTTGCTATATATGTACCACATCTTATCTGGTCATCTACTTTTGGGCATTTGGGTTGTTTCCAGGTCTTACCAATTACAAATAGTGCTGCAATAAATGATTCTTTTTCTACTTCCCTTTTCTCTTTCTTCACTGGTAATTCTTTTTCAGTGATCTCAAGCTTAGAGAAAAAATGCAAGTACAGTACAGTTCTCCTCACGTACTCTGCAACATTTGAGAGTAAATTGCCTACTTTATGTGTTGTCATCTCCAAATATGTCTATGTGTATTTTCTACATTCTTATGCATAACTACAATATGACTGTTAACATCAAGAAATTAACCTTGAAATGTTGCTGTCATTTTATCCATAGGCTTCAGTTCTGGTAATATCTATAGCAAAATGATTCGGTTCAGAATCATATATGTTTCATTTAGACATCATGCCTTCTAGTGACACTCAGTTTGGATTAGATTTAAATTTCGTTGACTTTCATGATTTCCACACTTTTGAAGGTTGCAGACCAGTTATTTTGCAACATTTCCAGCCATCCTCAAATTTTTCCTTATGCTAATATATCTTTGGTAAGATTATCACAGAAGTGATGCTGTGTTCTTCTCGTTGCATCTGATTAAGTGGTGCAGTGTTGCCCCAGTTTTCACTTTATTATCGCCCCCCCAGCTTTATTGAGGTATAAGTATAATTAACAAATACGGTTGTTCATTTTGCTTAAGTAAGCTGTTATCTCTTGGGCTTTTCCACTGAAAAGTTGCTTTCCCCCTTTGGTTGTAAGTATTTTGTGGGAAGGTACTTTAAAATTATTTAAATACTCTATTCTTCATTGGCCAGTAGGAACCCTTTAAAGCTGACTTCTTTGTTCTTTGACATCGCCCTGTGAACTCTCTGAGCACTTTTTTGCTTTTTGGCATACAAGATGATTTGAGCTCATCTGTACTTTCCTTATCACAGCCTTAGGATCAGTTATTTCTCTAAGAAGTCCTGCTTCCTTTTAGTGGATGGTGATATAGAAGCCAAGATCTGGGCTCCATGTGTGCTCATTGCTATTTGGTGTTGCTTCTTAGATGCTCTGTTAGTGCACAGCTATCTGTCTGTCTTGTCCTGCCGTATATCTGCTTATCTTTCTTTCTGTTTATCTATCTAAGTATGTGCACATTCAGCTATCTTCATTTCCGATGAGCTCTCTACCTCCCTCCCTTTCCCCATCATCTGTCGAGTTTGTACCCATACCACTCATCCTCTTTAGTTCAACACTAAAGGATTCTTCTTCTTCTTTTTTTTTTTATTGTTCTTTTCTACCTTGTACCTCCCTTCTCTAACAGTGACAAACCTGGGTCCTATTGTCCTTAATATATTTACTTATGTGATCATTTCTTCAGTATATAACCAATCTCCCATCATTGCTAGGGAGCCCCCTCTCTCCTGTGCAGATGACCTAGTCACCCTAATTCATCATCAGCACTACATACCAGGGTGTGACTTTAACTCATTGAGCTTTGATTTCCTACAGCAATTTGCCATTCCTCTTTCCTCCACTGCAGTGCTTCTCACCTGGCTCTGACTCTCCACATCAGACTTTGCTGTTAATGTCAGTCTGTCCTCAACATTTCCTAAATATCCTCATGTTCTTCAGCCTTTGACACTCCTTGGGCCCAACAGACTTTCTTTGTGAATATTCTTTTCATCCAGTTTAACCTTCAGTACCCCATTCCTGTCTAGCATGACTTAAGTACCCCTATACCTGCTTCGATGTGCCACACCTGATGACTTTAGGGCTGAATTATTTCAGAAGGAGAGTGGGAAAATTAGTTACCCATTCCTCTATCTAGCTGAAAAATTTATATTTATGTCTCACTTTTAGAATACTTTTTCATTCTTTTTAATAATTTTCATGTAGTAAATCTCTTTTTGGTTTGTGTCCTGAGTTTTGATGAATGTAGACTACCACCACAGTGAAGATACAGAGGCATCTATCATCCCCCAAATTCTCTTGTGTTGCCCTTTTCTGCCAGGTTCACCTTCTACTCCAACTTTACTGAAGTAGTCAGTCTTTTTTTGCTAATTAAGGCACATCTTAACTATTTCATGGCTTTTCATGTATTGGTTAATTTGTTTGGAAATTGTCTTTTACAACTATTCCCCTGACTTCCCTTCCCTATAATACATGGCACACAGCACAGCAGACATTTGGTAACGTTGGTTGAATGAATTAATGCCATTATATTTGTTACAGCAAGGCCAAAAAACAATAGATCTGATCTTGAAGCACAACATAAAAATCATATTTCTGTATGTTAGGGGCCTCTTTCCTCACTGATTTTACTCTTTTATTTCAAAAGTGATTTTTAAAAAAAGTCTTATTTTTTTATGCATCCAAGAACTGGGGTACAGGCCAGGGCCATGGTGGTGGGTGGTGATGTTACAGGGCAGGGAGAGGAGCACCCAGAACCCTCAAGCTTGCCCTTTTTGAATGGGTTTTGCCATCTGCGGCATTAAGACAAACACATAAAACTTTTAATGGAAAGGAACTTTAATACAACTAGGGTACAATAAAGAAAGAACAAAGAATATAGTTACTAAGTTAAGTATTTAAAGTTACCCATCTCCTTGAGGGTAAAAGTTTAGCCAAATAGGGTTAGCAGAATAGGTAGATGGACTGAAACACATTGCTGAGGGGAGCATTAGGTGAGACAGGAGAGGTCTGCCATGACACGCGGGTCAGCTCCCTGGCCTGGGATCCAACTCGATGCTTCACATTTTGGATGCTTAACTCCTTGTGCCACCAAGGAGGCCTCCTCAAAAATGATTTCTTGTAAGTAGTGGCTTATAATCCCTTCACTTAGCAGTTGACAGTCTGTTAAAAAGTGTTTAATGTTAGGGGTGAGTATAAGGAGTTACTGTTTAAAGGGATAGGGG
The DNA here is from genome assembly GCA_019455555.1 of Galemys pyrenaicus. NCBI lineage: Eukaryota > Metazoa > Chordata > Mammalia > Eulipotyphla > Talpidae > Galemys > Galemys pyrenaicus. The sequence goes on from JAGFMF010011818.1 coordinate 2,121,816, forward strand.
AAAGTGCAAATAGTCTCTAAATTTTCAAGTTAAATTTTTGTAATGTCCAGCATAAGCTTGGGAGCTGGTGATGGTGGTTGGAATACACAATGTAATTTCATTCCTGTAAGGCTGCAACCCAACTAAAACAATAGTTTTAGTATTAGTAAAGGACTATTTTAAAAACTGAAAAATAAATTCATTGATGAAAAAAACAGAGAATACTACAGCAGGTCTAAGAAAATCAAATGGTAATTAATCATGGTGAATATCCACTTTACAGAGTCCTTAAAAATCTTAGAAATTAGTGTCTTCAGGAACCTCTGAAAGTTTAGATGGGAGTGGGATTAAATATGGACGGATCGACTGAAACTGTTTTATAAGCAGTAGGAACTTAAATACATATCTTCCCTTCTGACCCTCCCCCCATGCTATGGGGCTACTTTAATCCCTTTCCAAAGACTGGATGTTTTATTTTCAGTAAAACAGGTTTTGTGGGTTGAGTGACATCAGGCCAAGTTTAGGATGGGTGTTTCATTCTGAAAACAAGAAGGTTAAATAAATGTTTATTTACATCTTTTGACTCCCAGGATGCTGGCATCTGTGCCTTCCTTTATCACTGGCACAGGAGATTAGAAGAGTCTTTTCTGGAGAGTCTGACAGCCTAGGAAGAAAGGCCTAATGATAGCAAGGATTCCTTAGTAGAGAATTAATTACACTACCTTGAAGTTCATTACTGGTGAGGTTTACCTGAGGTTTCAGAGGTTCAGACCATCTTTTTTTTTTTAATCTTATCATACTTAAGTATTAATGGGAAACCAAGAAATTTCAAATTTCTGAAGAAAGCCCCTAATGAATAAGTTATATCCCCAAATACAAAACTGTAAAACTAAATAAAAACATAATTTATATGTAACACACACTGTACAGAACCCTAACTCCAGAAACAAGCAGTGCTGTGATTAATATTCTCAGAGATAAGAGAAATATTATGGAATAAAATTTGGATGATATAAAAAGAAACAAAGTGAAAAAGTTCTTAAAATTAATAATGTGCTTGTTAAAATAAAAACATTAAAAATTACAGTATAAAATTGAGAAAACTTTTTAGAAAATAGAAGAAAGGACCACAAAGAAATAGAAAGGGTGATAGAAAGAAATAGAAGGGGTGATAGAAGAAAATTAGAGTACCATTTTAAAATGTCTGAATAATAATCTGAAAAATATGAATTCCAATAGAGAGCACAGAGGGGAAGAAACCACAAAGAAATAGAAAGGGTGATAGAAAGAAATAGAAGGGGTGATAGAAGAAAATTAGAGTACCATTTTAAAATGTCTGAATAATAATCTGAAAAATATGAATTCCAATAGAGAGCACAGAGGGGAAGAAATCATTGATGAAATAGTCAAGAAACTATTCTAGAACCAAGATTTTATTTTTTAAATAGAAGGGCTCAACCAAATACTCAGCTTAATGGATTAAAAATAGATTCACATCAAGATTCACAACCAATCCATTGTGGAATTTCCAGAACTCTGGAGACAAAGAACAGACTCAAAAAGTTTCCAAGGAGAAAGTATACAAAGGATGAGGAATGAGAAAGGCTTTAACTTCTCAGCAGCAACACTGGAGACTAGAAGATAATGTTAGTATTTTCAAGAAGATGATTTTCAGACTAGAATTCTGTAAATAGCCAGATGTTTAATCAAGTGTAAATATGGGATAAGGACATTTGTAGACATGCAAGTCTTCAAAAAGTTTACCTTCTAAAATCTTGGCTTCCCAGTAGGGTTACCCAACCTTCAGGTGTACCACCCAGGAATGAGAAGTTTCTCAGTGAATGGGATTTGTGCTAAAATCAAGGAAGTCCTAGGAAAAGTGTAATGAGTTTGTTGCCCTACCTCTGGCCAAAACAAGTGAGTAAATGAAAATGAGGAAATAGAGATTATAGTAGGCATGAAATTCAAGATAGGGAAGAAAAGAGAGGATTTCATCAGTGGTGATGGAGGCAAAATACAGCATGTCAGCTTTGCCAGAGCCATTGAGGTCAGTCAGTCCAGATAGGAGGCTGCTCCAGTGTGAGTGAACATCTTGGGAGATTTCGAAATGTAGGAAGACTTTAAGGTTGCTTAGAAAATGAAGTAAATGAGAAGACAGATATTTAAAAAGTGCCTATTTTAAAAAGGAAAATAATGTACAGGATTTCAGTAATGGAAACACTGAATATTGATCTAACCAAAATAATGCTGTAATTATACTGGGAAGATAATATGGGATGGGGAAGGTTTCTTTGATGAGGGTGGTGATACCAACTGGGGTACTACATTTTTCTTAAACCTTATTAAGTGGCTATTAAATCTTGCTGATGAAACTGATAAAAATGAAAACTTAAAATATGTTTTTGGATTTTGCAGAATTCCAATTTCCTTTTACTTAATTGATCTTTTTATCAAACTTTTTTGAAATCATGTAACTGAGAAGTTCAAAACCCAGCAACTGGGAGATTTTTGTTAGAATTTATCAGTACATTCTTTGAGCCAATCACTCTTTTTTCTTCCTTACTGATTTTCTTATAGATGGCAATTTATAAATAGTCTTTATTTTATTTTATTTTTTTAAGGCATGCGGCATTTTTTTTTAAATTTATTTATTTATGCATACAAGAGCTGGGGTACAGACCGGAGGTGTGGGGGGGGGTGAGAGGATTCACCACAGAAAGCGGGGAGCAGAACAGGCACATCAATGGAAGTACACTGCTGAGGGGAGCAGCGGGCACAGCAGGAGAGGTCCGCTGCGCCATATGGGTCCCCCACCTGGCCGGCAGCAGGGATTGAACTCGTGCTGCAGTGGCTGCGATTTGCTTCATAGTGCGTTGCTTAACCCACTGCGCCACCAGGGAGGCCCCAATAGTCTTTATTTTAGGAGGATAATTTATTCCTGAAAAAACTCTGTACTGTAAATTCTGTTTTGCACTAATGATACATAGGTACTTCTAAAGTTACACAAAGTGCACTCATATGTTACTTAGTATATTTGGAGCAAACACACAACAAAAGGACTCTAACATGATAATCAAAACAAAATAAATCACACAAATGATGTAAATGATGGTCATGGTTATCACTTCTATAAACTAGGAAGCTACCAGGCACTGTGAGAGGGCACATCTGAACGCTCTTCAGATGTACAACTGTAGGGTAGGTAGCTCTGTTAGCAGCAATCAATGCTCTTGAGTCATCTGAATTCCAGGTTTGTCCTTGTAAATGTATAGAAATTTTGCATGAGATTCTTTATGAAATGAATTTTAACTTTTCACAGAAAAAAATCTTTTTGAAATCTTATTGAAAAGACATTGTTTATTTCTGTTGTAGGGCAGGGTTAAGAGAAATTTGTTTCAGGGAGTTGCTGAGCAGAAGACCAAATGGGAAACTGGTTAACTTTCTACAGTAACTACTGCTGGGCCAGGCATTCAGAGGATGACTTCATTATTTAATTTGAATGACAGGATACATATTGGAAAATGTACCCTGAAAGAAATTACTGAGCTGTTGCTGTGGTCTGAATGTTAATGTTCTTGCCAAATTCATATGTCCTAATTTCTAAAGTTGATGGTGTTGGAGGTAGGGCCTTTGGGAGATACTTAGGTCATTGGGGTGGAAGTCTAAGGAATGGGATTGGTGCTCTATAAAAGAGAACTTTGAGCCCTTCTGCCATTGAGGACACAGTGAGAAGGTGCCAGCTAGGAGCCAGAATGCATCTATGCAATCATGCTGGTGCCATGCTCTTGGCAGCCTCCAGAATTGTGGAAAATAAGTTTCCATTATTTATAAGCTACCCAACTGTGGTGTTTTACTATAGTGACCCAGAGCACTAAAGGATACTTTGCTTCCTTGCATTAGAAATTACTCTGATTAGTTTATTGACTGCCGTTCAGGGTTCTTTTAATTCTGTTTTCCAAATTGTTGGTCACTTGTTTTGTTGGTGACTGTATACTTAAAAAAAAATTCTCTATTTACTCTTGCATTTTACTTGAAAGGGAAAAGAAAATTTTAAAAATAGTAAAGTCATAAATTTTTAAATTGGGATCATTATTTTAGTTTCTAGATTTAATGCCTTTATTTAGAATAAAGTAAATTTAAAGTAGACACTACACAGAGTGCCTCAATAGTAATGACCATAGTTGAGGGTTAGGATGAAATATTTATGATAGTCTCAGTATATTTTGTTTTCAATTAAGCATATTACTAAAATCAACTTGAACCATTCCATTTAAAGTAACAAAGAAGTAAAAGGAAATGATGTAATATGTCTGGTATTTGAAAATGATATAGGAATTTTTTTCCCAGCAGTAGTAATAGTTCTTCTGCAACAGTATCTAGTTTACATTTCAATTCTAAAATATACAGAGATGACTTTTTTGTGAGTATATTAGTTTTTGAAATAGAAATTTTTTAGATATTTAAAAGCCCTGGTTGTTTAGTATTCAAGAATTTTCAGATAAAGCTGTTTTAACTCTTGTTTTCAGAATTTCCCTGCTTATGTCTCAAATTGTATTTGCATTTGATTTCCTGTTTTGAAAAGTACAGAAAGCTTTTTGAATATTAAGAATTTTGGTTCAGCCTTTTTTATCCTTTCATAGAGGCTTTTTTTTTTTTTAAATTAAGGGTTTTCTTGATTTATGAACCTTCTACTATTGTAAGGTATCCATATTTGGAACTCACCAATTTCTAGAGTGTGAAGACTTGTATATGATTCTATTTTAGCATACTGGATGTGAAGTTTTATAGATCACCAATATATTTTATTCACCTTAGTTTTGAGTAATTTTCCTTGGAAATTTTAGGCTATAACAACATACACATGCCATTATTTAGTTTATACACATATCAAGACAATTTATTAAAACTAAAAGCTATTTTCTGTAGGTTATTTTAAAAAAAATGACACAGGGTGAAGGAGGGCAAACATAGTGGTTGAATTTCTGGTACCACTTGGTCTTAATTTAACTTAGGATTATTTTGTTTATGTGAATATACTTTGAGTATGCTCTGAATGTTTCCTGTTCCCAGTGTCTATGCAATCTCGTATGAATTTGGAATTGTGGCACGACTCTGGGGAATGGTGACCCATTTGTTTAAAATGCCAGCAGTCTGAAATCCTTACCATCACATGAGACAGGGAGCAAGAGTAAGTGTGTTTGTATTTTAAGACAGGTAAAAAACATAATCGCTTTGGTTTCCCCTAATTTTCTGTTTCTCCTTCACTTTTTTGGTGATAAAATAATTATACTCAACAGAATTTATCATTTGAACCATTTTAAGTATGTAGTTCAGTGGCGTTAATTTTCAGTGTTGTGTGACAATTACTGCTGTCGATTTCTAATTTTTTTTTCATCACCCCAAACAGAAACTCTGTACCCCGAATGCAACACTCCATTTTCTTCCTCTATTTCCTGGTAACATGCAATCTACTTTCTTTCTCTATGATTTTACTTATTTTAGATATTTCATCTAAGTGGAACCATATAATACTTATCCTTTTGTCTAGTTTACTTCACTTTGCAAAATTTTTAAGGTTCAACCATTTTGTAACATGCATTTTGTAACATGCAGAGTTTCATTTACTTTTAAGACTGAATAATATTATTCCATTATATAGTATATATGCCACATTACTCTTTTTTGTTTTCATGAGGTCCAGCTTGTTTTTTCTTTTGTTGCCTGTGCCTTTGGTGTCGTATCCAAGAACTTATTGCTAACTTCAGTATTGTGAAGTTTTCAGCCTACATTTTCTTTGTAGAGTTTTGTATTTCAGTTCTTGTATTTGAGCTGATGATCTATTTGGAGTTAACTTTTGTAGGTGATGTGAAGTAGAGGTTCATCATCACTCTTCTGTATGTGGAAATCCAATTGTCCCACAAAAAATAATTTGTGTATTTTTCCCTCATTAAATGAGCTTAGCACCCTTTTCAAAAATCATTTAGCTGTAGCTGTATGAGTTTATTTCTGAACTCTCAATTTCATTCCATTCATCCACATGCTGTTGTTTATGCCAGATCCACACGGTCTTGATTACTGTGACTTTGTAGTAAGTTTTGAAATTGGGAAGTGTGAACCCTCTAACTTTGTTATTATTTTTCAAGATTCTTGACTATTCTTGGCCTCTTGTAATTTCTGGTGAATTTGAGGATTGACTTTTCCATTTCTGCAAAAATGGCTGTTGGAGTTTTGATAAGGTTCCTCTTCTTTATTATCAAAATTTAGTTGACTTAATTTTCTAGCTTTCGGACCTTCCTGGTGGCGCAGTGGGTTAAGCAATGCACTATGAAGCAGACGGCAGTCACTGCAGCACGAGTTCCATCCCTGCTGCCGGCCAAGGAAGTGATCCACATGGCGCGGCAGACCCCTCCTGCCTCGCCCGCTGCTGTCCTCCGCAGTGTATTTCTGTTGATCTGCCTGTTCTGTTCCCGGCTCTGTCTCTGGTGAATCCTCTCACGCCCCTCACCTCTGGCCTCTGTACCCCAGTTCTTGTATGCATAAATAAATAAATATTTTAAAAATTTTTTTCTAGCTTTCTTAGCAATTAGATATGGCTGCATGACTGGTTTTAACCAGTTGATGTAAGCAAAAGTGATATGTGGTATTTATCAGTGACTTCGTTAGAAGGAGGGCATATCCCTCTTTATTGCCTTTTGCTGCACAGAGTACACAAGGTGTCTCAGAGCTTGGACCATGAGGATGAGGTGGTAAGGGTCATGCTCCAAGGATAGCTTAGTTCTGAGCTGAAAGCATCTTGGATCCCTGACAACTTTGTCAAACTTTCTTACCAGTTTTGAACTGTTTACTGGTAGACTTCTTTCATTTGAAAAAAAGAGTACATTTTAATTTCAAGGCAGTGTTAATTTGAGTATTCTGTTAGATAAATCTAAGCTTAATTGAATCACTTACTATATTCTTACTATATTAATTTGGTTATCTTCTTTGTGCAATATATGAGGGGAATGAGAAAAAGAATATATTGCCAGAATTATAGGAACTGTAATTCTGTCTTTTAGTCCTAAAAGACAAAACTAAAAATTTTTTTAGTTTAAAAATTTTGTATTTTAGGGCCTCCATGGTGGCCTAGGGGTTAAGTCTCAGCACTATCAACAGTGCAGCACACGTTCAAACCTGGCCAGGGAGTTAACCCATATATAGTGCAATAGACCTTTCTTGTTTTGCCTGAAGCTTCCCTTAGCGGTGTATTTCAGTACATCTGCTGTCTCTGGTGAGACCCCCTCACCTTCCTCCACCTCTGACCTACACCCCAGTTCTTCTAGGCAAAAAAAATTTTTGTGTATATATATATATATGTGTGCAAGGTATACGTATATGTTTTGTAAATTTAACTTAAACTTTTCCCCTTAATATGTAATACTAAAATGTTCCTAAATAACCAAAATACTTTTCAAAAAAGAAGGAAAAAATTTTACCACTACAACATAGCAGCTTCTATCATTTTTGTACCCTCCCATTCAGCATTTTTTATATATGCATTTACTTTCTACACAGGGATACTTCTGGTATTTTTATACTCTACTTTCTTCACTTGACAAAATAAAAGTGACTTGTTGCAAAGTAACAAACCTCTTGTGCCTCAGTTTCCACATTTCAAAAAATAGTGATAGTTACTATACATACCTCATAAAGTTGTTGTATTAAAGAAAATATTGTGCATGAAGTATTAAACCAGTTCCTGGCACATTGAGGTCTTTAATGTTAGTTGTTAATAGTCTATCCCCTTAGCCTCTTTTTCAGTTTTATATAGACTCTTCATAATTACCATTTTCAGGTCTGCTCAGAATTCTACTAAATAAACAATTATTTATGGATATTAAAGTGCTTTTTTAATATTTAAAGTTCAATTCTTTTGCTAGTACAAATAATGCTGTTATAAATTGATCTATGTTTAAATGTGATTTGGTTGCTAGTGCTATTTGAAAAGCAGTTTTTTTACAACAAAAGAATGAATAAATATCTTTAAAGAAATGACTCATAATAGTCTTCTGTACCCATCTGGTGGCTATTGGGGATACAGGTATCTTTAACTATAAATAGTACTAGTCGCAGGTTCAGAGCCAGTTTTGATAGCACATTCATTAGTATATTCTGTGAACTGGATGATGCAGCTTGGTTGCGTTCTGTTTTTGTAATAATTTTTAGATTGTGAACAATTAAGGACGAAAAGACAAAAATCACCATACTCACCCTCTTAACATGATGTACTACTATTTTAGATTATATATTTTTGATTATTTGAATAATATATCAGTATCAGAACAGAGACCATATCTGTTTTTCTTCTCATTTCATCCTAATACCTAACATAATAAGTACTTGGTGTATTATTGTAGGTACTAAAGCATTATCTGATAAATGAACAATGGAATAGACAATACAATTAAAATTATTCTAATGTGGTTATAAATCGCAACATTGAGTCAGTTATGATGAAAAAAATCTCTAAAACTTCTTAAAAACAACTCTAAAGAAATGGAATATGACAAAGAGGGAAATCTAAATATCAAAATGTTTAAGTGTAGAGATTTTGGTTTTGTGTAAATGATAGTGAAAATATTTGGGTAGAATGTTCAGGAGATAAAGGTATGGGTCAGAGATAAATTGGTCACTAATGATAATACAATAGCAATAATTAAATTCAAATAATTATAGAATGTTTAATTTGTGTTAGATAATTGTATTAGTCGGGGAAGATAGAAAGATGAATAGGACACATTTGTCATAATAATGTCATTAAAATAGTTCTTACCCTCATAATTGTCTTTATTAATAAAGTTTTAAAAAAATTGAAATTTTGCTTTAAGAATTCAATGGAATGTAATAAGATTATGACTAAATTATCTCATTGTTGAATTTTATTACATCTTCTCAATAATAAAGATTATAATTCGGTGGACTGTGCTGATGCTCCAGTTGATTAGTTAAAAAAATATTTTTCACTGGTGTATCTAACAATAATTGAAGTAAAATCTTTTTCATAATAATTATGACACTGGATTACTTTATCTCTCAGTATAAAAATGTATGAAAACACTGTCTCTAAATAAAAATGTATAGTGAAATGTAGTTTTCATTCAAAATTAAAGCCATCTTAGACTTTGTATTTCTCCTTTTACTCAGTGATATTTCAAAAAGTATAGGTTTGTTATAGATCTTTTCTATTCATTATGTAGATATGGTCTTTATTCTTAAAATTTATATATATTTGACATAGTTGCAGTCCCCATGGATTTCCCACCACCAATTCACCAGTGCACCATCACCTCAGTCCCTTGTGTTCTTTCTGCCCTCATCCTATTCCCTCCCCACCACACACAAAATGTTTCTGATTTGTCCTTGTCTTTTGTTTTTGTTGTGTTTTTTTTATTGTTATTATTCTTTTCCTTGGTCCCTTATTTGGTTATCTTACATAGTTTAGATGTTCTTTAAAATGAAGTTGAGAGGAATTTTGTGACTATTTTTACTTTATATCTTGAATTTATGATTTGGTAGCAAAAACAATCAAATTTATGATGGTACAAGTTCTGACTTCAGTGGTTAGAATAGAAAGAAGCACTTTAACAAGAAAATACCATGGATTACACAGTAAGAATACCAAGTTGATTGTATGTATTTGACTGTAAGTAACTGAAAATTCAATCCAAATTGGTATAAATAAAAAGACAAGTTTTTGGGGCCTCACTGGTGGTGCAGTGGGTTAAGCAATACACTATGATGCAAACCTCAGCCACTGCAGCACAGTTCGAATCCCTGCCTCCTGGGGTGGTGACCCACATGGCACAGCAGACCTCTCCTGCTTCACCCACTGCCTATTCTGCTCCCACTCTGTCTCTGGCAAATTCTCTCACACCTCACCCCTCCTACCTCTGGCCTATACCCCAGTGCTTGTATGCATAAATAAATAAATCTTTAAACAAAAAAAAAATTTGTTTGCTAATCTGTCAAGAGCAAATGTAGTTTAAGCATGCTGTTCAGTGACTCTGCAGTGCTGTCAAACACCCAGACTCTTGGAGTCTCATTACTGCTGACCGTCAGCTTCTCTTAGTACTGTTTTCCCCCTAAGGTCATGGGATGGCACTGGCGCTACATGATTCCTTATACAGGTGGGAGAAGAGAGAGTGAAGTGGTTTCCCATAACCCTTTAGAAGGTATAGCCAGAACATCTCTCCAATCAAAATTGTCAGAATTAGGTCACATTGCCTTGGTGGCACTATGGAGGTACACTGATTTTATGAGTGAAGTGTAGTTAATATGAGGATTCTATTTAAGAGAAGGGAATGGATTCTGGATAAACCACAGATATTCTCTACTATATTTGACATTGTGGTTTGCAATTCTTAGTATTTTCTTCAGGAATTACTAGTACCACAGTAAAGTTTTTATGGTGTTTGCCTTTTTCCTGACCACGTCTAAGCAGTGTCTTATCTATTATATATGTGGTTCTGCTTTAAGGATTTGAGCCAGTGTTATTGTGTGGAAAAAAGGATGCATCATAGATACCTATAATTAAATTTTAACTTTAAAATTGCAGGTAGTCATTAAAATACTTAGCCATGCCATCCTTTATTGACTTTTCTCTCTGTTTATAAAATTTGTTTATAGTGCTTTTTTGACTCCAATATGAATTGTCTTGGATTATTATCTTTTTATAGAGGTCAACCAAAGATCATCTGTTAGTGTATTTCTAACACGGATAAATTATAGTGTATTTCTATTGTTCATGATAGCTGCAAAAGATGTGGTTAGGACAGAAGGTCTGTGTAAAGTCAATTCATATATTTATTATGCACAGTAAATGTGTGTATAATGGAGAGTAGGAATTATGTATATAAATGGAGTGTGGGAACAATAAAATGAACAACCTGTGGTTCCTGCCCTCAAAGAATTATGCAGAATATAAGTGTAATAAAGGAGGCACAAGAGAGAGATTACTTTTAAAAACAATGGGGAATGGAAAAGTGCCAATCAGGGAGAAGGCATTTGAGCTGATTCTTAAGAAGATAGTGTGAATGAGAACTAGGAGGATAAGGCATTTTAGATGGAAAGAAAACAGTGGAACAGTTTGGAGAAGACAACTCAAAAGCATGTGCCTCGAACAGAATGAGGGAATAATGGGAAACACATTTGAACTGGTGGATTGGGGTCATTTTGTAAGGTCACTGCATAATTTGAATTGGATTCTGTGGGTAGTGGGGAGCCTAATATATATTTGTTTTTAAAATAAGGAGTCTGGGAAATTGATTTTTGTCAAAACATAAGTGTCTTTTGTTAGATACAGTATTTTTAGAATACACTAAGGACTTCATTTTAACAAATATGTGTTATGTATTTCGTAAGAATACCTGGAGAGACAATAATGAACAAGACAGGCAGGAATAAGGAGATTGTTTTTTAATTCAGGGGGATCCAGGAAGTAAACATGTAAATAAATAGGATTATTTCTTATTAAGAACTATAAAGAAAGAAAATAAATGAACAGTGACTTGACAGAGTTTTGGGTGGTAAGTTAGATAGACTGGTCCTGGGATGAAGCCCATGTTTATAGCCTGAGCAGCCATGCGAAAGACAGCAACTGATAATTACTGAGTATTTTACTGTGGGCCAGGCTTTGTCTAAGCAATTTTTATGGACTATATTATTTAATCGTAACAGCCTTATGAAGAAAGTAGCACTATCCCTGTTTTGCGGTCTCAAAGCTAATAAATAGTGGTGCTAAGATTCAAACCATTTAAGCTGATATTAGCGCGCAAACTCTTAAGCACAACCACTCAGTTGTACTGCCATTACTGAGGTAAAGTGGTCATGATGGGGAGGATTAGAGGGTGAGGTGAGAATAATGAATTGTTTTCAACAATCGGATATCACCTTACATCTCTCAGAATGGTTGCTATTTAAAAGACAGGAAACAACAAATGTTGAAGAAATGGAGAGATGGGAGTCTTTACACACTGTTAATGGAAATGCAGATTGGTGCAGCTATTATGGAAGAGAGTAGGGAGAGTCCTCAAAAAATTAAAAATAGAAATTTTGTACAATTCAGTTACTCTAGTTCTGGATATTAATTGGAAAAATACAATAACAGGGCCTCCCTGGTGGCGCAGTGGGTTAAGCAATGCACTATGAAGCAAACTGCAGCCGCTGTGGCACGAGTTTGATCCCTGCCGCCGGCCAGGGCATGGCCTGCATGGTGCAACAGACCTCTCCTGCCTCACCCACTGCTCCCCTCAGTAGTGTATTTCAGTCAGTCTGCCTGTTCTGTTCTCCACTGTCTCTGGTGAATCCTCACATCTCCCTCGCCTCTGTCCTGTACCCCAGCTCTTGTATCCATAAATAAATCTTAAAAAAAAAAAGAAAAATACAATAACACTAATTTGAAGAGATTTATGCACTCCTATATTTATTTCAGCATTATTAAAAATAGCCCCAAATTGGAAATAATCTAAGCACCTATTGATGAAGGGATAAAGAAAGTATGATATATATAAACAATGGAATACTATTTGGCTATTAAAAAAGATGAAATCCTGCTACTTGGAAAAACATGGAAATAAGCCAAATGGAAAAAGACAAATACTTTATGATTTTACTCATGTGGTTTATAAGGAAAAAAAAAAAGGATGAATTAAATGAAACAAACTTTTAGAAAATAAGACCAAGTTAGGGCAAATAGGATTATTGTGTGGTGAAGAATGAAGTTAGCTATGTAGTTGTGAATTTAGTGTTAATATATATATATATGTTGATTTTCAGTGATATACACTTTGAACTTGTATAATAAAATGCTACTTCAGTTGAAAAAGTAATTCTGTTTCGGCCTCCTTAAGTTTGGGGTGGTAGCTACCTGATATGCTAGTCTGGAGATATGTTAGGTATTAGACAGGTTAGTACTAGAGATACAGATTTCGGGTTCATCAGCTTATAGATAAATCCATGGGACTGGGTGAGATTTTTTTTTTTTTTTTAAAGAAAAATGTGTAGGGCCTCCCTGGTGGCGCAGTGGGTTAAGCAACGCACTATGAAGCAAACCGCAGCCACTGCAGCAGGAGTTCGATCCCTGCTGCCGGTGGGGGGTGGGGGGGGGACTGGACGGGGACAACCCACATGGTGCGGCAGACCTCTCCTGCTGTGCCCGCTGCTCCCCTCAGCAGTGTACTCCATTGATCTGCCTGTTCTGCTCCCCGCTCTGTGGTGAATCCTCTCACCCCCACACCTCTGGCCTGTACCCCAGTACTTGTATGCATAAATAAATAAATCTTGAAAAAAAAAAACTGTTTAAAAAAAAAAAAAGAAAAATGTGTAGATAACACAGAGAAAAAACCAAATGGCTAATTCTTGAAGCATCCAAAACTTTGAGTTTGAGTGGTAGAGGACAAACTAGAATGGAGAATGTTCAATGAAGAACAAAACCAGGAGAATGTGTTGTAAGAAGCCATAAGAAAAGTTTCAGAAGAAAGGAGTCATCACACGTTATGACTAAAATTCAGATGCAGGCTAAAGTCCAAATGGAATCAGATAAATAAATGGCAGCAAAGTGGATGCCACCCATAACTACACAATTCTCTGTGATGGGAAGCAAGAAAAATTGGTGGTAGAGGAGCACATAGGGGGTAGGGAACGCTTTTAAGCATGGGGGAAAGCTATGATTGGTAAAAATAATCCATTGATATGAATAAGAGGAGATCTCTCCCATTGATGTTACATAAGACATAATTTAGTTCTTTCAGCAATTGTGACAAAACATTTGAAGTATTGTCTAGTAGGGAGGTTTATTAGAAATTCAAATCCCAGTGTTTTCTTTAGAGCTTAGTTATGTGGCTCCCTATGTTTGCCTCATACATATCAAAATTCCAGGCTTCCAGAAAGAGAGCAGTTGTTTAGCATAAATGATGTTGTTTATACAGATAATTTAGGTACAGTGAGCCACTTTAATAATTTAGGATTCAGGGGACACTTCCCAAATCTAAGCCCCACTAAAGGCAGGCCTTTCTAAGAATGGCCAATTTAGGCATGGTAATTTTAGATTGTGGGAGAGTGTCTAGAGATTGTGAGGAATGTTGTATTCATATGAAATGTGTAGTGATAGATTTTAGTCAGTCAGTATGATTTCTTTTTTCTCTGGCTATATATGACTATGCAGGAGCAAGGCAAGAGTTGAAGTTTTAACTAGGCTGTGCTAAAATAATTTGACATATGCAACAATGGGATTGCACTTTTTCATGCTAATCTGAGATGGAGACAAAAATAGATATTTTAAAAAAGTTTATTCTCAATTGATAATCCCTGCCAAATCCCAGATGATCCTTTCTCTAGTGAGAGGAACATATAGGACTCACAGAGGATAGGATTTTTTTGGAATAACCTGGCTATCTTCCAGAAAAGCAGAGCACCACATCCTGATAGCCTTTCATTTTGACTTTTTGTAGGGTACCTTTAACTAATTTGGTTTTGGGTCAATTATGTAAGAGATGGGTACATGGAATTTGGGTCTTTTATTTCAGGGGCAATAGGTGGAACCAAGACCTTAGATGTTGCTTGCTTTTCACAAGCATATATGGTATGGAGCAATTAATTAAGATGTGTAGTCCTCAAAATAATTGTTTCTTAACTTAGAGTACACATCCAAATAGCTTACATGGCTTTTTTGAAACATCAGTAAATGTGATTTTAATGTACTTCCAGATATATTAGAATTTACCAAACTCAGAATGAAGACTGGGATATATGAATTTTTAAAAAATGCTTCCCTGTTGACTCTAATGTGCACTTCTATTTAAGAATCATAGTTACAGACTAGAGAATGTCAACTTTTACTCTCTTAATGAACTGGAAAACATTAACATTATTTGGATCATGCTCCATCCATGCCTGTCTAGAGTACAGATTTCTGACTGCTAGGGAAACTTTGTATTCCAGCAAGAGAGAATAATAACCAAATGTCACCCTCAGATCTAGACTCAGAGAGTAACTTAGTACTATTTTTTTTTTAAAGATTTATTTATTTATGCATACAAGCACTGGGGTACAGGGCAGAGGTGTGGGGGGCTGAGAGGATTCACCACACAGAGCGGGGAGCAGAACAGGCAGATCAACGGAAGTACACTGCTGAGGGGAGCAGCGGGCACAGCAGGAGAGGTCTGCTGCGCCATGTGGGTCCCCTCCCTGGCCGGCGGCAGGGATCGAACTCGTGCTGCAGTGGCTGCTGTTTGCTTCATAGTGTGTTGCTTAACCCACTGCGCCACCAGGGAGGCCCAACTTAGTACTATTTTTAAGAATAATAGATTGAGAAAATTACTGTACTATCTGTACAGTACTATCTCCAATGCTGTTAAATTGAGGTACTCTTCTAGGGGAGAGGGCGAATAAAAGAATTGATAGTTACCTGCTGGATTTCAGATTTAAAGCTTATGGTCTTAAGCGTGGTTAGGTAGAAAACAAACCAGTATTTACAATATTTTCTATGATATAATTGTGTCTGACATTTCAAATTTATTATTTGCCAGTTAATTCCTGGATTATGATGAGGTCATAAATTGTTAGCTTTATGAACTACAGTTTTTTCTTGTAAATTGAAAAAAATTTAAGCAACATTGCATTATGGCATTATATAGGTTTCAGGTATGCATCATTTTAAATCAACATCAACATCTAATCCCATCGTTCACCATGTATTTGGCCTAGATGTTCCTAAACCACTCTCCAAGGTAGTAACATCAGCTTCAATGTCAGCAACAAAGTTGAGAGTCCATTGCTCCAAAGTCAGCAACATGTTAAAGTCATGTTTTCTTTTTATTTTGAGCATCTGATAGCAGTGAAATGGTTATTTCAGTGTTGTCTTAATGTTCAACACGTTGACTATTAGTGAGATTATGCTATGAAAATAGCATAATCCATTTTCCCGGGATTAAAAAAAGTATCAATGGAGATTTGTTTGCTTCAATTTTTTTTTTGAGAGTATTCTGGACCAGACATTAAAGATAAGGAATTTATCCTGCTTTAATGGGTTCAAAGTCTAGCAAACTAAGACTCATAGAAGAAAATATTGAACTCTTTCCTTTGCTGCCTCTTATATTTTTGCAAGCTGATTTCTGCAAACCATTTCTGGTGAGAAAAATCATCTTCCATCTTTAATTTGAGGAATCATCTGCCTTTATGCATAAAAGAAAAATGCTGTCATCTTGTATCATATATCCAGGATTTATAGTACACAAGAGTTCCAATTTAGGAAAGAAGTAAGACTTATATCTAGTTTTAGTCTCCTGAAATTTCATTTCTTTATGGCACCATTAGCCTTAAACCATTCTTGTTGAGGCTGTTCAAACCCACTCCATTTGGGATTTGCTGAAGATTTTTGTAAAAAATTTATTTTTAACTGAGGTAATGTTGGGATACCCCATCAGGTATTCCTACTATAGTGCACTGTGTGTGTGTGTGTGTGTGTGTGTGTGTGAGAAAGAGAGAGAGAGAGAGAGAGAGAGAGAGAGAGAAAGAAAGAAAATCATAGCACCTGTGGAGCTCACAATCCTAAATACTTACTGTGGTGTCTACAGAAAAAGTTACCATCTGTATTAGTTTCTTTTGTAATATCATACCTTTATTTACTATTATTTTATTTACTATTATTACTAACTTTATATACTGTTTTGATATCTGGCAGGAATAGACACATGTATAACCTTTTTGAAAATTTTTTCTTGGTTATTCTGCATTTTGTCTTTTGAATTTAATCTTTTTAAAAAATTTGTTTTTATTTATGCATACAAGAACTGGGATATAGGCCAGAGGTGTGGAGGGGTGAGAGTATTCACTATGGACAGAATGGGGAGCAGAACAGGCAGATCTACTGAAATACACTACTGAGGGGAACAGTGGCAAGACAGGAGAGGTCTGCTACACCCAGGTCAGAGATGGAAGTCATGTGAAGTCAAGCCTCAGTGGCTGGTAACTTGATAGTGCTGAGACTCCCTGTGCCACCAGGGAGGCTCACTTGCAGTTAAACTGTGGAAACAGCTAGTCAAGCAAATACATTGGGCGTATTGTGTTTGTTTTAATGCTCCCTGTTCTTTGCTTCTTTAATTTTCTCTTTCTTTTTTTAAAAATTATTTTTCAAAGAGATTATATTTTGCAGTTCTAAAGTACTTTATTAAGTATTCAGTACTATCCATACTGCATATAACATATGCTCAATAAATGCTATTTATATGATGGTTCAGCATTAGTTGTCTGCAGCTTTTGCTTGGATTACCTGTCAGCTAGATATAGTCATTGACATACTTATCAGCTCTTAGCTGAAGGCATCTGTGTGAATTGCGTATATGATGGATGATATAGAACAGGTTATATATTTTTAAAATGATTAAGTGCCTAGAGAAACTCCCAATATATTAAGATATAATTTTAATATTCCTTTTTTCTATAGACCTTTTAATAGATTATGTGATCTAAGTTTTAGGGACTATTGGGTTCCCAAAGTAACTTCATATTGTAGATTTCTTTATTTTGTTATATTTATACGCGTAATTGGTTGGAAATGAGTTATCAGGGATATCATTCATTATCTATGCTGTTCAACACTAAATTAATTCTTAATTGACGAGTTAACATAAACAAAATTTACTTTTTATTAAAAAAATGGGCAAATTATTTTCATGGTGAGAATAAACTCTGAAAAGTTAGCTGATAACATTGCTTTCCTAAATTTTTAATATCTCTCTAGACATTTTAAGTTTTACCCCTTATATTTATGCCTCCCCATGTAACTCCAAATCAACATTTTACTGTCTTTTCTGATTTCCTGAAAAAAAGACAATATGCTAGGTGGTCTGGGTTTAAACCCCAGTCCTTCATTTATTTGATTAAAAGCAAAAATTGTCAAAAGTTAGTTTAAAAAAAGTAAGTAAAAATGTTGACTAAGTGAAATCAGTTAAGCTCCTGATTTTGTTTTCTTGTCCCAAATGAAGCTAATGATGTTATCTATCCTCATAGATGTTATGAGACAAGTTGTTATATGCAAAGCACATAAAAAGTTAGCACATAGTGAATTTTTAGTAACACACTTTTATTACTATTATTAATATATGCTGGCATAAAAATAAGTATTTTGTGATGGTTTTAAAAAGTTGTTGCCTATATTTTAAACTGGTTTTTCAAAGATCCCTTACGAGTAGAGATAGAAAAGGGATTATTATGCCTATGGTTTTTTAAAAAAAATTAATTTTCAATTTCTGGAGAGAACAATGAGGAATATAAAATGCTGAGCTTGTTAAATGAAGTGAATGTGAAAATGATGAGTTCTATTCTGATCACCTAATTTGGGAGAAGCTAGGAAAGTGCTACATCTTATGCATATGGAGATAATATTATTGGCTATTGATGAGGTTGACAAAATTTGCTTTAATTAGATTTTGAATTTGTACTTAATAGTTACAACTCTTAGGATGTGCTTAACGGTGCTTTGAGATTCCAACTCACATGGGCTTAGAATACATGTTAATATTTATTACTAATAAGAAATCTCGAGGTAGGCAATCTTGAGAGTTGGTTCTCTGGCTCAGTAATGTCAGAATGTCTGATTAGCAGGTTACGGAGGTTCTCTTGTCTAAATTCTAGTTGCAAGGTAAGTTGTAAAAAAGCACATCATCATACTAACATCTCTGATAGAAATAAAGGGAATGTTTGGAAAAGGAATTTTCTTTCTTTTTACTGTTTAGTGACAAAAAATTTTGCTAAAGCTCTCAGGCCTTATCAATACCTTTAGTGATAAAACTTGTCACACACAATGGACAAGGGGGTAGGAGTTGCTATGACTGCCATATCTCAGTTATAATTCACAGTGTGGCCAAAGCATGTTGCCACCACCCCAAAATAAGGATAGTTGTTGGGAAGGTAACTATATTACCATAATATCACAATATTTATGTAAAAATGGCTTGCAGAATAACGGGGATTAACATGGTGAACAAAACAGACCTATTCCCCTGGATTCATGAGAACTTTTTCCCCCTTTATCGTTTTCCTTTTAAAAGATGTTATTAGGCCAAGTAGGCATTTTCTTGTCCCCTGAATGTTTATGAATCTTAATATGTTAAAGGACCTTTTCTGGATTGTTAGACTTCAAAAATGCATATTTTTAGATCCATGGAAGAAGGAAAAATGTTTTATCCTCACAACTGTGTATTAAGTTTTTTTAGTTTCGGGAAGAAGAAACTAGGGTCTAGAGAAATAATACATTCAAAATGGATAAGTGGTTCTAAAGGTTTTAATATTATCAGTTAGTAACTTTTGAATATTTTGTCCCAGGTATTTTACTGAGTAATTTGCATAGTATGTTTTATTAAATTCTTATGACATGTGAGGGGTATGAGGTATAGGTATAAAGATGAGGAAACTCCCTCTTCTCACTTTTCAACCACTTGGTAAGGAGAGCAGTCAGAGGAATTTCTCGCAGGGCTTTTGATGTAAACCCTACATTTCATTATATTCTAATCATATTGTGTAAACTAAATTCTTTAGTTTTTTTGATAAGAAAGTATGATTTAACAAAAATTGCTAAAAATCTGGAGAATAAAATAGCTCCTCTGTTACTTCCATTTACTTTTCGTGATAAATGTTACGTTTATGTAGTAATGGGAAGACATTAGATTGATGTTTATATTGCATTTTATTTAAAGTTCATCTGTCATTTAAATACCATATCTAAATTTCCTTATTGTTTTTCTAGTGTGTCATAAGGAGTAGAATTCAGTGATGATGGGAATGTGGAAAATTACATTCTCAGAATACCCTATGTCTTAAAAGGCTTAATTATTTTTTAAACCAGGTGATATTTTTTATGATTTATAAATTTAGGTTAAATTTGGACTTCTTAAAATATATGTCTGCCTAATATGTCTATTTATTGAACATGATTTTTAAATCTATTTTTTGAGAAATGTTTTCATACGGTATATAAAATTAGTACATATGCCTTTTCTTGGAAGAAGAACACAGCTTTACGCCATATTCTTTTTTTAAAAAAGATTTATTTAGTTATGCATACAAGCACTGGGGTACAGGCCAGAGGTGTGTGTGGGGGGGTGAGAGGATTCACCACAGAGAGCGGGGAGCAGAACAGGCAGATCAACTGAAGTACACTGCTGAGGGGAGCAGCGGGTACAGCAGGAGAGGTCTCCTGTCATTGCTCTCCCATTTCTCTCCCTCTTTCCCTTCTCTGTGGTGATTCCCTTCACCTGCCTTAACACTGGTCCCTGAGTCCCTTGCTATGCACTGTAGATTAGCATCAGCATCCACTGGGGAAGTGCATGCAAGAGAAAGGATAATGATGAGAGAAAATGGAAGAATGGATGCCCACTGGAGAAGCTGAGAGGAAAGGGAGGAATCAGAATCCTGAGTGCAGGGAAGGATAGAACCTGTAGCTCCAGGGGATTCTCAGTCCTGTTGCAGGCCTTTTTAAACTCTCATCTTCTCACTTATACCTCCACTTTTCCACTCTGCTTTTCTTCTGGACCCCCGACTAGATTCCTTTTTCAAGCCATGGTAGCTCTCACCAGTGACTTGCAACCACCTATGTTCCAACCTGTCCTGGACCACTAG
This sequence comes from Galemys pyrenaicus, assembly GCA_019455555.1. Lineage (NCBI taxonomy): Eukaryota > Metazoa > Chordata > Mammalia > Eulipotyphla > Talpidae > Galemys > Galemys pyrenaicus. Next base: position 2,142,444 of record JAGFMF010011818.1, read on the forward strand.
TTGAGGAAAGAAGGGGCCTGGAGCTCTAAGGAAAGAAGAGGGCAGTATTGAAGGAGAGCCATGTTTAGATCTGTATTCAGCAAAGAAGTAGTATAATTAGCAAAGTATAATAGGCATTTTCATATTGGAACTTAGAATTCTTTTTATTTTACAATCACTTATCCACTGATTTGTTTATTCGGCAATGTACAGTGAACCAGGCACTTTGCTAGGGATTCAGATAGATATATGCTTTCTTCTTTCCTCAGGTTTTTTTTTTTTTTTAATTTAGAAGTATTTCATATTTGATTCTCTTAATTTCAATGTTTTTTTTTAACTTTTGAGGAGATGGACACAACATGTTATATTAGAAAGGCTTGGTAGCCTGACAGAGTTTTAATTCTATTTGTGCTACTTACAACAATGTAATCTTTATTTTACCCTCCTGAACCTGTTTTACTTTCTGTTAATTGCGAATAATATATTTATTGTGAATGATTATGAAAGTGAAAGATAATGTGTGACAAGTTCTTAGTATGGTATTTGGCTTGGACAGCTCTCCATAAAACAATTGCAAAAATCATTACTAGCCCCTAAAATATTTGTTCTTAGCAATAAATTAGTTTATTGCCCAGAATGCTTTAAAGAAAAAATGGACTATGCTCAGAGCAGTTAAAGGATTAATTTTAAAAAACAAACACAAACCTTATCTTCTTTGAGTTGGGACAGGTTGTCAGAATTTATATAAAATGGTTGCATCTGTCAGAATGTCCTCTGAACCCCCTGTGGCGTGGTCCTACTATGACATATTCATTAAGTTATGTGCTATCTCTAGACCTCAGAATAAGTGAGGGTCAATAATAAATTCTTCTGGAATTTTATTATGCACAAATTATTTATTAGTTTGGGTGCTAACTCTGGCTATCTCTGAGTGTAGAAACCAGGTAATCTTACCATAAAATTTCAGGGTGTTCAAGGAGTTCAAGTTAGGAATGCAGCCAAATGTTGGTGATCATCTGGAACCTGGAATAAGAGTGCTGTTAGACTCTTTTTCATTCATCTCTGCTTTTCTTCATGCATATGTTTTTTTCTCTACATAGAACTGATTTTCTCCTTTGCTTTTATTTATTTTTTAAACATTTTTTAAAATTTTTGTGTAGAAGAACTGGAGTGTAGGCCAGAGGTGTGGGGTTTAAGAGAATTCACCAGACAGAGTGGAGAGCAGAACAGATGGGTTTATGGAATACACTGTGGAGGGGAGCAGCGGGAGAGGCAGGAGAGGTCTGCTGTGCCATATGTGGGTCAGCTTCCCAGCCTGGATGGAACTCAGGCTTCAGTGGTGATAGTGCTGGCCTTAACCCCTAGGTCACAAGGGAGGCCCTCCCTAAGCCTTTTGGGGGTAATGTTTGCTCCCACTTCCTACTAGGTTGACATATTAACTCTTGTAATCATTTGCATAGTAATGCTTAGTTCAGTTTTAAATTATTTGTTCCATAGTGTTGGTCAGTTTTACACGTTGGTTCACTTTGTTCTGGCCAGTGAAATTGGGTCCTACAGTATACATTTGATCTTCCCCTGAGAACTGGGAGATTTTCATAGAATGGGGAGGGAGGGGCCTCCCTGGTGGCGCAGTGGGTTAAGCAGCGCACTATGAAGCAAACCGCAGCCACTGCAGCAGCAGCAGGAGTTCGATCCCTGCTGCCGGCCAGGGAGGGGAGGCCAGGGAGGGGACCCACATGGTGCAGCAGACCTCTCCTGCTGTGCCCACTGCTCCCCTCAGCAGTGTACTTCCATTGATCTGCCTGTTCTGCTCCCCGTTCTCTGTGGTGAATCCTCTCACCTCCCCCACACCTCTGGCCTGTACCCCAGTGCTTGTATGCATAAAAAAAAAAAAAAAGAATGGGGAGGGAGACGGTGGCATGACAGATGCTTTTGAAAGAATGTGCCACAAGTGAAAGCACTGAACTCTGTAACATTATAGAAAGTCAACGTAGTGAGTATAAAATCAGATTTTTCAGTGGCAATGTAGAAATTAAAAAATATTCAAGGAATGAAAAAACTGTGAATTGTGTGGTTTTCTATTTCATAATTTCATTGACTTTCTGAACTCCAGCTCTAATAATGCATCAGGCATCTTTTAAAATGTCCCAATCACTGAATGAGTGCTCAGTAGTAATTTGTGTTGCTCTTAGCTTTCTTTTCATTCATTTTCTTTTTACTATTGACTATCATAATGTGGCAAGATGACTAAATATTCCTCTATAGATGTTTAATAGTTATTGTTCCTGTTTTTTTTTAATTTTTAAACCACAAATAAGAATGATTAATAGCTCTGATGTGCTTTAAGTATCAATTCTGTGGCACACTTTTTCTGGACTTCTGATTTAGCTTTGGGAGGAATTAAATTGTGGGTTAAATGATACCTTTGTTTCATGATACTATAATATAAGAGGAACTAGAGCTCCTATTAAGTGTTGGAAATTGGTGTTATATTTTGGATTACAGTTAGGTCTCTAATTTCAATTTCAGTACGGTTTATATATGGCTACCCACCTTGTTAAACTTGATTTAAAGGTTTCTTCCTTTAGAAAAAAAATCTTCGTTGAGATATAATTTCCATACTAAATAGTTCACTCATTTGACGTGAACAATACAACTGTTTTGCTATATCATTGCATTTTAAAAATTGTGGTTAAGTATGTAATGTAAAAATGGCCATTTAAACAGTTCTAAGTGTACATTTCAGGACATTAGTTACATTCACAATGTTGAACAGCTATCACCCCTATTTCCAAAACTGTAAAGAGATATTCTATAATCGTTAAGTGGTGACTCCCCATTTCTCCCCTTTTACTAGCCCCTTGTAACCTCTAATCTACTTTCTGTCTCAGTATATGTCACTTCATACAAGATCCATGTTGAAGCTTCATTTCTTTTCAAGGCTGAGTAATAACTGGTCATATCCAGATCAGGTTTGCTCATACATTCATGTCTATGTTCATATGGTTATTTATATCTTTAGGCTGTTCTGTGAATAATTCTGTGATGAACATTGGTGTACAAGGATCTGTTTGAATCCCTTCTTTTGGTTCTTAGGGGTATATGTATCTAGGGATAGAATTGCTGGGTCATAAGGCAAAATTTAGCTTCTTGAGGAAATGCTGAACTTTTCAAATGTAGCGGTACCATTTTACATTCCTACTGGCAGTGTATGAGGTTTCTAGTTTCCACACATCTTTGTCAACACTTGTTAATTTTATTATGACTATTCTAGAAAGTGTGAATTCATATCGTAGTTTTGATTTGCATTTCTCTATTGGTGATATATAGTGTCTTTTAATGTGCTTATTGCCCATTTTTACATCTTCTTTGGAGAAATATTATTAAAACCACCTCATATTTTTTATTAAAGTCTTTGTTATTATGTTTTTGAAGTCTTTTATATGTGTTAATTCCCTTATTAGATATATGATTTCCTTTATTCTCTAGGTTGTCTTTTTACTCTCCTAATTATATCTTTTATTGTATTAAAGTTTTAAATTTGGATGAAGTTCAATTTATCTATTTTTTTCTTTTATTATCTAATTTTTTTTGGTGTCATATCCAAGAACTCACTACCATACCAATATTATAAAGGTTTTCCCCTGTGATTTCTTCTAGGAATTTTAACATTCAAGTTTAGATCTCCACTACATTATGAGTTAGCTTTTGTATGGTATATAAAACAGCCACAGTCATTCTTATGTATCTTTGTGGAAATAGTTTCCCTGGAACCATTTGTTGAAAAAATTGTCCTTTCATTGAATGTTCTTGTCACCATTGTTGAAATCAATTGGTCATATCTGAAGCCTTATTTCTTGGTCCCTTATTTTATTGTATTAGTCTGTGTGTTTGTTCTTGTGCCAGGACCACAGTTTTTGATTAGTGTAGTATAATTTCATAGTGAGTTTTGAAATTAGAGAGTGTGAGACTTTAATTTTGTTCTTTTTCAACTGTTTGGCTATTCAGAGATCATTGAGAGTTCATATGAATTTTACTATGAGTTTTTCTATTTCTGGGGAAAAAATGCCATAGTTGTTTTGATATGGGTTATACTGAATCTATATTACTTAGGTATCACTGTCATCTTAACAGTATTAAATCTTCTAGTCTGTGAGTATGGGATGTCTTTCACTTATTTAGATCTTTAATTTCTTTCAGTAGTTTTTTATATACATATTTTCACATCCTTGGTTAAATTTATTCCAATTTTCTATTGCAAATGAATTTTTAAAAATTTTCTTTTTGGGTAGTTCATTGTTGAGTGTATAGAGATACAACTAATTTTTTTATAAGAGAGCAATTAAATTGAGATACAGTTTTCATGCCACTGATTTTAACATGTATAATGTTTTTAGTATAGATTCGGTCCTCAGTTAATGTCATAGTAGGAATTTGGAAATTGTGATTTGAAGTGCAATGACATGTAACTAGAAGATCCTGTACTGTCTTTTCCCTCAGTCTCAGTTTGAATTTAATGTTTTTCTCATCAATATTATAATTTAACAATGCTGAATGAAATGTTATTAGTGAACCTGGAGTGTGCCACCATCACTGCAACTCAGTTTTATAAGGATAACACTTATTTATCCTCTTAAGAAACCCCATACTAGTAGCAGTTACTCCACATTATCTCCTCCTTTCAGCCTAAGGCAACAGCTAGTCTACTTTCTGCTTCTATAGGTCTGTTTTACGTAAATGTAATCATAAAGGAGGAAAATATCAATCTCTATGGTGATTTTTTTTTTATCCTACAACTTTGCTGACCTCATTATTAGCTCTAACATTTATTTTTTAATTTTATATGTATTTTACATCATTCTTCATTTTTGTACAATGCATACTTTCTCCTTAGGTGTAGTCCCTGTGAAATTCCCACCACCCATTCACCTGTGTCCCATCACCAGCGTCCCTTGTATTATTCCCTCCCTTGTTTTGTTAGGGTTTTCTACATGTGAAAATAATGTCATTGAGAAAAGGAAGACTTTTGCTTTTTCCTTTCCAATTTGTATGCCACTTTTCTTTTTCTTACCTGATCGTTCGGTCTAGAACTTTTTATATGCCATCCAGTGGAAGTGTCTAAATGGGCAGCCTTGTCTCTTTCCTAACTCAGATAAAACTTTTCAATTTTTTCTATTGAGAATGATGTTAACTGTGCTTTTTTTTAAATTAATGGTGTTATGTTAATGAAGTTTTCTTGTATCCAGTTTATTCATTTTTTAAAATCATGAATACTGAAAAAAGACATTGAATTTTGTTAAATCTTTTCTCTACTTCAGTTGAGATGATTGTTTTCCTCCCCTTGTTATATTAATGTGGTGTCCAGCTTTTGTTACAATATTTTCTAATATGTTTTGAATAGTACTTCTTTTTCTCTTCTCTCTCATTTCAGTATGTGAGATAAGGTGTTTTTTTTTTTTTAAATATCACTCCATTGTCTTTTTGTTTTTTAAAAAAATTTTATTTATGCATACAAGAGCTGGGGTACAGGCCAGAGTTCAGGGAGGTGAGAGGATTCACCAGAGACAGAGTGGGAAGCAGAACAGGCAGATTGACTGAAATACAACTGCTGAGGGGAGGAGCAGGCAAGGCAGGAGAGGTCTGCTGCGCCATGTGGGTCCCCCCCCTGGCCGGCAGCAGGGATCGAACTCATGCTGCAGCCTACTTCATAGTGCGTTGCTTAATCCACTGCACCACCAGGGAGGCCCTGAGATCAGTTCTTAAAAAGATGCTTTAGCTTTAAGAATTTAGGCATTTGGTGGTAAGAACTGAAACATCGTTACCATAGACTTCATTTTTAAAAGTTAAGATAAGGTAGATTATGTCTGAGAAAGTGAGTAATCTTTCCTTACTAGTTTTATTTTACATCTTCATATAGTGATAAAAACCTAGAGGAAGCTTTCATCACACATGTTTTCTAAAAGTATTATGCATTAAGAATCTATTTCAACTAAACAGCAAGTGGTTGTTGGTTTTAACACATATTTATTCTTAACATATTTTCTGTCATTTTGATCTGTTGTTTGTAGAGAAAATATTTATTTTTCATATTTTAGTGTTGACATCTTAAAATTTTTATTTTGAATGTTACAAAGTTGCAAGAATAGTTAAATGAGGTCCCATATATCCTTCTAGATTTGTCATCTTTAACATTTAGTCACTTTGGTGTTGCTCTCACTCATTGGCTCTCCAGACCCCACTCCCCCTACACACATATTTTTCTGAACCATTTGGGAATAAGTTGTAGTTATCTAGACCACTTACCTATTCATACTCAGCAGGTGTCTTCTCATAAAGGCAATTCTCATTGATATATTCAGAATATGATTATCAATTTAGAAAATTTGTGATAATGTATACATATATACATACACATATGTAACATAGTATACATAAACATATAAATTATATGTGTTGTGTTGAAATTTAAGTAGTGTTCAAATTTTTACATAAGAGTTTCTTTCTGTCTCTAGGTTGAGGGTATAAATTCAGAGTATTTTTTCATAAGTTACTTGGATTCTCTGTGAAATTGCTTGTGTTGTAGTTTTCCAACTGAAATTCTCTGTGGTTTTGTTATTCATTTGAAGGTCAAAATTATACAAAAAAGTATATATAAGCGTCACCTCACTTGTTACTTCCCTCTCCCTTCTACCATCTCTATTCAATTTCTGTAGGTAATCAGTTTTAATCTAATTTGTTTGTAGAAGTAAAGTCATATACATACCTATTTTTAAAGTGTACTATACTTTAATATCACCTTGCACTTTTTTCCCTTACTTACTATATCCTGGAAACCATTCCCTATTAATGCAGTTTATAGAATCTTTTTTTTCTTTTTAAAAAGAAATAGCTAAACATAAACAACAACAACAAAAAAAAAAAAAGAAGAAGAAGGAGCTTAAGGAAAAGGGCAATTACAATCAAAAGCAATCAAAGGGGAAAGAAAAAAAACTCAACAAGACCAAAAGTTCAAAGATAAACCAAGGGGACCATAGGGTGTGGCAGGGAGGAAAAGAGGGCAAAGAATGGGATGAGGGTGCAAAGAGCACAGGAGACTCAGGTGATGGTGCACGGGTGGAATGGTGGTGGGAACTCCCTGGGGAATACAAATGATGTCAAATATACTTAAATAATAAAAAAAAAAAGAAATAGCTAAACAGTAGCTCTTTATGCTTGTGCCTTAATTATTCAAATATAGTTTTTCTTGTTTTGGTAGGTTGTTAATATTTTAAAATTACAAATAACAATGCATACATACTTTATATTATTGGAGGTATATTTTTCTAGTAAATTCTTAGATTGTGATAGCTGAGTCAAAGAGTGAATGCAGAGGTGGTTTTGGTAGATATTGCCAAATTTCTAACTGTAGACCTGTTGATATTTTGTGTTCCAGCTAGCAGTGTTAGATTGTTTTTTTCTGCCATCACCCTCATTATGGAAGCATATTTTCCAGATGTAAAATTTGTAGTTATAATAGGTGAAAAATAGTATCTCAGGTTAATACTAATTTTTTAATATGATTTCACTGTTGAAGTGTTTAAAGATTTTCTTTTTCCTTCTGTAGAAATAGAAAATTCAAGACTAATGCTATAAAAAATAAAGAATTTTATTTGCAATTATTTTATTCAATTGTTGCCTTACCAACAAGAATTATTTTGGATAAATTATCTAAGCCCAGATGTCTTCAAACTAGGAAATTGAAAAATTTTTCAAATGAATTAATTTACCCTTTTAAACTGTTGGCCACATTTCAATTACTTGTGCCATTATTTTATATCTTCTGAAAACAGATGGTAACCTCATTATTGATTTCTCCGACCTTTCCCTCAAAATGTCCTAAATTCTCATAATCACTGATTAAAATATTTGTTGGGCATGCTCTTAATTTTTGTGTCATGATTTAAGATTAATATTTGTTATAATATCATTTAATTTTTTACTTAAAAATTAAGCAGATGGGTATGCAATTGTATATCATTGTGGCTTTAGTGCATTTCTTCGGTTGCTTATGAGTTGGAGTATCTTGTGATGTGATGGTGGGCCATTTGTGTTTGCTTTGTAGTTTTTTACTGACTTGTTTCTTTTCTCTTATATTGATTGGTAAGAGTTCAATATATATTCTGAATTCTAATCCATTTTCATTTGTTTGGTTACAAATGCTTCTAGTGAGTGTCTTGCTGTTTTGGTGCCTTCTGATGGAAACAATTATTAATTTCATACACTCAAATTTATTACTTTCTCTATAGTTATACTTTTTAAAAAGAATTCTTATTAAACCCAATTCATAGTGCTTTATATACTTACTGACTTTTAAACAACCTGGAATTGACTTTGTGTGTGTTTGAGATACTATTCCAATTACATTCTCTTCCTAAAAATGACCATTGTGTCAATATTGGCAATTAGGTAGTTTACTCTTTCCCTAAATTTGTATAGTGCTAACACTATTATAAGTTATATCTATACATGTGCAGATTTGCCCATGTGCTCTTTATTCTGTTCCTTTGGTCAGTTTGTCTTCTTGCCACATAAACTATTTGATTTATTTGAGTCTTGGTTGAAATAGTGTAAATCTTTCTTCTTTTTCTGTATTGTTTTACTTTGTCAAAAGTCTTGGTGTTTTGGACATACTTATACTTTTAGAACTAACTTGTCAAGTTCCATGAGAAAACTTGGGATTTTTATTGTAATTGCATACATTTTTGAGGTAGAATTGACATTTTTATCATATTGAGTCTTCTTATCCGAGTACTTCTTGGGTCTTTAAGGTTCAGTGAACACTTATAATTTATTAAGGGTACAGACATATTTTGATAGATTTATTAACACTTTAAAAAGGGTTACCATAAAATTTTTTTATGTGTAGGACTGAAAATGACTTACCTCTTTTTAGCAACTTGATTTAGTTATTAATATTAATGATGCACATCAATTTTTTGGTGAGGTTTTCTGTGTAGATAATCACATTATTGCAAATAATAACTGCTTTCTTCCTATTCACCTTAATGTCTTTTATTTCTTACTGTTTTGTTATATTGTTATTGTTAGGAAGTGATAATATTTTAATAGAAGTCATCCTGGTTTGTTTCCTGATCTAAAAGAAAATGTTTTTTTCCCCTGCTGTTTTGCTGCTGTTGCAGTTACAGTTATCATTTATCAGGCCATGGAAATTTCCTTTTATTCTTCATTTGTTGGTAGTGTGGTTTTCAGAGATGGCAAGAGTAGTTGTTTAATTTTATTCAACAATGTATATGAATATATTCATTTTATTAGTTATTGATAATCAGTAATTATACTTTTATTGATCTCCCCCATTTGTTTATATGGTGAATTATGTTAATTTTCTAATAAAATGACTGTATCCTGAGGTTAATATTTTTATTACATTATTTCAGTTATGCATTGTTTGATTAGTGGATAAAATTTTGATGAGAATTTTTGCATCTATATTCATGAACAAGATTGTAATTTTATAGTACAAGCTTAGGGTGAAATGAGTTGGGTACCTTTACCTCTTTATTTTTTAGAAAAGTTGGTTTAATGTGGGAATTTATTCTTACTAGTGCGTTTGGCTAATAAACTATTCCAGATTGGTGTTTTCTTTGTGGAAGATTTAAATTACTTATTCAATTTATTGGAAATTTATATTTATAAAAATATCACTTACTTTTTCTACAGGTTTTTAATTTTTTTGCTTCTGTTTTCAAATGTATTGGCATAAGTTGTTGACAGTATCTCCTACATTTTGTTTAATCTCAGTTGTAGCTGAGTTCCCAAAGATGTCAGCAAAACCAGTATTGCAGAATTTTACCTATTCTATGTATTTTATTCTACTATTACATTCATGTTTTTAACCCCATTTTAACTAACTTTTGTGTATTGTGTGAGAGTGGTCTCATGTCATTCCTTTTCATGTGGGTGTCCAGCTTGCCCAACACCATTTGTGGAATAGCCTTTCCCTTTTCCATTGCAAGATTTTGTTCCTGTGTCACAAATTAACTCCATAAAAATGTGGGTTTATTTCTTGACATTCAGTTCTATTCAGTTGGTCTGTGTGTCTGTTTTTATTCCAAAACTGTACTGTTTTTGTTAGGGGGAAATGATGTTCGGTTGGCCTGTAATATTTTGATTACTGTTGCCTTGTAGTGTAATTTGAAGTCTGGGAACATAATACCTCCATTCCTCTCTTTCGTCAGAATTGCTTTGATTCTTTGGGAACATTTGTGGTTCATGTATAAATAAAAGTATTTTTTTCAATTTCTTTGAAGAATGCCATTGGAGTCATATAAGGATTGCATTAAGTTTGTAAATTAGGCCATAAAATGGCCATTTTAGCAGTGTTATTTTTCAAATCCATGTACATGGAATATCTTTCCGTATACTGTGCCTTTCTTTCCTTTTAACCATGTCTTACAGTTTTATTGTATGGATCTTTCACCTCCTTTGTTAATTCCTAGGTATTTTGTTCTTTTTTTTTTTTTAAAGATTTATTTATTTATGCATATAAGAACTGGAATATAGGTTAGAGGTGCAGGGGGTGAGAGGATTCACCAGAAACAGAGTGGGGAGCAGAACAGGCAGATCGACTGAAATACACTGCTGAGAGGAGTAGCAGGTGAGATAGGAGAGGTCTGCTGCACCATGTGGGCCAATTCCCTGGCCAGGGATCAGAGTTGCACTGGTTGCAGATAGCTTCATAGTGCTGCAACTTAACCCCTTGCCCTACCAGGAAGGCCCCTTGTTCTTTTTTTATGCAGTGGCAAATGAGATTGTTTTCTTGATTTCTTTCTCTTGTAGTTTGTTGTTTATATATATAAATGCACATATATAAAAGGTTTTTTGTATATTGATTTTGTAGCCTGCCACTTATCTGACTTATTGTCTTTAATAGTATTTTAGTGGAGTCTTTAGGGTTTTCTATATTAATCATGTCATATACAAAAAAGTGACAGATTTACTTCTTTTACAATTTGGATTTTTTTCTTTCTTTTGCCTAATTGCACTAGTTAGCATTGTTGAATAGGAGACATCCTTGTCTTATATCTTGTTTTAGAGGAAACATTTTATTATTGAGTATGGTATTAGCTGTTGGTTTATCATACATAACCTTAATTATGTTGAAGTATGTTCCTTCTATCCTCATTTTAGTGAGAATTTTATCATAAACAGATGTTGAATCTTGTCAAATGCATCTGATACAATCATGATTTGTATCTTTCCTTTTGTTGTGGTGAATTATTATTTGTGTGTGTTGAACCATCCTTGCATCTCTGAATAAATTCCACTTGATCAAGATGTGTGATCCTTTTACTCTCTTACTGATAATGATTTGCTAAGATTTTGTTGAGAATTTTTATGTTCATCAAAGATTTTAGTCTATAGTATATTTATTTTTGAGATATCTGTGTATTGTTGGTGTCTGGGTATTGTTGACCTCATAAAGTGTGTTAGGAAGCATTTCCTCTTAGATTTGGGGAGAATTTGGGAAGGATAGGCATTTGTTTATTTTTGAAGTTTTCCTTTTTTTTTTTTCCTTAAGATTTATTTATGCATACAAGAGCTGGGGTTTAGGCCGAGGGGCAGACGGGTGAGAAGATTCACCAGAGACAGAGTGGGAAACAGAACATGTGGGTCTACTGTAGTTCTGAAGGGGAGCAGCAATCAAGACAGGAGAGGTCTGCTGTGCCATGTGGGTCAGCTTCTTGGCTGGGAATCCAACTTGGCTGTGGTGGGATAGCTTCATAGTGCTGTGTCTTAACCCCTGTGGCACCAGGGAGGCCCTCATTTTTGAAGTTTGATAGAATTCAATAGTGGAACCATATGGTCCTGGGCTATTTATTTTTGGGAGACTTTTATTTACAGTTTCAGTTTCCCTGATTGTAAATTTCCTGTTCAAATTTTCTATTTCTCATTCAGTCTTGGGTGGTTGTATGATTTTTAAAAATTTGTCTAGTTCTGCATTATCCTCCTTGTTGACATAAAGATGTTCATAGTAGTCTCTTATGATCCTTTAATGATGTGTGTTCTTTCTTCTCTTTTATTATTCTATTTATTTGAATTTTCTCCTTTTTTCATAGTCAGCCTAACTAGAGGTTTATAGGTTTTAGCCTTTCAAAGAACCATTTTTTGTTTTATTGATCCTTTGTACTGTCTTTTTGATTTTTACTTTATTACCCCATTTTAAAATATTTCCTTCTATTGACTATTAGTTTTTGTTCATCTTTTTCTAGTTCTTTAAGTTGTAAGATTAGATTTTGATTTGAATACTTTCTTATTTCTTTATATGGACTTTTATTACTATAACTTTATTGATGATTTTGCATCATCTCATAGATTCTTATAGTCTGTGTCTTCATTTTCATTTGTCTTTGTTTTACAATTTCTCCTTTTTCTCATTAACCTTATAACATGGTGCTTATGACATGGTGCTTAGTATTCTTGTTTTTGAAGTTTTCTCTGCTTTATTTTTGTGATTAATTTCTGATTTGGTGCCATTGTGAGCAGAGAAAACACTTGAGATTATTTCAGTCTTCATAAACTCATTGAAAGTTGTTTTGTGACCCAAATGGTACCATATATCCTTGAAAATGCTCCAGGTAGCCTTGAGAAGAGTCTGTACTTTTTTGGATGGAGTATCCTATAAATGTCTTTAAAGCCCATTTGATCTAGTTCCTTTTTTAAGGCTGTTTTTTCCTCATTTGTTTTCTGTCTGGTTGCTTATGAGGTGTTCAAGACACCTGCTAATACTGTGTTATGGTCAGTGTCTGTGTTTAGTTTTATTGATAGCTGATTTACATATTTTGATGCTCCTTTGTTGGGTGCATATATGTTGTTTTGTGTTACGTTATATGCTGTGATGTTTCATTCCCCTATTCATTATATAATGCTCTTCCCTGTCTCTTGTTACTTTTTTAAACTAGGTTCTAAATGGAAAGAAAATAAATCTTGAGCTCCTATGTTAGACCTATTTTTACTATTTTTCTTCCATACATTTTGCCTTTGGTTTCTTGTTTTATTTATTTATTTATGCATACAAGAACTGGGGTACAGGCAAGATGTGCAGGGGGTGAGAGGATTCACTAGAGACAAAATGGGGATCAGAACAGGTGGATTGACTGAAATACATTGCTTAGGAGAGCAGCAGGCAAAATAGGAGAGATCTGCTGCACTAGGTGTGTTAGCTCCCTGGCTGGGGATTGAACTCATGCTTCAGTGGCTGCAGATAGCTTCATAGTGCTGAGAGTTAACCAATTGTGCCACCAGGGAGGCATGATGTCTTGTTTTTAAATATGGTTACTTTTTTTCTTTTTTAACGATTTATTTATTATGCATAGAAGAACTGGAGTACAGGCCAGAGTTGCAGGAGGTGAGAGGACTCAACCAGTGACAGAGTGGGGAATGGAACAGGCAGATCAACTGAAACACACCGCTGAGGGGAGCATCGGGCCAGGCAGGAGAGGTCTACTGTGCCACGTGGGTCCCCTCCCTGGCCAGGGATCGAACTCATGCTGCTGTGCTGCAGATACTTCACAGTGCTGTGCTCAACCCGCTGTGCCACCAGGGAGGCCCAGGTTTCTTTTGTTTTAATATAAGTCCCTTTATTGTTTCTGGCAAGTTCAGTTTAGAGGAGATGAGTCTCTTCAACTGTTGTTTATTTGTAAAATTCTTTAATCCTTCTTTAGATCTGAGTATTGCCCTAGCTTAGTAGCATATATTTATTCCATTTCAGCATGCTGAGTCTTTCATTTCATTCTCTTACAGCCTATAAGGTTTCTACTGAAGAATCATCTGATAGTCTTGAGGGTGTTCCCTTATGTGAAAGAAAAATCTTAGTTTTTTTCTAGTGTTTTTATAAAACATTCTTTCTTTAGATTTAATTCTTCCATTTTAATTATGATTGTAATTAATATGGTACAATTCTATGACCTCTGTATTCAACATTGTTGGAATTCAGTAGCTTTATGGCCTCTATTGTTCAAGTGAAAGGAAGAGTTACATTTTCAGTTTAAATCAGAAGGTAGATATCATTAAATTTAGTGAGGAAGGGATGTTTAAAGTTGACATAGCTAAAAGCTAAACCTCTTGCAGTAAACAGCCAACTTGTGAATGCAAAGAAATAGTTCTTGAAGGAAGTTAAAACTGCTGCTTCACTGAACACATAAATGAGTAGAAAGATAAATAGCCTTATTACTAATATGGAGAAAACTTTAGTGATTTGGGTAGAAGATGAGACCAATCATAACATTCCATTAAACCAAAGCTTAATCCAGAGCAGTGCTCTAACTCTCTTCAATTCTTTGACTGCTGAAGAAGGTGAAGCAACTGCAGAAGATAAGTGGGAGTTTATTTCATGATATTTAAGGGGAGTGAAGTCATCTCTATAACACCAGACAAATGCAAAGTCAAGCATTAAATATTGATGTATAAACTACCATGAGTTATCCACAAGATCTAGTTAAGATAATTGATGGCTGTACTAAACAACAGACTTTCAATTAGATGAGACAGTTTTGTTAGAAGAGATGTTATGTAGAATTTTTATATTTAGAGAGTAGAGCCTTACTTTTAAGTTCGAAAAGACATGCTAACTCTTCTGTTAGTGGCTAACATAGTTGGTGACTTTAAGTTGATGTCATTGCTAATTTATCATTTTGAAGATCCTTGGGCCTTTATACATGATGCTAAATCTACTCTGCTTGTGTTTTGTAAATGGAAAACAAAGACTGGATTATCATCCATCCATATAAGCACATCTGCTTATGACATAGACTGCTGACTCTTTTGAGCCTACTTTTGAAACCTACTGCACAGTTAAAAGGATTCCTTTCAAGAATCCTTATTGCTTATTGATGATGTTTTGGGTTACTGAAGAGTTCTGATGGAGATGTACACGATTAATGTTTTCATGTCTGTTAACATGGCATTCATTATTTAGCCCATGAGTTGTAAAATACTTTGGACTTTCAAGTCTTATTATTTAAGAAACATGTTTCATAAGAGTAGCTGCCATAGTCATTCTGTTGCTGAACCTGAACAAAGTCAGCGGAAAACCTTCCAGAAAGGATTTACCATTCCAGATGCCATTAAGAACATTTGTGATTGGTAATAGGAGGTCAAAGTGTCAACAAAACAAGAGCTTGGAAGAAGTTGCTCCAACCCTCTTGCTTGACTTGAGTATTTCAAGACTTCACTGGAGGAAGTAACTCAGAAGTGTTGGAAACAGCAAGAAAAGTAGAAGTAAAGTGGTACCCGAAGATGTAACTATTGCTGCACACTCATGATATACCTTCAACAGATGGGGAACTGCTTCTTACATATGAGTAAGAAAGTGGTTTCTTGAGATGGACTCTACTGGTGAAAATGATGTGAACATTGTTCAGATGACAACAAAGAATTTATAATAGTATAAAATCTTATCACACTTCTACCCACTGTTGTAACTTACTGTTGGTAGAGAGCTGTCAAACAACATGGCATAGTATAGAGAAATCCGTGAAATTTAAGCAAATCAGTGCAGCAAACTTTATTTTTGTTTGATTTTCAGAAATTGTCACAGTCGCCCCCAACTTGCATTCACTATTACAATACTCAAATAGATGCTATCAGTATGGAGGAAAGATCCTCCTCCAGCAAAGAAAAATTACAAGTTGCTTAAGACTCAGATGATGCTTAGCATTTTTTAGTAGTAAAATATTCTTAAATTAAAATATATTTATTAGACATAAATCTATTGCACATCTAGTAATTGTGTGACTCATTTTATTGTTACATTTGGTTTATTTCAGTGTTCTGGAATTGAACTCACAATCTCTCTGAGATATTCAAGTACCTACCTTCTTAACTAATGTTTTCTGTTATTCTGGTACAGAAATTGGGACTGGGAGGGATGCTAGCTTTAGATTCCTATACTGTGCCTTGTGGTTCCCTTATATCTCCCCTACATGTTTTCAAATAGTCTTATTTATAAAATAGCTTTACTCAAATTAATATAATTTATTTCCTGCTGGGAGCTTGACTCATACACAGTGGCCAGAGTCTCACAATTTATCCAGTCCAAATTTGTTCAAAACTAGCATTCCTTGCTTATTTTTATCACTATTCATTTCCTAGCTCCTATTGTTTTCACCCCTACTTTCTGTCAGTGTAAGATTTCTTTGATCATCTTCTCTGTGTATGAATTCTAAACAGAGATCCAGTGTCCATTTCCCATTTTTAAAATCCAGACCACTAATGCAGAAACCTCTAGTAGATTGGGCTATACACTAGAGAATACCCTTCTATTCTAAAGTACTAGTGGTACATACCTTCAGATGAAATAAGTTGTTGAGCTATTTCAGTTACATAATGCTCAAATATACACCTTTGATCTTATACACACTTACCACACTTCTATCCATTGATGCAAGCAGAAGAACTCTATCCATATATAATGACTTTTAGTCATATTCACTCCTTTTTGTGTGAGAATAAAGAAGGATACGAGAGACAGAAAGTGGACAGCTGAATTTCTCTTTGAGACAACAGGACATAAAATGATTTTATAATTGTTTAAACATCAGTTTATCTCCTTCAATAAGAGATCGGAATTTCATGCATGATATTAAAGGATTTTTATAGTTCCCATTTTCTAGTTGTGATTTCTTTGAATTTCTTTTCAGAATTCTTTAACAACAATGTGTATTTACCCCAAAGGTTTTTTGTTGTTGTTGTTGTTTTTTATCTCAGTGGATAATTGTTACAAAATTGGGATTATCACTCCTTCACTTACTGTCTCTCTTCATTTGCTTATATTGCTCCTTCTGTGTGGAATAGCTACACTGCATACCTAGGCAAAGAAGCAAAATTTTACATAATCTTTAAGGTTCAGTTCCTTTGTATTTACTCTGTGAAGCATTAGTTCTTACTAAGAAATCATATTTTTTTCTCACTGATCCTGAAGCACTTTATCTTTATTGAAACTTTATATATTCTTTGTGTTTGTGTGTGTATTTAGACAGTCTGTCTTTAAGATTGAGAGCTTCTTGAAAGAAAGTACCATATTGTAGTCATATTTGCTTTAAACTACAGTGATTACCTTTATTCTTTGTCATGTGTTAACTTGCTAAAGTTATATTACAGGGATACATGGATGAGTGTGAAAAAATAATTTATTTTATGAGACTTACTGAAGCTTTCTGCTGCCATGAAATTTGCTACTTTTAACACCATGGAATTTGTTGTTAAATTATATATCTAGCATTGAGAGTTAGAATACAAAAAAGCTTAACATGAGAATAATCTGGTTTCATTTGTACCTCCCTACTGCTTTACATTATTTCATGTATTATTTGATGTTTAAAAATACATTACTCATTAAAAATGTAATCGATATATAAAAAATAAAATATTTTCTTACGAAAATCAAACCTTTTCTTAGAGTTTGGTGAAATTATTAACTTTGACGTAATTCTTAATCATAATTAAAATTTTTGTTGTATAACTAAGAAATACCATTATTTATATCTACTGCGTCATTACTTACATCTGCCTTGTTTCACATTTTATTTGGAAAGTAATTGATGTTACTTTTTGTTTCAGCAAAACCATTTACTTCTAAAGTGAAACAAATGCGATTACATAGAGAAGACTTTGAAATACTAAAGGTGATTGGTCGAGGAGCTTTTGGAGAGGTAAGAGAAAGATTTTACAGAAGTTCTGCTAATTGTCTTGGAAACTATGTTATACCGTCTTGGAGAGAATTTAACTGATGTATTATTTACTTGTTGTAACAGATATTACTGATCATAAAATTACTAATGTTTTGAGTAAAATATTTATATATAGAGATTTTTTTCTACATATCAGTGTAAATACACTTATGCTTCTGGACTCTTGTTCCATTCTATTCATACTGTCTTTCCTGTGTCAATATCGCAGTGTCTTAAATTAGTTTATAAGTTATCTTGATATCTGGTAGATTTGTACTCCAACTTCCTCCTTCTTTTCCTCTGTTCTCAGCCCTTTATGTTTTAATATAATTTTAGGATCAGTTTTTCAATTCTTACTGAGTTTTAAAAATCTACACTCATACCTGCATTTCTTGCCTCTCTTCAATGGAATTTTGATTATATTTACAATGAAACTAGAGATCAATTTGTAGATAATTTATATCTTAACTATATTGAGTCAGCTAATTCAAGAACATGGTATATTTCTCCTTATATTTAGGACATTAAATTTTTCCCACTAATGTTTTGTAGTTTTCATTCAGAAAAGAGTACTGCTTCACCTTTTAGCAAATTTATTTCTAGGTATGTGATTTCTTTATGCTGTTTTAATTAGAATGATTTGTTAAATTTCATTTCCTAATTGGTCTTTTTTTTGCTAATACTTACAGCAGCCTTGCTAATTTTACTGTGTATCATGAGTTGTATTGGATAACATCATATAATGTATCAGCATCTTTTGAAGTGCTCATGTCTTTTCTCCTTTATTCTGTGTTGAATTCCAGTGATTTATTTTCAAATGCTAACATAACTTTGAACTTCTAAAAGAAACCCAACTCTGTTAGGATTTTATGTCTCCTTGAAGTAATTTTTCTATATGTGTATGTGTGTTTTTAAGATCTCTGAGAGAAGTTGACCTGAAGTTATTCTACTTCTAATGTCCTCTTCAAATTTTGGTATCTTGGTTATTGTGGCTTCATGAAAAGAGGGCGTTATTAATTCTTGCAAACAGTTCTCTAGAAGAATTCAGAAAGATTGTTATTATCTTTTTCTTAGATGCTCAGAAGATTTCACTAGTGAAGCCACTTGGACTTGGAGGTTGTTAGTGAGAGAGTTTTAAATTACGTATATAATTTCTTTGGATTGGAGTAGTTCCTCATTTTCCTGTGTGGCAGAATTTTTGTGTATGTTTTCCCCTTGTGTTTGATATAATTTACCATTGAAATCATCTGGACTTGGATTTTTATTTTGGGAGATTTAATGCTGTTAATTTCATGACAGTTATAGAGTTATTTAGATTTTCTACTTCATCTTGTGTTAACTTTTTTTCATGGAATTTATTTTGTTTAAGCTTTCAAATATGTAGTTATTTGTAATACCCATTTTTTAAATAAGACAAAAATACTGATACATTTTAAACTTGTGTTTTAGTCTTTTCTTATTCTTGGTCAATCATATGAGAGACTTTTCTCTGTTATTATAGAACAAATTGAACCAGTTATTAAACTAAAAGTGCTTTGGATTTGTGAATTGTCTTATATATTTGTCATCTTTTTAAATTTATTTTTCATCGTTGTTATTTCCTCCCTTCTACACTCTTGTGTTTATACACTCATCTTTTTCTAGTTTCTCAAGGTGGAACTTAATTTCTTTGATTCTTTTCCATTGCAATTTAATTTTTAAAGCTATAAGTTTTCGTCTGAGCTGGCTTAGGTGTATCCAACAGATTTTAATATGATTTTGTTTTCATTTGTATAAAAATAGTATTTAGCTTCTTTTGACTGATAATTTTAATAAATGATTCATTTAATTTCGGGGCTCTTCAAGTTAATGTTATTGCTACTTTAATTTTTGTTATGGTTAGAATTCATACTATAATTTTTTAATACCTTTGAAGTTTATTCCAATTTGTCTTATAGTCAGATGCCTTTATGAATAGTCCATGTACTTGAAACTTATTTTTATTCTACTTTTGTTACTTACAATGTTTTGCAAATGATGGTTAAGTCAAAATGATTGGTACTGTCATTAAGATCTTCCACAATTTCCTGATTTTTGTTTTGTTTTCTTGGAAGGGGAGTATTTAAAGCTTTGTATACAATTGTGGGTATGCGTGTTCCTTTCCCTGCTGTGGTGTTGATGTTTCTCATGCATTTTGAAAATCTTGATTGGGATATTTTCAGTTTTCACATGTTCCTGGTACAGTTAGATTGTGACCAAGGGGTACCCTGGGGCTCCCCAACTTACATGTTCTAAAGGGATCTGGCTATCTCTGTCCATGAAGGCAAAACACTTACTGTCAAAGAACTTTAATAGAACCAGTATGTATAGAGAAAGAAGAACAAAATTCCTAATAAGGGTTTTTCCAATAAAACACCCAGTTCCCTCATGGGAAAAATTCCAGCCAAACAGGATTGGCTGAAGTGGTTTGCTGAGGCCCAAAGGGCTGCCACTACTCTAAGGTATCTTCTGGCAGGGAATAATAGAAAGGGTCGAAAGGGGCCAGGCAATTCTGGGACACAAGGAATATAATCAAAGTGGAAATCAAGATCAAGGCTGCTATTTCAGCCTTCACACAGATCTCACCCACCTACCTCTCCAGTGTCTCTCCATGTGTCTCCTTCTCAGGAGTACCACGGTGTAAGTCAGGCCGCAGGAACAAGAGCGCACCCTCTTCTTTTGTCTGAACCTACCCTGCCCTCTGTGTTAGACAGCTTCACTTGACCACTCAGCTCCAGTTTTAGTTAAATGAGGGCCAGAGGAAGTGGTACTTCCCCTTTTATGGCGATGTCTCTGTAACGTACATCAGTTCTTTAATCATTACACAAGTTTCCTTTTATGTAGGGTAGCATTCTTGGTCAGCACAACAAAATGGTGGAATTGCGATGAAGAAAAAAGTTCTCTATCTCTGAGAGATCTTCAGGATGTATTGTAAAGTGAATAAAATAAGATAGAATTTTATATACATATGTGGTATTTGTTTAATTACTAGTATTTTCATAAAGTAATATATTAAAGGGAAAGGAGACATTTCTAAGTGGAATCCATTTTTATCTTTGAAACATCTAAATGTATCTTTTAAAGATCATTAAAAAATTCTTACAGTAAGTTGAGGTGATAATCCACAATTCTGTGGCTCAAAAAAGAAATAATTCTAAATTTAAACTTACCCAGATAATAGAAAAAGAGGAGATGCTTGCTGAAAACCTGCTGGTCTGTTGTGTAGTATGGAGATTGCCAATACATGGGGATTTCCTTCCAGAAACCAATCATTTTTTTGGAACAGAAATTCCAGGGGTCAGGGGAAAGCCCCCATACATATAACCATCCTCAACTATGTAATAAGTGAGCAAGTTTTTAGCAGGCATCTCCACATTTTCACCCAACTCATTTTCAAAACTGATAAGAATTTAAGGAGACAATTTTGGTAAGTGTATGTATGATTTACTTTTATCACAAAAGTCAGTCTCTGTGGTGGGAAGGAATAGGTTGTGTTCAGGGATGGTACATGGGGATGGTTTCTGGTTTGCTTCAATGTTCTTTTTAAAAAATATATAATTTATATATATTTTACATCTTTGTTCCTTTTTGAACAATATTTGCTTTCTCCACTTTAATGTTCTTGATCTGGTTTTATTTGTTTGCTTTATAATTGTGTTAAACTCTGTATTTCATTTATGTGCGTATGTATAATAAAGTTTAACTTAAAAATAATTTGTAAAAGCTATAATAACCAATGGAACACATATACATGTAACAAATTAGCTTTAAAATACATAAATAACAACTGATAGGACAACTTTGAAGAGCTCTTACTTTCCCCTCTCAGATTAGCAATTAAGCAGTTTTAAAAAGCAGGACTTATTTTTTGACGGTGGATTTTTTAAAAAAGATTTTATTTATTTATGCATATAAGAGCTGGGGTATAGGCCAGAGTAGTTGGAGATGAGAGGATTCACCAGAAACAGAGTGGGGAGCAGAACAGGCAGATCAACTGAAATAAACTGCTGAGGGGAGCTGTGAGCTAGGCGGAGAGGTCTGCTGCGCCATGTGGGTCCCCTTCCTGGCTGGGGGATCGAACTCGTGCTGCTGTGCCATGGATGCTTCACAGTGCATCCCTCAACCCGCTGCACTACCAGGGGGGCCTGACAGTGAATTAATCATTCTGTTCCATGTTAAAATGATCAGTAGAAGAAAGCAGTGATTTTTTTGAAGTCAGTAAAAGCTGGTTTCTCCTAAACTAACTTCATCAAGGAATTAGAAATTAGTAAAATCTGTATCCAGTAGGGCCACCTTGTTTTGTTTTAAGGTAATCTATTGGGATTTATTCTCTGCAGCTAGCACAGAATTCTAGCTAGTGTTAGAATTGTTTATTCACACGATCAATACAGGTTCATTGCAAATAAAACTAAAACAATCATTCTATACAAAAGAATAGAGAAGGCATGTAATAAAGACAACAACAAAGAAGGGACAAAGAGGCTTTCTTTATTTAAAGGCTGCCTGCCATCTCTAAACTTACTCCAAGTCTAGAAAATAACTGCTTGGAAGATATAATTGAGAATTTACATCCTTGTTAAGAATTCCATTTTCTATTCTTTTGGAAAACCTGGAGCAAATCCTCTAGATTCACACTCAGTTTTGCTCTTGGAGATACTCTGTTGGAAGGAGGGTTTGGAAGTTGTTTGTAGCAGGATTTGAAATAGCAGGCACTGTGTAGAACTGGTCTATGTGAAAGTCCTTATTAGGAAATTTAAAGGGCTCACTTGCCTTGTCAGCAGTGAGGATCAAACCATTAGGACTGAGATGTAGCCAGGGTTTGGAGTTATTTTGTGTTTAAGAGTTTTGTGAAAACCCAAAAATTGATTCAAACAGAACATACAAGGTTTGGCCTAGTCTAGTTTTTAAATGCAGCCCTAATATATACTAGCTACTATCTGAACTCTTCAATTTGATCTGAACTTAAAAAAAAAAAAATAGAATTCCTACTTCCATATACCACCTTAACCCAACCTGCCATATTAAAAAAAGAAAATAGTGTGTGCAGGACTGACTGGATAGGGTGCTGTAGTTTAATTCTTTTTTTTTTTGGTGCTGATCATTGATCAGCACCATGATTTGTGATATGATTCCATAGCAGTGCTTTTCACACCAAATTTGAAAACCAGTTGCCATCCTAATCAGTTTTCTAAGAATTGGCAGCTAATCTAAGGGGTGGAGTTCTCCACTCTTCAGTGCATGATGCAGATGATATATCTCCTTCATTTTGTTGGTGACATTGAACTTGAGGCTTGTATTACAGTCAGTTGGCACACACAGGGAAGGCTCCCTCTACTGGTCTATTATTGAAAATATCAGCTGTGATCATTGCACAGTAGAAACTGTAGCTATAATGTTTATTGTCTTTGTAGGATGGAGCATAGCCAAGCTCATGGGTCTTGTTGTGTACTTGGGAGAATCTCTTCATCCTCATCGCTTGATAGTGGAGAGCCATTGTAAGGCTTGCATGGGGGAATAGAAATGGCCTGCTGCCTATATGCAGGGGTGGGGGGGAGGATAGAAGAGTACCTAGTACACATCTGGGATTTATAGAGGCCACCAGCTATGACTCCTTTCTTGGTTAAGAAATTCCAGAGCCAGAATGAAAACCCATTACAGTCATCCCTGTACTGCACAATACACGAGCAGCTTTTCAGCAGGCATGTCTGCATAGGCATTTATTACATTAATGTGAATGCAGATCTGATCAGAAATGTTTTTCATGACCCCAGACACCCAGGAAGAAACACAGATTGTTGATGATTTTGTTTGTTTGTTTTTAGCGTTGAGGTAGTTTGGGCACTATTTTTGGATATCAAAGTTTAAAACTGCTCTCTCAGGCATTCGGGTCTATCTGGGAAAGTGTGAAATAGGCTACATATAACTGATGTCTGCATTATAGAGGCTGAACAGTTTTTCTGCGGGAGGTGAAATAGTGTCTCTTTGGAATACTAGGCAGCACACATTAGGCAGAAAATGATGTCTAGTACCCACTTCATTTTAGAATCTGGATCCTGTATTTACTGAAGCTGTGGAGACCTTGAGCCTGCAATTGCCATGTTCAATCCTAATACCTGGTTCCTGGAATCCAGCCCCACCATTGTTGCTACTTGGAAAAGATATGAAGCATTTTAATAACATGATTATTACCCAGAACCTAATAGATGAAGGTAGAGTTACATAGCTAATAGAGGATACACATTCTTTCGTAGCACAGTTATTAAAACTTACCATGTTCTGTGCCATAGTTGGTGCCTCAATACATTTATATTTTTTAAAGATTTATTTATGCATGCAAGAACTGGGGTACGGGCCAGAAGTGTGGAGGGTGAGAGGACTACCAGAGACAGAGTGGGGAGCAGAACAAGCAGATGAACTGAAATATACTGCTGAGGGGAGCAGCAGGTGAGGCAGGAGAGGTCAGTGATTGAAGTTGTGCTGCAGTGGCTGCGGATGCTTCATAATGCTATACTTAACCCCTTGTGCGACCAGGGAGACCCCCTCAATAATTGAAAAATCATCTGTGAGACTATAATGTCTGATTTTAATAAATATAGTTAGAAATTAATATTACTCAGAGAGTGAAAATTGACCAACATATTTTTACTTTTATTTACTTTTTTAAAGACTTACTGATTTATGAATACAAGAGATGGGGTGTAGGCTAGAGGTGTGGCAGGATGGTGAGAGGACTCAGTAGAGACAAAGTGGGATCAGAACAAGTGGATTGACTGAAATACACTGCCAAGGGGAGCAGTGGGCAAGACAGGAGAGGTCTACTGCGCCATGTAGGTTAGCTCTGTGGCCAGGGATTGAACTCATGCTGCAGTGGCTGCCAATAGCTTCAAATTGCTGTGACCTAACCCTTTGTGCCACCAAGAAGGCCCTATTTTCACTGTTAAAAGCATAGTTCATATAGGAGACTTTAATTAGATATGAATGGAAATGCTACTTCTCAAAATTTGTGAGATAAAGAATTTTATAGCTTATAATACAATTATTAGGAAACTATAAATTTTAGTAACATCTGTTGGGTTGAGTTGTGCTGCTCTTCTTATGCCCTCAAAAAATTAAGATTGGAATTCTCACCTCCAGTACTTCAGATTGTGACCATATTTGGAAATACATCTTTTTCTTTATCACATCTTTGTTCATTTTTGTACAGTAAATGGTTTCTCTCCTCAGGTGTAGACCTTGTAGTTCTCACACCACCGTATCCCCTCTAAACCTGAACCATATTCCCTGATGGTCTTCTCCCCGCCATGCTTTGACCCCTCTCCCTCCTCCCTTGCTGTGTGCTTCAGATTATGGTCAGCTTGCAAGTTCTTTGACCTTTTGTTTGGTTTCTCTGTATTCCATATATAAATGAAACCATCCAATGTTTACCTTTCTCTGTTGACTTTGCTTAGCATAATCCTTTCTAGCTCTTGCCATGTTTCTGCAATAGCATGAGTTTCTCTTTTTGATTGCTGAGTAGTATTCCATTATGTATATATATATACCACAGCTTTTTTTAAAGTTTTTTTTTGGTCACAGAAATGGGGTGTAGACCAGAGGTGAGAAGGGGTGAGAGGATTACCAGAGATAGAGTGGAGAGCAGAACAAACAAGTTTACTGAATTACACTGCCACAGGGTGCAGTGGACAAGACAGAAGTCTGCTGTGCCGGATGTGGGTTAGCTCCTGAGCAGGGATTGGACTTAGACTGTAGTGGTGCTAGCACTCTGACTTAACCCCAAGGCCATCAGGGAGGCCTGACCACAACTTTTTGATCCATTTGTCTATTTTGGGGCCTTTGGATTGTTTCCATAGCTTAGTTATTGTAAATAGTGCTGCAGTAAACATAGGAGTGCAGGTTTCCTTTCAGTTTAGTGTTTTTTTGTGTTCGTTGGGTAGATTCCTAGGAATGGAATCACTGAGTCATATGGTAGATCCAGTTTTAGTATTTTGAAGAACCTGCACACAGGTATTTGGTAATATGTCTTTACAGAGGTGATTAAGTTAAAGTGAGGTCGTTAGGAGGGGCCCTAATCTAATATTATCGTGTCCTTATAGGAAGGGGAAATTTGGACACAGACTTGGGCAGAGGGAAGATGAAATAAAAACCCAAAGTGCTTATTTTTCTATATAGATGTTAAACTCAACCTGTGTACCTAGAAAGTGTTATCATTATTGGGTAATACTAACTTTCCAGAATTGATGCCCAGTCTTTTTTTGGGACTGTAATATGCTTTGTACTTTCAGAGAGATATAGGCAATTTCCATAAATTTGTATTTATTATGATGTTCATTACTAGGTATTTTTTTGGTCCAACTCTATTGGTGAGATATTTTCTATCATTAAACTTTCTTTTCTTGGAAAATATGAAAGCTATTTATATATATGTACTAATTCATTAATATTAGTTTTGTCGTTAGTTATCTTGCCATAATACCTCTTGTTACTGAAAGTTTTCTTTTTCCTTTATTATTTTATTCCTTTCTAGGTATTATATCTTCTACCAAAATTGATAAAATTTGGAGTGTACACTGACATTTTCCCTGGAGCTCATTTTACTCACTGTTTATTGATTTTTGTTTGACTTTCTGTGTAATTGATCTTATTGGTGTAGTAACTTTTTTTTCCTGAAGTGTAGTTTGGGATTGTGGTGTCTCCATTTTCATCTATCTCACACCATTTTATTCAACCTGGACTCTAGGAATTTTTAGGGATGTCAGTGCAACTTTTATTTTCTAATGATATTATGGTTTTATTCCTTTAAACAACTTATATTTTCTGTCATTTCTTGCAATTGAGGACAGGAGGGAAATAGGAGTCATCTCTCAAATTAGTCTCTTAAGTATTGACTTTTAAAAATAAGTATCAGTAAAAGTTATTGCTTCTGGCTCTTGCTCTTTAGTGATTATTTCTTGACTGGTTTTCACAGCTGAGGTGCTTCATTCTATGTGTTTCTTTCTTTGAAAATTCCAAAATCTCCTTTTCCTGTCTTTTTATATCATTCATGAATTACTCCAATCCTGTAACTTTATATCCTGTATGTTTTGATATTTTTGATTTCTGGACTATATGATCTGTGTGGGGAAGCAAGTCTCCAGTTACTCTCTTTTCTTTTTCATTTGGGTTTTGACTAGAACATTACAGCCACGTCAGGGTCAAACTTACCAGGATCTCTGTTATAAAAGGATCAAGACATGAACTGACATAAATTGGAGACTTCCCACTCATTATCTTTCCCCAGTGAAGCCTTGGTTCTCTATTTTGGATCTCAGTGGAGGCTCAAAATATATGTATTCAGCTAGCTAAATGAGGTTTCTAATCACCCTGAGAAACCCATTTGCTATTGGGACAGACAGTAATGTTGTGATATGAGCTTTTAGGCCTGTTGCCAGAGATAAGTCTTGTCTTAATTCATTTGAGCTCATCATATGGACAGGAGTGAAATGGAATTACTCACCTTTGTATTACAATATTTACCTCTTTTCTCTAGGGAAGGGGGCAAAGCCTTTCTTGGAGTTTTGAGGTAGAGTATATTCATTCACTTCTAACTTGTGGAGAAAAAGTTAGCAGGATACATTTTACAGGAAAAGGAAATAGAGCAGAGTGATTTTGCACAAGCATTCATCTCTTTGGCTCAGTTCTTCTAGATAACTTTGAAATGACTAGCGTGTCATATTTAAGAGCAATATTAGTGGAGTACTTTGTTTTCAGATGCAGTGGAGGTCCTCCCTGCCTGATTAAATGTATTTCATTATCACCGATTTTTTCTTTAAAATCATTCCTTGTTTGAATTCATTTCAGGGGCACAAGGGTGATTCAACATCCAAAAATCAATTAATATAATCCAATACATCAAACAAAAAGGAAAGTAAAAACCATATGATTGTATCACTGTAATAGGGTCGTCCCAGGAAAGGGGGAAATTCCAAAATCCTGGTTCCGCCCAAAGTAAGTAAAACTAAAGAAAAAAAGGTTCTGCAGAGAAGAAGGAAAAAAGAAGGAAGCAGGATGGAGAGCAGCAAGGAGACCTGGAGGAGGCAAGTGAAGCAGAGCCACATGTGAAGAAACTGCGCTTGCTTTTTAGTCTTAAAGTAGTTAAAACAAATATGAGTAAAAAACCCTTGGGGAAGTTAACAATAGCAGCTTTCATCTTAATTTTAATTTTACTCTTTTCCTCCCAAATTTGTCTAACTCTTTCTGACCCTTTTCTATGGGTCTCTACTAAAAAATCCTTTAAATGTGTGGCAGGCTTTTAGGCCTTACTTTAAGCCAATCCTATTTAACTAAACTTTTACCCTCAAAAAAATGGGTAACTTGAAATGCTTAACTTAGTCACTATGTTCTTTATCCTTTCTATATTGTACCCTAATTATATTAAAGTTCCTTTCCATTAAAAATTTTATGTTTATCTTAATGTAGCAAATAGCAAAAACCCATTCAGAGAGGGCAAGTTTAAAAATTTTAAAGTGCTCCTCTCCCTGCCCTGTAACATCACTATATACTGAGAAAACATTTGATGACAAAGTCCAACATCCATATATGATGAAGGCTTTTGAAATCTTAACATAATAAAGGTCACAAAAACATTAATTCAAAAGGAAACCTACACTCCTATGTTTATTGCAGCACTATTTATATTAGCTAAGATATGGAAATAACCTAAATGCCCTAAAGCAGATGACTGGTCAAGAAGATGTGATATATATACACAATGAAATACTGTTCAGCAATTAAAAGAGATTAACTCATGACATTTGTAGTAACATGGGTGGAGCTGGAAGGGATTATGCCTAGCGAATAAATCAGAAGGAAAGAGAAAAATTTCTGATGGTTTCACTTATAGGAGGAACATAGTGAAAACAAAGAGACCAGGGAAAAAAACCCACAAAGACAACCAAACGGGAAGGAAGAGCACAAGAAACTACGGTGACGGTTCACTGGTGTCTTGATGGTGGTAATTTTATGGGGATTACCCCTGAAAGTAAATATAAAAAAATATATAAATTAAAAAAAGGGAAAAAAATTATTCGCTATTTGAAAATCAGTGAAACAGTTGGTGCAATAAAATTAATGGAAAAAAAACAATGGATAAATGTGATTATAAGAATGGAGTAAAGATATAAAATACTTGTATCTTTTTGATGGAGAAGGTAGTAACTGTACAGCATCTTCCTAGCAATTATATTTTATTAAATTCCTTATTTATATGTTTAATTTTTATTTTCACCAGTAGATAGTGAAGGTGAGGAACAGATTTCTTTTTTCATTATACTTAGTATGTAGCAAAGTACTTGTAAATGTGTAAGGCTTTTCTTTTTCTGTCAAAGTTTTGTTTTGACTAGTGAAAATAATACCTATTAATCATGTGCTATAATCTAAACAGTTCCATACAATCTAATCAATGAGGGAAAGGTACACAGCATTGATACGTATAATGTGGGGACTTTTTTTTTAATTTTCTATTCACAGGGATAGTTTTATAAATACTAGTATTTAATTAACTTTTATTGCCAAATATTTTATCTTTTCACCATGTTTTGAAATATTTCTTTGTAAAGTTAATTTTTGATGTTTCCGTAAAAGACCACAGATGGTTATTCTATAATTTATTTAACAATGTTAAGCTAGAATGTTTGACCCATAAATATAAGGATTTTTTTATTTATATTTTCAGTTCACTGCAATTCCCAGCACCTACAATAGTGTCTAGTACATAGTAGGTGCTCAGTACGCATTTGTGGAATCAGTGACTGGAATTTGGGTTTTTCTGTTTTTCTTATAAGTAATGCCCTAAAGAATACTTTTGTATATCGTGCTTTCATCACATTTCAAATGTGTTTTCTAAATAATTTCTTCTGGAAAAAGAATTTTAGAAGCGCACCTTGCTGGATGAAAGGATGTGGACAAAGTTATGATTTTAGATTATTTTCTTTTCTCTATAAAATTTATCTGTGGCTTTCTATTTAATTGTATATATTTTTAATAATTCTATTAGAATTAAAAGAATAATTTTTTCTTTTAAGTACATTCTTTTGAAATACAGGGTTTTTGTTGGTGGTGAAAGATGAGGCTTGAAAGGTCACTTGGGCAAAGAAATTAATGATTTGGTATACTATACTAAGGAAATCTGTTCTGTGGGAATAGAAAATGTTAATAAACAAAATAGTGATACAATCAGAATTCTGAAAGATAATGCTGGTGTTAGTGTCCAGGAAGGATTGACTAGAAAAGGGAGCAAAGGCAGGGGAATCCTGGATGTCTCAGTCTGATCCCCATGTCTAATCAGCACTGAATAGTTCTTGAATTTATTTCTGTCTTTCCTCTTTAGGTCTTCAGTATCCTTCACCTCAACTGTGACCTTCTTATTTCTTTCCCTGCCTCAAAACATATTCCACACAGCTATTAAAGTGAACAAGCTAAAATCTACTATGAAGAATGGTTATTCTATTATCTTCATTTTAAAGTTCCAGTTGATTAACATAGTGTGGGTGCTCTTTCATTATTGATTCATTCAGCCTCATATTTTCCTAGCTTCTGCTAGGAGGAAAACATTCCTTAGGAAAGAAAACTATCCCTTTCTTCCACACAGATATGTCTAGCTCTTGGGACTTGTTCATGTTGCTTTCTGTTCTTTGAATAATTACCTCTGTCCAATCAAACCTCCTTCGTTCCCATTTTCTTGGTTCACTGTCTAAGAGTCAGGTGACAGGCACCTCTTTTAAGGAACTTTAACATACTATATATATATTCACATAGCCTCCCCCTCACTCCCATCTTTTTGGTCAGGAATTTCTCTTTTTGCTTTTTATAGGATCTTGTTTTTACTTTTGTTTCTATGTTGTACTGTAATTATCTGTTTAAATATCTGTTTCCCTTATTGAACAAGGAGATTTTTGAGGGCAAGGATTCTTTTATTCATCTTTGTAGCTTTAACAGTATAATATCTGGCATATAGTAAGGTAGTCCAAAAGGAGCCTGTTAACATTTTTTAATTTAAAATTTTTTAATTTATTTTTTCATAGAAGAACTGGGGTATAGTCCAGAGGTACAGAGGGATTAGAGGATTCACCAGAGACTGAGTGGGGAGCAGAACAGGCAGATTTACTGAAATTCTGCTAAACGGAGCAGCAGGCGAGACAGGAAAGGTTTGCTGTGCCGTGTGGGTCCCCTCTCTGGCTGGGATCGAACTCATGCTTTAGTGCTGATAGTGCTGAGACTTAACCCCTACACCACCAGGGAGGCCCTACTGTTAAAATTTTACAGATGAAGCAGTGAGGGCTTAAATGAGGTCACTGGTAGTGGGAAAGAAAAATGGGTGGGGAAGACATTGGAAAGAAGTGAGTTTGGATGTCAGTGATGAATTAAATGTAGAAGTTGCAGATGGTTGAGGTACATAACTTGAATAAATGAATTTGTTATACAGTTTTTGACTTCTTTAATTTGAGATGTGGTGAACATTCTAGACAGATGACTAGTAGGCAGTTAGAAATATGGGTCTAGATATTTGATGATAAAAGTCTAAGAGTCATTAGCATATAGGTATTAATTGAGGCATTTGGAAGGAGGGGAGATAGAACAGAAGTGGAGCGAGACCCTTGGGAAACAATATTTAATAGGTTATAGAAAAAAAGTAGGGAAGTATATTGATAGCAGTGTCCAATAATGAAGAGGTTGAAGCAGATGAGAACTGAGAATACTATGTTTTATTTGGAAATTAGAAGGTCACCGACTTCAAGAGAATAATTTTAGTACTACTGTAAAATAGAAACTAGATTGAAATTGGTGATTGAGAGAAGCTAAGAAGCAAACAAATGATGAATAAGTAGATAAAGCAAACATATACCACTCCTAAAATATGTTTTATAGAGAAATGCTACCTTTTGGAAAAGGGATATGATAGCATCTTTTTGAGGGGAAAGGTAGAATAGGAGATGATTTTAGAAAAGTCTGTCAGTTGATATTTAGGATCCAGAAGTAAAGAGAGTTCAAATCCTTGTTAATGGAACAAGGGCAACAAGGTAAGAAAGGACCTTGGTTTGGAATCAAGATCTGAAATGATATTGTTAGCACTGAAAGTAGTTGTGGGGCACTTCTTTTTGAGCTCAAAAAGAAAAGGATAGGTAGATATATGGAAACTTTGAACGATGATGCGAGGGAATGAGAAGGTTCTGTTTTCTCTGAAGTTGACTGCAAGGTTGTTGTGGGATTGGGGTGGATCAGACAGGTTGGAGAGAAGGTGGCGGCAGGGTGGAATGAATGTTTTAGAAGATTGGTAAATGATACAAAATTAAAGGTGGCACTGCTGGTAGATCTTTTGTCTCAGTTGAGGTTGAGCTGTGGGAAAAAGGGGTAACAATAAGAAAAAAACTTGAAAATGTTTGTTTTGTTTTTTAAGGAAAGGACTGATAAAGAGGACAGGGTAATGGGATATTACTTGTAGTACTCTTGAGGATTAATATTAAGTGAGGCAGATTAAGAAAATATTTACTCTACAGCCCTAATACTTGGAGGAGCTGAAGCGTGGCGCTCCAAGGGGAGTGTGCTGCTGCAGATTGCAGGCCAGCCTTCAGTGGGCTAGGAGTAAGTCCTGTCTGGTCACAAACCAGTGGGATGTAGACTTTCAGGATTAACTCCACACACTTAATGCATGACTGATAGTATTTGACCTTGCGAGGGAGATTTTTTTTTCCTTTCTTTTCTGGTATATTTTCTCTTTATATGTCTGTTAATTCAAGCACATAAAATAAAAGCAACAGATTGCTTATAACTTATTTTAAGGCGGAAAGCATTGTTTATAGAAAAGCATTGGCTGGTTTATGAGCTCTTCTTAGTTACTTATTCCTCATCAAAATATCTGGGGTTGCCTTATATGCTCTGTAGTATTTATCAACAATATATTCTGATATGCAAAAACAATCCTAAAGAGACATTGTTTCCTCCAGGGTATTTTGTATTTTATTAGGAATTTGTAAATAGAGACATATCAGCCCAATGGGTAGGCTCGACTCTAGCATGGGTAGCTAATAGGAGTAGCATTTCTATCATGGGCTTTTTCTTAAAAAAAAAAAAAAAAAAAAAAAAACCAAAAAAACTATGAAAATAAAATCATTATGTATGTAACTCCTACCAGAAATGCATAAATCATGGGAAATAATAAAGGAGCAAGATGCAATTGAAAATCAACAGCTCTACCAGTTAAGACCTTCTCTCTACAACTCAATTGTTATCAGTTACTGCTTAACTTAACGCTGGGTTTTCCTTTTTGCTTTCAGGAAAACCTTTAAACTTACGCCCTGGGTGTTGCCTGTCCACAGTTTCCTGGTGGCTCACCGCTTCTGCCTGCTCCAGCCTTGCTCCGGCAGCTTCAAGGCTTCTGGGCTTCAGAGCTTGTTGTGAAAGCTTGCTGCTTTGGCCTGCTACCCCTGCTTCAGGTGTCAAAAGCTTTTAATTAGCTTGCTTCCTCTAATTACTTTAACTAGGCCCTTATATGTCTGCATAACCTAGTCCTAGATTCTAAAAGGAGAATTATTTGTAGCCATTCATTCTTCCTTAAAAACTCTTGTGCCCTAGCTCTCCTGAGTTCCAAGGGAGAGTAAAAGAAATACGAAGTTACACTGCATGATTCCCCTCTGATAGCCTCTGCATATGTGAGGCTAGTCTTTAGTCTTTAGGGGCATACTCGTATGGGTATACAGTGTTTTGATAGCCAGTGTCTGTTCGAATTGGTAGGTGCCCATGTTGTAACAGTTTTAAAATATTTTGATTATCTCTATTGTATATATAAATTCTTTCTCCTTAAAGAGGAAATCTCTAGCTATTTAGTAAGCTATTTAGTGTTTTTCGTTTGCTTATTAGAAAGACAGTATTTTTTCATTTTCAATATTTTGAATATAAACTGAGCAGTAACAATAACTTATTAAACCCCCCCCCCCCCAGCTATTTCAACATGTTTAGCAGTGATCGCTGGCAGTGTATCAACAGGTGTCAAGATTATAGGCATGATGAATGGGAAGAACACTTTAGGAGCTCTCCAGCTATTAAGTGCTCATAGTAGTAAACAGCACTAGCTCTGTAATCAGATAGTGAGGACTTAGAACCTGCTTTGGAACAGTGTGTAAGAGGATAATACATGCAATGTGCTCAGCCCAGTGCCAGGCACAGAGTATGCTTTCTATACATGAGTTGCTTTGTTATTATTGATAATAAATGATAGTAGATATTGTAGGGGGAGATAAAAAGTAGACAAAGACATGAAACCGTAAATAGTAAACAGTGGACAGAGATAATGAAGTTTATTTTGTGCAGTCTAGACTTAAAAGCCTTGCATATTGTCGAGAGCAGCATGAACTGGAATGATCTGTATGCAAATAATGAATCTTAAGTCATACAATTACTTTTCTTTTATTGTAATGCCTTATTTTTATTTGAATTTTAGTATTGTAGTTGACTTGTAGCTGAGAGTATTGAGGCCTTACAACATCCTGTGTATACACCCATATAAATTACGCGCCTTTCATCATTTACTCAACAGATATTTGTTGATCCCTAAGCATTGGGTATATACTAGTTGAACATATGAGAAAAAATAAACCCCTCCTTCATAGAGCTTATATTTTAGTGAGTGAGGCAAACAGTAAACAAAATATATAAATAGAATATAGTTTGTTAAATAATGATAAGAGTTGGGGGGAGAGGAGGTAAAGAAATGGGGCTAAAAAGTGACATTCAGTGAGGAATTGAGAGCAAACCACATGGCTTTTATGTTGGAAAGACTATTTAGCACTTTGAGGATTAAGTGCAAAGGCTCTGAGTTGCGTGAACAAAGTGACCAGTGTGTCTGTAGCAGAGTGAGCTAGCAAGAGAGTAGAATGTGGGCTGGGAGGTTGGAGGGCCAAAATGTGTAGACCTTATAAGTTACAGAGGGGATTTTGACATTACTTGGAGAGAGATCAGAAACTGTTGGATGTTTTGGAGCAGAGAAATGTCATGATCTGAGCTGTGTTTAAACAGGATCACTGTGGCTGTTGTCTTGGGACAACATCGTGGGGTTGGGGTAAGGGCAGCAGTAGAGAGGCCAGGTACTGTAGTCCATCTAAGATACAGTCATAGCTTGGAATGGGATGAAGCAGGGGGGTGCAGTGAATTCAGGATCATGTTGTATGTAGACTAGATTTGTAGAGCTGAAAGTCAGTTATGTCTGTGATATTGAAAATTTATTATGTGATCATAGTTACATGTTTTAACTATAAATAATGATACTTAAA
Source organism: Galemys pyrenaicus (assembly GCA_019455555.1). Lineage (NCBI taxonomy): Eukaryota > Metazoa > Chordata > Mammalia > Eulipotyphla > Talpidae > Galemys > Galemys pyrenaicus. The sequence goes on from JAGFMF010011818.1 coordinate 2,177,467, forward strand.
TTATGTTTAAGAACTCATGAGTTTATGTTTACCATTTCTGTAGTATTTATAATTTTTTGGTACCATACTAATTTTAATATGATGTATTTAAAGAAATTTCTGTATTTAGTGTTTAAAAATGTATCTTTGTCCTGTTAAATTTATAGTCTTCTGGTCTATACTATATGTACTTTTCATTTGGATCACATTAAACATGAAAGGACGTTTTAACATAGTACTCTTCATATATCAGTTAGACATAATCTTTGAAAATCTAGGCTCTGAGTCCAATGAGAATCCTCTTGTTTTTGGCTTTTGTCTACTGAAGTGAACATGAATGTGATTTGTAGTGTTAAAGGAGCAAGATCTATTTATTTTATTTTATTACCTCATCATCTTCATATTCCCGTTTCATTATGCCATCAATTTGATCACTCATGAATATTTCCTGAACTCACATTTCAGTTTCTCAGCAAATTTGAAGAACAGAAAATAGTATTATTAACTATATCCCACCTCATTCCAGAGAGAGATAGGCAGCTCATGAAATTGTTAGACCATGCTTCTGAGACTGTCCGTCACCCTGCAGTAGTGTGGCGTTCTGACCACAATGTAGCTGTAGAAGCGTCCTTGTTTTGGCCCACACTGCCGTGTCTCAATAATTAGTGGTCATTTCATGACCGAGACTAGATAAGGATTCCCACGCTTTATCTTTCCATACTTAAAATTTCCATGTTCCATGTAAAAAGTGTAGAAAAATGAATGGAAATCAGATTGTCTAGCAATACCTGATTTTGTCATATTTTCATGTCTTTCTCAATTGAAACGGCATGGAAATACGTAAGTATATAGTAAAATAATCATAGCATGTGACTTTGATAAATTTATTTTAAGTAGATTTTGTGAACTTTTCCCTATTAATAGCTACTTTAACAAAGAATATGAATAGTTTACTACCATTTTGTGATATATTTATTCAGTTTTATCTTCCAGAATATTTTCAGTATTTTATTATTGGAAACCACATTATGGTAAATATTGTGGTTTAGTGTTCATATGTATATGTTTTCATTTGAAGATACTTCTAGCTATATGCTTTTATGTATATGTATATATCATATGAATATAAAATTATAGACATTAGAAGTTGAAAAGCTCAAAGTTTTTATTCTGTCGTTAGAAAACTTGGGTGATATACTATCTGCTGCAGGTTAGTGGTAGGACAAGTGAAAGTTAAGAGATTGGACGATAATCTGCCTGATGCTGTGCTTGGCATATTATAATATCACTGCTTTTTGAACACTCACTAAGTTCCAGACCCTGTTGTATAGACTTTATACTTGTATCAGTTATTTAAATCTTTACCACAGTTATATAAGGCATTTAAAATTCCATTATATTGATAGAAAACTGAAGATTTGAAATGTTAGGTTATTTGCCCGGAGAATACAGTTAATGACATAGCCATGACTAAAACCCAAGTAGTCTGGCTGTAGATTTCCCCACTCCCTGGGAAACCCACAATAAATGCTTATTTACTTGTACTTGACAGCTCTGTAATCCAGAGCTGAAACTAAAAACCCATGGGGATTTGTAGCAGCATTCCATAAACAAGACATTAGAGTTTTTACGGTGAACCATATTTATTTATCTTTACATTAAGTGATATAATTAAATTAAAATCATCAGATTTTAAAAAGCAAAAACTAAAAGCTATAATTAGCTTGATATTAGTACACATTGTCAAATGGATTGTGGAACCTTTTGACTTTTAGAGTGGTGAATTAATGGATTATGGACTTCTAGTAGTACATCTGGCCTTTAGAACCCTTTCAGTATGTGTTGCATATTGCTGTTTCTGTCTCTGCCGGTGCCCCCGCCACTGGTAGTTATCACATACTTGTACATTCACACACACAGAAAACTGGTGGCCTGTACAGTACTCGTGGCACTTTGCTCATATAATAACCTGAGGAGGGGAAGATTATGTAAGTGTTGGGTCTTTCAGTCATTCTTCCCTAAAGCAGAAAATGAGTGAATTTGAGTGATAATTCCTTAAATATTTTCCCTGTCTTAAATGTGTGCATGTTGATCATTTTGCTCCTATCCTTCTATTGTCAATCATAATTATGCAAGATATGTGTAATTTAATTCTACACAGTAGTTAAATTTGTGTTTCCAGTCTTTGAAATCTTAGTGAAACAGTGTTTCAGGCTTTTCCTTATTCTTCATTGCGCACCCTTTTAATTTTTCCAGCTTTATTGAAATATAATTGACACAGCATTGTGTAAGTTTAAGGTGTACAAAGTGATTATTTGATATATATATATATATATTTTGCAAATGATTTGTACAATAAAGTTAACACATCCATTGCCTCACATGATTACTGTGGTGGTGAGAACATTTAGTATCTCTCTTAGCAACTTTCAAGTATATAATTGAGTGTTAGAGTCACCATGCTTGCACATTAGATCCCAGAACTTTCATCTTGTAGCTGGAGGTTTGTACCCTTTGAGTAGTAACTCCCTTTTCCCCTCTCCTCCCAGCTCCTGGCAACTACCATTCTACTTTGTTCCTGAGTCCTACTCTTCAGATTCTGCCTATAAGTGAGATCATACAGTATTTGTATTTCTCTGTCTGGTATATTTCACTTTGCATAATGTCATTGAGGTTTTTTCATGTTTTTGCAAAAGCAGAACTACCACACATACATACACGCACACTTACAAGCACATATACACATATATGCCATTCATCTGTCGATGGGCATTTGTTTCTACGTCTTGTGCTTTCTGATACTTGAGCACATTGGAAGAACAATTTAACTGATCCATCATTTCTCTAGATATGACCAGATACGACTAAAGAATAAAGTGGTTGTATTGAAAATGGGATTACTTCCTTTGTTCCCATCATCATAAAAAATTTTTGCCAGTTGAATTTAAACCTAGTCTCTCTCCTTGGAAGTATCCCTCTTAACTGTTGGTGATATGCTGTATATACTTTGTTTTCTCCTTTGGGACTATTTGGCTTTTCCCTTCTCACTGCCTCCCCACTCCCTATGGCTGAAAACATCCTCACTGAACCTTTGTCTTTTCTTTCGTAGTTCAAGCTCAGTTCTGTAGCATCCCCAGCAAGCTGGATGGGCCCTTAGAAGTTTAGTCAAACTGAAGTTAAGAAATAGAAACAGATGTAATCAGTTTGTTGAGGGTAACAGTGGGGCCTTATTTATTTGTATTTGAAAGTTGTTTTGATCCATAACTAAATAAAAGTCAGAGAAATATCTGTTCCTTTTTTTTTTTTTGTTGGAAAGAAATGTTTAAAATCTACAATTTGAGAGTTATTAGTCTTAATTGTTTTTTTAGGGTGTGTGTGTGTGTGTGTGTATGCATTTGTTTGGGTTTAGTCTAGTGTGTAAGTCTTTGCAATGTGAAAAATAATAATATTTAAAGTTTATTTCATATTGTTTGATCCCCGAAAACTATATTTGTTTTGGCAGCTGGCATTCCCTATAGCATCGTGCTGGAATTTGGCGTGCATTACTTAATAAATTCTATTATTTCATGTTGCACATTTTGGTCAGTTTCTTCATGACAGTAGATGTTGAGTTTAAATTCTAGAGCAGGAAGCTTGGAAAGGAAGATTTAATATATAGTCACCAACTGTTATAGTGTTTACAAAATACAGTTATTTGTTTGGCACATGTTCACTAATATAACTTTTTCAGCTGACAATTATTTGATTTAGGACCTTAGAATTTAAACTGCATGGAATAATTGATAATTTTGGTATTTACTTTTTTACAGAGAGGAAAAAGGAAAATGGATGACTGCAGAAAATATTATTTGTCATATTTTAAAAGTTGTGTTTCCTTTTTTAGGTTGCTGTTGTGAAACTAAAAAATGCGGATAAAGTATTTGCCATGAAAATACTGAATAAATGGGAAATGCTAAAAAGAGCTGAGGTAAGATTCTAATTCTTAGATTATTTAAATACTATTTTAGAAATATTTTTAGAAAGCTAAAGTTATAGAGAGTTAATATATTCTTAAATATCAATTAGTAACATCTTATCTATGGTAGCATTGTTTTTTAAGGTTTAAGACAGATCCAACAGGTCATAATTATTGTATAGTTATGATAAATGTTATAATTTGTGGAGATAATTTAATAAAAGGTGAAACCAAATGGAAACCCTTCTAATGTGGAGCATATGCATTTTTGTCTGGATACCAGTTTCTTTTTATAGGAAGAAACTTTGTAATGATCAATTTCCTAGTGACATTGCTTGTTGTGATCATTTTGTATGTATCTGTTTCCTACTCCAAAGAAAAGTCCGCAGGAGTTTTGAATATACTCTTTCAGAATTATGTTTACTGCTGATTATGCAGTATCATGTATGTTTTATTGTATATTATTAAAGAATGGCAGTAAAATATATTGCAGGAATTGTGGGCAATTTCATGTTGGTGCCAGATTTGAGGGAAAGATTGCCTGGAGACTCTAGGTAGGAATGTAAACTGGTCCGGTCTCTATGGAAACTAGTATGGAGTTTTCTCAGAATGTTAAAAATAGATTTGCCACAGCTTGGTATCTATGTCATAATATAAGATCACAAATTCAAAGACATATATACACTTCTGTGTCCATTGCAACACTATTTACAATAGCTAAGTTATGGAAACTACTTAAGTTCCTAAGGATAGATGAGTGGGTTAAGAGAATGTGGGGTGTGTGTTTGTGTGTACGTGTGTACATCCATACATATACACACACACACGTAAATATAGTATTACTAGATATAATAGTAGATGAACTCTTACCATTTGGGATAACATGGATGGAACTGGAGAGGTTATGCTAAGTGAAATATCAGAATACCAAATAATTTCCCTTATGTGTTCAATATAAAGAAACAAAACAAAGGAACAGACAAAACTAAACCAAGACAAACCCTTGAAATCTGACTGCAGATTTGAGGCTACCAGAAGGGAGGTAGGGTGAGGAGTATAAGGGAGAGGTAGTTCAATGAATTATGTTGGAGGATTATGGGTGCTTAAGTGTTGGGTGTGGTGAGGCAACATACCTCTGAAGAGATGTGAACCTCTACCCCTATTCAGTTAGGTGTCTTTTCATTTTAATGATAGTTTCTTTTGCTGTGAAGGAGCTTTAGTTTGATGTAGTCCCATTTGTTTATTTGTTTGTTTCCCTTGCCATTGGAGTTGAGTCCTGAAAAATATCATTGAGACTGATGTAATGGAGTATTTTGTCTCTGTTTTCTTCTGTGTATTTTGTGGTTTTGGGTTTTATGTTCAACTTTTAAATCTATTTTGAGTTAATTTTTTTATGTAGTATGCAATAGTGGTCTAGTTTCATTTTTTTGTATGTGACTATGCAGTTTATCTAACACCATTTGTTAAAGAGACTTTGCTTTTTCTAATAAACACTCTCCTTTGTCATCGATTAGCTGTTCACATTTAGTGTAAAATTATTTCTTTGCTCTTATTTTTATTCCAATATTATGTGTGTCTGCTTTTATTTCTATACTGTTTTGATTACTATAGCTTTGTTGTATAGTTTTGAAACCTGGGAGTGTTATATTCTGTTCTTTTCTTTTTGTCAATGATTACTTTGGCAGGCCATAATTTATTGTAGTTCCATATAGATTTCAGTAATGTTTAGTCTACTTCTTTGAAGATTGCCATTGAAACTTTCATAGGGATTGCATTGAATGCTATACAATGCCCTACGTAGGATGGTCATTTTAACAATGTTAAGTCTTCCAATCCATGGACAGAGAATATATTTACATTTCTTTTTCTCTACTTTTGCTTTTTTTTTTTTTAAGTAATATCAGGGTTTTCACTGTGTAGACACGTCACCTTCTTTGTTAGATTTACTCATACGTATTTAGTACTTTTTGATGATAGTAAAGAGGATAGATGCAAATATCTTTAACAAAATATTAGCAAGTAGAATTCAGATATATATAAAAAGTTATGATAACAAGGCCAGATAGTGTTTATTTCAGGCATATGAGACTGGTTTAGTACTTGAACCTAACAAAATATTTGAAACTTTTATCTTTTATTTATTTTTTAAAAATTTATTTCTTTGTTTACATAAGAACTGGAGTACAGGCCAGAAGTGCAGGAGGTGAGAGAATCCACCAGAGACAGAATGGGGAGCAGAACAGGCAGATCGACTGGGATACACTGCTGAGGGGAGCAGCAGGCAAGGCAGGAGAGGCCTGCAGTGCCATGTGGGTCACCCCCCTGGCCTGCGGCAGGGATCGAACTTGTGCTGCGGTGTCTGTGCTTTGCTTCATAGTGCATTGCTTAACCCACTGCGTCACCAGGGAGAGCCCAAAACTTTTATCTTTTAAAAAGAAAGTCTACACCGAAACTTTTAAATCCTTTTAAGACATTTAGAGATCCTATTTTGATTATGATTTATCCAACTTTGGGAAACTGCCCATTATCAATGACACTTAATAAATTAAATAGATGCAAACAATTTTAAAAATCTATGTAATGTTGATGCCTTAAAATAAAATTTCAGACCATTATCTTCAACTTATTTGTCATATTTACATCTGCATAAAATATGTAAGTATGTAACAAATAATTAGTGGGGTATGGATAAGTGAAGATAACTGGAAACCTTTTCATTCCTGGGCAGATAATTGCTTAATTTTCTTACAATTATGGAGACTGATAAAGCCACAGATTCTTTTACAGATTTTGCTAGCATTTAGCAATCTCTTAATTAACATCTCCCATTCTATTGTGTAAATTTATCAAATTTTATTAACTTATAAAATTAGATTTATTAATTTAAGGTTATGTTCTTCATTGGAAGAAGTAGTATAATTTATAAAATTTCTCTCTGTCTCAAGAGTTAAACTTTTTGGACACTCTAACTCCTCCTTTATTCAAAAAGAAAAACTGTGGTGAAGGATCATGTATGTTTTGGTGGTGAAGGTGGTGTGGTAACATACACCTGAGCCTGTGTGACCCTATTCCCGTAAGTCATATACTATATTATATACTAGTGTTACCTCAGTAAGTAAATAAAAATTTTAATGGTTTCTACCACGGAAGTGGAGTAATAATGACATCCTAGTTTAACTGTGTTGTTTCATAACTACTATTTTATTATTTTTGTTATTGTTATACTTTTTTTAACTTTTATAACTGTTGGTGCTAGTAGTACTCACCATTGTAGTCGTCGTCGTCGTCATCATCATCATCAGGTCATTAGGTTAGAAGTGCCTCTACTTTCTGATCTGTGAACTACATTAAAAAATATGCAAGTACTGCATAACATAAAAACAAAACAAACTGCTTGACAAACCTGCTCCTGGGTGAGAACTGCCAGAGGTTCTGCCCATGGACCCAGCCACCCCACAGCCCAGATTACCAGCCTGCTGCTCACCTGGACCTGCGCCAGGAGAGGCCCCAGCTACTGTACGCATCATCAGGTAATCACCCAAAAATTGTGGTAGAGACTCATGTCCAACAGAAGCCCCACTGATACCAAAACTAGAAAGCAGACCCTAGGAGAAAGAAAACTACAAATGATCAAGCATGCCTTTAGGGGACTGATACACCATAGGAAAAAAATCAGTCTCCAGAACACAGCAACACTGACACAGAAAAATTTTCTTCCTGTCAGATGAAGAATTTAGAATTGCCGTAATTAAAAAAGTTAAAGAATTTGAACTACACAAAAAAAACTAGAAAAACAGATTAGCGGTATACGAGAAGACACAGAAAAGGAAAAGAATGCTTTGAGAAACAAACAGCAAGCAGAAGATTGCGATTAAAACTTTAAATAAGAGGGCCCTCCTTAGTGGCGCAGTGGGTTAAGCAACGCCCTAAGAAGCAAACCACAGCCACTGCAGCACGAGTTCGATCCCTGCCGCTGGCCAGGGAGGTGACCCACATGGCACTGCAGACCTCTCCTGCCTTGCCTGCTGCTCCCCTCAGCAGTGTGTTTCAGTCAGTCTGCCTGTTCTGCTCCCCATTCTGTCTCTGGTGGATTCTCTCACCCCCTGCAACTCTGGCCTGTGCCCCAGTGCTTGTATGCATAAATAAATAAATCTTAAATAAAAACAACAACTTTAAATAAGAGAATAAAGGAACTGCAGGATATAAAAGGATCAGTGGAAGAGGTAAAAAAATGCTGTAAAAAGCTAAGGAAATAGACTAGACATTTGGAAGAATGAGTCAGTAATCTAGAAGAAACAGATACAAAAAGAACAGCAATAGAAAGGAAAAAGAATAAAGAAGCACTTGGAAAATTATCTGACACCATGAAGAAAGGAAATAGAGGAGTTGCAGGAATTCCATAAAGAGAAGAGAGAAGGAAGCAGAAACCTTACTCGAGGAAGTAACTGAAGAAAATTTCACACACTTGAAAGAAATGAAAATAGACATACAGGAAGTAAAAGGATGACAAACTACCTTAATGAAAGAAAATCTACTACAAGTTACATAATAATAAAGCTTCTAGAAATCCAAGACAAAGAAGAAATAATGAAACTGATGATGGGGAAGAAACAGATAAAATAACTGATTAGGCTAACATCAGTCTTTGAAGAAATACTATGGACAAGAAGAAAATGGAATGATATATTAAAAAACTCTGAAACAAAACACTCCAACCATGAATACTTTATCCTGCAAAGCTCTCCTTCCTATATGAGGGAAAAATAAGGAACTTCTCAGATAAACATCACTAACATCACTATAAGAAATACTAAACATTACTACTAAACATCACTATAAGAAATACTATAAGGAGCCTTAGGATCTAAACCAAAGAGGAATGAACACAAAGAACTGAACTAGGAATTAAGTAGGACCACAAAACAGTGAATATAATGGCATTAACAGACTTCCACATATCAACAATCAACCTAAATATTAATGGACTAAATTCACGAGTAAAAAGATATAGGATAGCTTGTTGGATTAGAAAACAGAATCTAATCTTTGCTGCCTCCAGAAAACATACCCAAGTTCCAAAGATAACATAGATAGAAATTAAAGGATTGGGAAATAATTCTACAAGCAAATGGTACCCCAAAAAAGGCAAGGGCAATCAGATCAGATAAAAGATACTTCCAGCTAAAAAGGTAACGAGACATGAATGGACACTATATAATGATCAAGGGGTCAGTACACCAGGAAGACATAACATTCATCAATATATACTTACCAAATGAGGAGGCACCGAAATATATCAGCTATTACTATAGTCTCTGAAAACAAACTTTGGAGAAAATATATGTGGTAGGAGAACTTTAATTCTGCATTCTCATCAATTTACAGATCAACAAGAAAGAAAATAAACAAGGACTCAATAGTCTTAAACAAATACCTAGACCACAAGGGCCTAACAGACAATTATGGGATGCTGTACCCCCAAAACACTGATGACACATTTTTCTCAAGTGAAATGGGGTAATTCTCCACGATCAGCCACATACCAGGTCACAAGCAAACATGAACATATACTTACTTGAACACTGAAATCTTATTAAGTATCTTCTCTGACCATAAAGCTACCAAACTAGAAAACAGTTTTTAAAAAAGCAAGGCTATTGCCCCATTATGTGGAGACTAAACAGCATGCTGCTGAGAGACCATTTAATGAGGAAATTAAAGAAGAAACCAAAAAATATCTTGAAACAAATGATAATGAGTATATAACTTTCCATGATGTATAGGACACAGCAAAAGCCATGTTAAGAGGAAAGTATATAGCGATACAGGCCCATATCAAGAAACAAGAAAGAACCCAAAGAAATAATCTATAAGTTCCCATTTCAAGGCACTAGAAAAAGAGCAAGTCTCACCTCCAAAAGCCAGTAGAAAAAAGGAAATAATAAAAATTAAAGCAGAAATAAATGAAATAGAAGACAATCTATAAGACCAATGAAACTAATAGCTAACAAGTATATGAAAAATGCTTAGCATCACTTATTATCAAGGAAATGCATATCAAAACCACAAGAGGGTAGCACCTCACACCTGTGAGAATTGCCCATATTGAAAAAACAGCAACAACAAGTTTTGGTGAAGATGTGGTGAAAAGAAACTCTTATATTGCTGTTAGGAATGTAAATTGGTCCAGCCACTATGGAAAGCTGTGTGGACTTCCTGAAAACACTAAGAATGGATCTAGCATAGGACCCAGAGTTTTTACTCCTAGGAACCTACCCAAAGGTCACAAAAAGCCTTAATTTGAAAGGAAAACTACACTCCTTTGTTTATTACAGCAGTATTTAAAAGAGCCAAGATGTGGGAACAACTTTCTAAATGCCCCAAAACAGATGAATGGATCAAGAAGATGGGTTATATATACAAAGTGAAATACTACTCAGAGAACAAAAACTACAAATTTATCCCATTTTGTGGCAACATAGATGGAATTGGAAGGGATTGTGCTAAGAGAAATAGGTCAGAAGGAAAAAGATCAGGTCAGTTTCACTTATATGTGGAATATAGAGAAGCCAGCCAAAGGGTCAGGAAAAACAAAACTTACAAGCTGTCCAGAGATCTGAGGCATGTAGGAAGGGAGGGGGAGTCTGGAAGGGGTCAAAATAAGGGGCAAAAGAACACAAAGAATTGTTTTCCTAATTTCTTTTTCTGTTATGCTGGCTGCTTGTATATGGGTAATTGTTGATGTCTTCTTCCATAATTTCAAACTGATACAAAATGGTAACAGTATAGACAGTCTGGTATTGGAATAAAAACAGAATTGAAAACCCAGAAATAAAATTACACTCATATGGACAGCTTATTTATGACAGAGAAGCCAGAATCTTAAAATGGAGCAATGAAAATCTCTTCAATAAATAGTTCTGGGAAAGCAAAAGAATGAAACTAGACCATTATCTAACACTGTATACAAAAATTTAGTTCAAAATGGATTAAAGACACTTTGAAAACACATTTGAACCCTGTGTTCATTGCAACATTATATATCATAGCCAATGCTGGAAACAGCTAAGTGTATAGATGGTTAAATGAATAAAGAAGATGGGGTATATATGCATAGTGGAATACTATACAGCTAAAAAAGGATGAAATCTTGCCATGGGTGGGGTTGAATATTATGTTTAGTGAAATAAACCTGATGGAGAAAAACAATGTATTTTTATTTATATATGATATGTAGAGAAACCAAACAAATGAACACACTGTATAAAACAAAAATAAACTTTCAGATTATTTTAAAAGTATGATTTAGTTTTAAAAAATATAATTCAAATATACATATTACAACCTTTAAACACATTGAATCACTTAAAAAACTTTATGAATTCCACGGTGTGCAAATTGATCATTATTTGGTTAATGCTGATGTGCAACAGGGTTGCTTAACAGTGTGCTTGTAACATTGGGGCCAGGTAATTCCTTATTGTGAGGATTGACCTCAGCAAAGTACAGTGTGTAGCAAATCCCTATAGCAAGATACTAATTGTGATATGTTGAAGTAAAAAAGGATACTGCATTTGTAGACTTAGTATCTGTGGCATTAATAGGAAAAGTTTAAATAATTGCAGATGAAGTTATATGATGTTTGGGAGTTGTTTAAAAAAATTGTGTGTGTGTGTGCGCGCGCGCGTGTGCGCATGCACATAGGCATGTATAAAGATTCTGGTGGTAAGGGGATGATGGTGTAGATGAAACAGGATTGAACAATAATAATTATTGAAATTGATTATGGTTCACTGGGTAAGGATTTGTTATATTGTTTTCTCATGTTTTCCAAGTTTTATATCAAATAATTCGGTTTTTTAAAAATAATTCTTTCCTACTAAATAGTTTGGCATAGATTAGAATCTATTTAAAGTTTAATCTGTGCTGTCAACAAAAAGTCTTTGCAGCTTTATTTAGTTTGGAGTCATCAATCATTGATTAGATTTTAGCTGGAATGTCAGTGAAATTCCAGCTAGCTATCTTAGTAAGACAAAGCCAGGAAAAGTTCTTTTCCAGAGTCTTAACAGCCTTCACCACCTTTCTAAACTTTTAGCAGCACACTGTGACCTCTGGTCAGTTAAATTCTAATACAGAACTTAGTGTTAAGTATGCCAAATCATACCCCCTCTCTCCGAAATGAAGCAAAATACAATATTTGAGATATTTCGACACTTGAAACTGTCATTTTATTTGGTATAAACTTTTAATTTTGAAAATCATCTTTGATGATACTAGTCTTTGGAAAACCTATTGATCAAATAGATTTTTTGGAAATAACTTGGAAACAGTTGGGGTTAATTAAATATTAATAATATTAGCAATGTTAAATATTTTGGTTTTCATGGCTATTGAATTTACCTTGTGGAAAATAAATTATTAAGTACCTGTCATATAGAGAATATTATATATTATTTTTTCAGTGTGCATGATATATGGTATGTCTGTTAAGAAATACTAGGCAATGGGATCTCCCTGGTGGTGCAAAGGGTTAAGCATTGCACTATGAAGAATCCTCTGCCACTGCAGCACAAGTTTGATCCCTGGCCAGGGAGGTGACCCGCATGGCACAGCAGACATCTCCTACCTCTCCTGCCTCTCCCGCTGCTCCCAAGCAGTGTATTTCCATCGATCTACCTGTTCTGCTCCCCACTCTGTCTCTGGTGAATTTTCTCATCCCCCACACCTCTGGACTGTACCCAATTCTTGTATGCATAAATGAATAAATCTATAAAAGTTAAAAAAAAAGAAATACTAGGCAAGTCTTTATGTATTCATATGGAAATCTGTTCAGATACATTATTTCTTGAAAAACAAAACTTACAGAGAACTGTGCTACATTTGTGCAAAGGAAAGAAAAGACAGGAAATAGATTGACACATAAATGTGTAGTGTGTGTATGTGTATGCTTATATATACACAGAAATACTCTTAGCATCTGTTAACATTATTTTTCTATTTTTAAAAATTTAATTAATTATATTTGACATCATTTGTATTCCCCAGGGAGTACCCACCACCATTCCACCCATGCACCATCACCTCAGTCCCTTGTGC
>JAGFMF010011818.1:2194415-2205865 GCA_019455555.1 Galemys pyrenaicus
ATATATATATATATATATATATATATATATATATATATATATTTTGGTCCGTTGGCTTGTTTTCCAACCTTTTACTTTCAATCTATGCCTATCTTTTGTGTTTAAGTGTGTTTCCTGAAGACAGCAGAAGGTTGGATTGTATTTTTTGCGTGTCATCCTTGCGCAGGGGCCATGCTAATCTTCTCTGTATCGTTCCAATTTTAGTATATGTGCTGCCGAAGCAAACACTGGTTTGTATTTTTTATTCCAGCCTGCCACTCTGTGTTGTTTTATTGCTGAGTTTAGTCCATTTACATTAAGAGTTAAAATTGTTATGCTGGCATCTGCGTTTGCCATTCTGTCTCTTTTTGTTTTGTTTTTTCCTGCCTTATACCTTTCCTCTTTTTCATTTTCCTAGTGGTATTGGCTTTAGTACTTGTTGCAGAATTTTTTAGAGAGGGGGTTTGATCATAATGAATTTCTGAAGTTTCTGTTTGTCTGGGAAAATCCATACTTTTTCTTCATATAGAAAGGATAACTTTGTGGGATAAAGAATTTGTGGTTGGCATTTGTTGTCTTGCAGTGTTTTGAATACATCCTTCCATTCTCCCTGCTCTGCTGCCTCCGCTGCTACCACCCTATTATCATTATTATTAATAATGTCTGTACATAACACCTGGACAGGGAACATATGATGTTTTGAAACCTTTGAAACTGATTTTCAGTTTCTTTTAACTTTTTTTTATTGAAAAATTAATATGTAATTAGTTTTTAGCCACATATTTCTAATTTTTGCAGAGTATACTTTTGTAATAGTGGTAATATAGTTTCAAAATAAATTAAAACTTTAATCAGTAAACAAAAAACAATCCTTCAGAGAAAATGGGCAAAGGAAGAGAATTCAAAGAGAAAGCTCAGGTTTCATTAAGTGTATACAGAACTATTTGTATCTGTAATTTGGAATATGTCAATTAAAAGAACAGTGAATTATTATTTCACACTTGTTATGTAGTGTTTGCATAATAGATAGCCTGGTTTTACATAAAATGCCCTTTATCTAAATTGTTTTTCCTTTCAGACAGCGTGTTTTCGTGAAGAAAGGGATGTATTAGTGAATGGCGACAACAAATGGATTACAACTTTGCACTATGCATTCCAGGATGACAATAACTTAGTAAGGCTCATTTTGTTTCTATTTCCTTATGGATTTTTTGTTGGGCATAATGTATCATTTTCTTTCCAACATTAAATTATTTGTATATAGATGTTATGTAGAAAAACCACTGAATTTCACAAATTTAAGTAGTTTATATGATGTATGATTCTTCCACCCCCTCGATAATTTATAACTTTCCATGGGATTTTTTAATGCCTTTTGATAAACAGGTCAAAATTAAATCCAAACATTTAAATTATATACAAACTGTCCAGAATTTTCTCTTGTCATGATTTCGCCAATATATTTTACTTGTAGTACTCTATTAATATTTAGAATTTGACATTTATTCAAATGTACCACGTATTCTTTCAGTAGAGCCACATTTAAAGTCTAGGGTACAGTGACTACAACTGGGGGTACATCATATACTGTCAAAACACTAGCAATGATGTAAAATAATGGTACTTTAAGAACAAAAATTTAAAATACAGTACTTTTTATTGACATCATGAAGCACTTGACAGAAGTTAGGAAAGAGCTTGTAGGAAAATAAAAATATTAGGAGCACTGAAGACTGAAAAGTGAATTGAAAAATAAGATGAAGTCTGCCTATTCAAAGCTTTTCATTTTCTGATCCCAGTTTTTGTTTCAAGATTTATTTTTTAAATATATATGTTGAGTTCCTGCTATGTATCTCTATATCAAGTACAGGGATATAAAAATTAATTACAAGTTTTATACATTTGCTAGGTTCACTGGATATGTGCTGCATACTAGGTACTATTCTTTCGATTTTGGAAGCACAATAGTGAACATGACAGAGGATGAGGAGATCAGGCAGTAAATCCAGAATCAAGTAAATAATATTTCAGATTTTTTCAGGGAAAAAAATATAACATGTACTCAAAGACATGAAGTCACTGAAGATCCTTTTAAGAGAAATGTAAATTTTCTAAACCAAGAAGAGAGAAGAGGTGAAGAGAGCTTTGAGCAAAAGCATAGAGATTTGCAGTAGCTGTTACATTCATACTGATAAACTAATAGACATGGTGAATAGGGAGGTGAGATGTGCAAGTCACATCAGATAGCACCTTAAATGTTATGGTTAAGGATATTAGGCTTTCACAATCGTGTTTTTCAAAAACCTTTTTTTTTTCTTGCAACTCTTGTTTTTTTAAAAAATGACCTTATATCTGAATATATAGATAATAAAGCATTTAGAAATGGAACTGCCCTGGTTGATCTCTTAGCTTCCTCCTCCCAACTTCCTTCATGATTATTTGTGGGTCGTTTTACAGAGCTAAGCTTGAAAACTACTGTTTTATTACCATGCTATTACATATTACCATATTATTATGGTAATGAGGAGAGTCATTTGAAGAATGAGAGGTGGGCTAGTGTGATTAATGGGTAGGAATAAAGGAGAGAGAGATATATATAAAATGAGATTTTCAGAGTGTTGATAGTTGAGGAATTTGTATTTTATTCTAATTTCAAGCAGGGTTTTAAGGAGCATGTGACAATTAATTTTATATTTTAAATAGAGCAGCCTGGCAGTAGCGTGGAGTGTCGATTTCAGGAACCATAAGTAGAGGGAAGGAGATTGGTTAATAGAGTTGAACAATACTCAGGTGATAGAGCTTGAATAAAAGTGATTAAATCAAAGTTGGAATAAAGTTGGAGGGGATAGTTTCAGATGCCCTGTAGGAAGTAAAGTAATTAGAACTTTATATGTTTGTGTGGATGCCAACATGGAGAGTGATTAAGTTTTCTAGTGACTGTTGTGGATGCAGTGCTTAATAGTTGATACATTGAGTTGGGGAATATAGGATAAAGACAATTCAGAGGGGGTAAATGATTAGTTTAAGTTAGTACATTTTGGATTTGAATTGTCATGTAATCCATTCAGTGGATTGATATGTTATTCCTGTCCTTCTGAGAGTGAATAACACTTCATATCTTGAATTCTTTTCTTTTAGATCAAATTTCATCAAACTCTGGCCTGCATCTCAAATCTGTACAGCCTGAAAGCCCAGAATGGTTATTACATTTTTAAATAGTTGAAAAAAATCAAAAGAAAAATATTTGTGACACGCGCTTATTATATAAAATTCTAATTTCATTGTCTACAATGTTTTATTAGGACACAGGCCTGTCTATTGATTGATGTATAGTCTCTACTGTTGTATCACTCTGGCAGAGTTGACTACTTGTGATGGGGACTGGCACTGTGACAGAATATAACATACTGTTTGTTAGCTGTCACCACTGCACTGCTGCTCATCACACGTCGAATTGCAGTGATAGTGATAACTTGGTAGCATTTTGAGTGCTATTGCATGTTATTACACTGTGATTATATTTTTTATTAGTAGTGAATATTGTCAAAATAATGAAAAAAGACTTCAAATATTATGCTTTTAAAGCGCAGTAATGTTATTTTGTTGACAATAGTGTGGTGTTTACTATGTACCTACACTAAAACTAATAGAATACAATAATAAATTGCAATAAATGTCAACATTGCTAATTTGAGCGCTGATAACAACATTCCTAACAGGAAAATTAGAGTTTTCTTTAATTAGAAAAATTTAAAAGAGTTTCTTCACAAAAATAGAAAATGAAAATGAGGCTGCAACTGTAGTGAGTTTCTGAACTACTCATTTGTTAGCCAAACAAGGAAAGCCATTTACCATCGAGTTAATTAAACCATATTTGCAGCATCCAAAGAAATGTGTCCATAGAAAATAAACTTGTCTCAGCTTTTTGGTGACAGTGGTTGCTCAAGGAATCGAGCAGGTTGAGACAAGCATCAGTGTTAATTATATAATCCAGGGAAGTGATTTTGAGTAATTTTCTTTGGTTCTTTAGTTGAACAATCTTATAGATTCTGTTTAGCTGTTGTTTGAGGAGTCAGTGCTCAGTTTGAAGTGACTGAAGAAATAGTCTCTGCGAATAGTTTGGATGAAATAATATAGTCAATAGTATTTTCAAAGAAGTTGAGAAGACAGTTTGGTACAACCTATTAAGTACAATTGACAGTGGTCAAAATATATATGGAGCAGGAGAAGACTTAGTTGGACAGATTTACAAATCATAAGAAAATGTGTTTCCAAGGGAGAGGGAATGTGGAAGAGGGAGAACAGGGGTGAAGGGCTAATAGTTGGTGATGGTGGAGAATGGGCAAGTTGGTGTTGAAGGCACTATGGTGGTAATACCAGATGGGAGACCCAGTGTTACCTCAGTTGAAAAAAAAAAGTTTAAAAAAGAAAGAAAATGTTACGTAGCTATGTATAAGGTAAATGGAATGTGATCAGGCTTTTCCGCCCTCCCACCATTGGTGTTGATGATGGGCACCTGCGGTCCTGCACGCATGCCTGACGGCGGGCGCCTCAGGTCGGGTGTGGGCATGCGCAAGTGGGCGTACCTGGGCTGAGACACGGGGTGTATAAGGGCAGCGTCATGAGGACACCAGCGGAGGAGAAGAGAGCAGAAAGATAAGCAGTAAGCAGCAGTAGTCCAGAGAGTGGAGATGCGCTGGGGGCTAGGAGGCCTGCCAGCCTCCTGGTCCCCCAGGAACCATCTCTCCGCCCCCTGCTTGCTGTGTACCTGATAGCTTCTGAGCCACCGAGGACTCCAGGACTCCTCCTTGACCTGTCTGCTTGAATCATAGAAAATCTGCTCCTTGCCTTGCCGGTACTACACTGTAGGTTCAGTGAAAAGTGATCAGGCTTTTCCGCCCTTCCACCATTGGTGTCTATGATGGACACCTGTGGTCCTGCACGTAGGCCTACCTCAAGTAGGGAGTGGGTATGTGCAAGTGGGCGCACCTGGGCTGAGACACGGGCCATATAAGGGCTGCCTCACAAGGACGCCAGCAGAGAGCGAAGAGGAAGAGAATAGAAGAAAGAGCTGTAGAGGCAGAGAAAATGGAGACCAGAGAGCCCAGAAGGAATGAGACTTGCCAGGAGCTAGGAAGTCTGCCAGCATCCTGCCCCCCCCTCCCCCCGTGCCTGCGCTGGTTACCTCTGATATAATGAAGCACTGAAAGCCTGAAATAGCCACCGAGGGCTCCAGGACTTCTTGACACGCCTGCTGGAATCATTGAGAACCTGCCCTGTGCCTTCATGGCACCACAACTGGCATACTCGGCAGGATGATTTGATGCAGATGGGTGTGGAACCCTCTAAAAACTTCAGGAAGGGCTGAGGGGTAGCAGACCACGAGCACGTGACAACATTGGAGGCGCCATGTCAACACAGAAGGTGGACAAGTTCCAGGAGCTGCGGGACGAGACTTGGA
This sequence comes from Galemys pyrenaicus, assembly GCA_019455555.1. NCBI lineage: Eukaryota > Metazoa > Chordata > Mammalia > Eulipotyphla > Talpidae > Galemys > Galemys pyrenaicus. The sequence goes on from JAGFMF010011818.1 coordinate 2,199,856, forward strand.
GTGCAGGAGGAGATGGCCACAAGGACCAGCCCACAAAGCCTGAGGCAGCTGAATCATAGAAGAAAGAGGACCACAAGTTGGAGCTCACCAGTGCTAATGCGAGGAAAAGACTGATGGACTTGGACTGACAATCCCTCCAGAAGGCCGGGGAACTTTGGCAGGTTAATGTTTTGTTTATGGGACCTTAGGGTGGATGTTGTTATTTGTAAACCCCAGGAGATGGGAATCAAGGGGTGCCAGTGGGCCTCAGTGGCCAAAAGCCTTGCACTCCCAGGGCCAAAGCCCAGAGAGGCAATGGCCAGAGTAGAGGAAGGGGCAGGCATGAGAAGAGCCCAGGATTGGCTAAGGGAGGAAGCCCTTGCCATGTTCTCTGCAGCCAGGCAGAGGAGAGGTATCAAAAAGCCACTTAGAGAAGTCAAAAGCTGGTGCTAAGATTGAGTGGCTGGTGAGCAGCCTAAGTCTCTTAAAGAAGGCCAGTGAGTCTCTTAAAATCACCTGTGGTGATGCCCTGTTTATTGTTGAGGGTGAGGAGCTGAGGAACCATCCTTGGGGGATGGGCAGAGAACGTGGCTTGTGGTAGAGCCCACAGCCGAAAAGGGGACCCAAGAGAGGCTGCATGTGGAGCTGTATTCACGGATCCCCAACACATGTGCGTGTGCACAGGGTTGGCCTGAGTGCAGGGGCTGCGTATCACATTTGTGACTATGGAAGCCGAGTGTTGGAGTGATGGCAGAGAGTATCCCTGGGGATTGGGCCATTACCCCCAAAGAGTATAGTATTGCCAATCCCAAGAGTGAGTGCATCCTGGGGGTGGGTGCGGTGTGTGGCTTGTGGCTAAGCCCACAGCCAGAGAAGGTCAGGAAGCTTGATGGGTCCTAGCTTGTGACGGCAGATGCCATGAGTGGTTCCCCCCTTGCATGAGCAGTGGCTTCGGCAGCAGACGTGGTGGATCATCTGGTGGTGCCAATCTTGTCTTTTGTCCCTAGGTTGGTGCCTTGGCTGGGTTTATTTGTATTCTGTTGTATTTTGTTACATTGCTGTATTCAGTTGTGTTGTTTACTTTTGTGGGTCATGGCCACAGTGCTCATATTCGCCCAGGGAAACTTATGTATAGTTTGTATGGCAGAAAACCCTGAGGGGGTGGATTGTAGGGTCATAAAAAAGTGATCAGGCTTTTCTGCCCTCCCATCATCTGTATCTATGATGGGCACCTGTAGTCCTGAGTACATGCCTAATGGCAGGGCGCGGCCATGCGCAAGTGGGCACTCCTGGGCTGAGACACGAGTCATCTAAGGGTGGCGTCACGAAGACTGCCTGCAGAAAAAGTAGAGAAAGAGAACAGAAGAGATGTAGAAACAGAGAAAGCAGAGCCCAGAGAGAGGGGGCCTCTTGTCCCCCCTGCCCCGGCCCCTCTGCTTGCCTTGTACCTGGTCGCCTCTGATGTAAAGAGTAATAAAAACCTGAAAAAGCCACCGAGGGTGCTAGGACACCTTGACCCATCTGCTCGGATCATAGATAACCTGCTCCATGCCTTGCTGGCACTACATACACTATATTCATTGTCTTATTAATTAGCAGGTAGTTTGCAACAAATATTTGAATTTATCATGTTATTGAATCAGTGGTATCAGCAGTGAACTTCATTCAGCTTTGTGGAAATAGCCCTTTTCCATGAATTTGTTAGAAATCAGAGCTGAATATTTTCACTTGCTGTACCATACAAGTCATTTAGTGGATTTGCAGTGTTACATTTTATTGCAATATTTTGAACAAAGGGCCAAGAGTGAAAGGACCAATATTTCTAAATTAAAAATCTCAACTATTATTATGAAATATTAAATGACTTGGGAAATTAGCTTTTCCTATAGACTTGATTTTTAAAACAAATTTAACCTGAAATTACAAGGCAGGACATTCCTTACATGTAGATCTTATTCTCTAGTGAAGCCATTTTGACAACTAACACTAGCCTCTGTGGCAGCACATGTGGCCTTGAACCTGGTACTGGAGAAGGTATGTGGGCATGGGGTACGTGTGCCTCATTGTGGACACCTGGAGTATGGGTTCATGCCCTCGTGTAAGTGTATACCCCTGAACAGAAAGGCTAGGCTAAAAGCAGCAGCAGTAACAGGGCTGGCAGAGAAAGAATGAGCCGTGTGACCGCAGAAAAGGTGGGACCTGGAGAGGACACCTGAGAGTGTCTAGAGAAAAAGCCTGAATGAAGATTTGCAAGAGGCTGGGAGGCTCCCAGCCCCACTTGCCTTGCCAGCCTCCAGGTTTGTCACTTCAGTGATGATTATTGTTACTGTTCCATATTGTTACTTGCAAAACAGTTTTAACCATATGTTGTTCCTTGTACCAGTGTTTAAAAAATTCTATTTTACATGTTTATGAAGTTTACAAGTTTTATAATAATAAAAGCCAGTGATGGTCTTACACAGATTCTATTAACAGTAATGGTATTTGACCCATGCAATTTGATCTTGGTTTATATTAATACATGATTTTTCACCCTTATTTGTTGAGTGCATTTTATTTTTCATTCTCAGTACCTGGTTATGGATTATTATGTTGGTGGAGATTTGCTTACTCTGCTCAGCAAATTTGAAGATCGATTGCCTGAAGATATGGCTCGATTTTACTTGGCTGAGATGGTGATAGCAATTGACTCAGTTCATCAACTGCATTATGTTCACAGGTGAGTGAGACACTCCTTCATTGTCTCTAACTGAAGCTATCATGTACTCTTTGGCCAAGGTCTGTTAGTACCAAATTTGTTAATTATGGTTATAGACACATTTCTCATGAATTAAGATAATTTCTTTTGAGATAGTCTTAGTTATTTTGCTTTGTAGTTACTGTCATTGCTTGTCAGCTTTAAAGAACTGATCAGTGCCTGTGTATACATTCATTTATTTGTATAGTATATGAATGTTTTCATATCCAGCCAGTATTTTTAAGACTGCTCCTAAGACAACACTTAATTTACAAATAATTTCTTTCTCAAAAAAGGGTATGCAGTGACCACTTTCTCTATAGTAGAGCAATATGTTGATATTACCCAGAATTCTAGACCATAGCTAATAGGTTCATTTGCTAATAAGACCCATATTATGCATTTTTGTTTCTCAAGAAAACACGTTCAGAGTTTGTATAACTTGTCAAAAGAGATGTTTTTGTAGGAAAGTGATGATTTTGATGACCATGGAAAAACTCCTTAATTGTAAGCTGTTTGGCTAGTACAATGATTTATTTAACCCCCCCCCCATGTATGTTGTATTGTATACAATTTAAGATGGAATGAAAAGAAAACAGTAAGTCTGTTTACAAATTGATTTTTATATTGAATTTGTTCTTATATCAACATGAAAAATCTCATTGTGAACAATTTCTGATTTTTGTGTAATAAAAATTTTCAAAACATTGGATGGTTTAAAAGGCAGACTCATATTTTAGAAGAAAAAGTAGGGCATTATCACAGTGTTACTGGTGAATTAGTTATGCAGTAATAAAATTTGGTGATGGGCAAAATGTGAGGAAAGGAAAGATGCTGTGTAGAAGTAGGTAAGGATCCTGCCAGGTTAGCAAGAAACTAAACCATTTAGTGGTTTGCAAACTTTAGCAGGCATCACAGCCACATGCTGGACTTGTTAAAACCCAGATTGTTGGGTTAATGCCTGAGTTTGAGTCAGTAGTTCGGATGGGACTTAGGAATTGGCATTTCTTTAACTTTCCCAGGTGATGCTGCTGCTACTGTTGGTGAGAACCATTGCTAAAGACAGCAGTGAGGGCTTCATTTAAGTTATGGTAAAAGGGATACTCTGCTGAGAACAGGAATGTGTGAAGAAGAGAAAATTTGTTTCAATATTTGCTTTTTAAAAATGTAGTTGTCTTAAACTGACTGATTTATTTAATAATGAAGTTCTAGGACATTATTAAAGGAAGAATATTTTGACTAAGAAGCTTGTGTTTGTCATATCCCATGCTTACACTTTAAAAAAAATTATTTTTTTAAGATTTTATTCATACAAGAACTGGGGTACATGCCAGAGGCGTGGGGGTGAGAGGTTTCACCAGTGACAGAGTGGGGAGCAGAACAGGCAGACTGATTGAAATATACTGCTGAGGGGAGCAGCGGGCGAGGCAAGAAAGGTCTGCTGTGCCATGTGTGTCCCCTCCCTGGCCAGAGATTGAACTCATACTGCCATGGTTGTGGAAGCCCCACAGTGTGGCGCTCAACTCTTTGTGCCACCAGGGAGGCCCCTCATATTTACTCTTGCGTAATCATGTACTTCTCTTTGTTCATATCTGACAGTTACACATTTTATTGAAAATAAAGCACACACATACTTTGAAAATTGTAAAGCATAATGTAGATTTAAAGATGGTATTACAGTATCAAGGGTGAATCATATGATGAGCAAACAAAGTGTTTGTTGCTAGCAGAAGAAAGGCCTGAGGTCCTCCTGGCTCCCTTGCCTCCCTGCTGCTGTGTACCAGGTTGCCTCACTGCTAGTTGTGCAGAAAGATCAGTAAAACCTTGAAAAAGCCACTGAGGGCTCGAGGACTCTACCCGTCTGCCCAGATCATAGAGAACCTACACTATACTCAAGATCCTAGCTGAAGACTGGGACTTAAAAATGCTCTAAAAATACGATTTAATTGAACAGAGGGTGTTAGTCTGAGACTTGTGAGATTTAGAGAAACTTAACCCAGTTCACATCTCAATTCTTGACAGGGAACAGTTATTTCTGAAAATCTGGTTTGGATATAGTAAATACGAGATATTTGTGTTACCCTTTCTTCTACCAGGTTTGTGACAAATATGCCTATCAACAGATCCTTTCACACCTACTGTAAATATAGTCTTATAATCCATCACAACGGACAGAGATATGACATAAACAATTTCTAATACAATTATTAGATACAATTACCTTTGAGAAATTCTTTGGAGACAAAAGAAGCAAGTGAACTACAGGGGAAAGGGAACAGTTTATCACCAGACTTTTTGACAATAACAGTTTAATGTATGTTAAGCATTTATGATCTCCTAGAAAAGAAAATATAAGCCTAATTGACTTTGGTATAAAGAGCACTTGCAAGTGTTGTTATGGCAACATTGTGCCCATTAATTCTTCCTGAAGAAGCTAGTAATCTAACAATTTGGATTGGAAATATTGGTATGAACTTCCAAGGTATTATATCTAAGCTATTTTTTCTTACATGTAAAGACACATACACAGTGAAAAGGTTAGACACGGTGACCAACACAGTAGCAATGAGTATCCCTTCTCACAGATTATGGTCCTTAAATATTTACCAGTTCCTATGAGGGAGTACAAATGGATTTCTTGGAGAAATGACTAACTTCAGATCCAGTTAGGACTTGTACAAGATGAACCCTGTATTTCTTGTTAAATCAAATAGCAAGTGAGTTTTCAGAGAATGTAAGTTTCATGAGGACTCAGAAGCAAAATTGAAAAGGCTAGCCCTGGCCAAAACTGGGAAAACTTGATGCTTAATAGGGATAATAATTGAAACCTATCATATGTAACTAAATTCACCATTTCATAAAGCTACTTTTAAAACCTAAGTAGCTCAGAATAACCAGATCAGTACTACAGATTTCTTTTTTTTTTTTTCCAAAGAAACTATTTGAACTTTATTTAAGAAAGGGAAAAGATTGAAGAGGGCTTGAAATGACTTGGGGAAACAATTGGTTTTTGAGTCTCAGCAACAGGGAGAAGATTTCAACTTGAACATAGAAATAAAAAATCAGTTGCAAATTTATTTTACAGTACCAGGGAGCACCAATGTCTCCATTTTTATCCCCCATCTTCTATCACCAACAAATATTTGGTCTCTGCAATTTTATATTACTAATTTTTCTCTAATGCCCAAGAGACTTGGTTAAGCTGTCTGACACTGTAATTTTTTTTTTTTTTTTTTAGCTTTTAGGTGTTTCTTTTCTTTCTTTTTTTTTTTTTTTATTAGTTATATTTGACAT
>JAGFMF010011818.1:2206080-2263489 GCA_019455555.1 Galemys pyrenaicus
ATAGTGCTGCGATAAACATAGGAGTACAGGTGCTCTTTCGGATCAGTGTTTTTGTGTCTTTTGGGTAGATCCCTAGGAGTGGGATTGCCGGATCATAGGTAGTTCCATTTCTAGTAGACTGAGGAACCTCCATACGGTCTTCCATAATGGTTGGATTAGCTTGCATTCCCACCAGCAGTCAGTACTACAGATTTCTTAAAATACTTAGGATTTTATTTACCAAGAACTTCTGGAAGTAGATGCAAATATGAACCTGAATAAGAAAATTGGTTGCAAGTTTAAGTAGCTTTTTGAAACGCAGGTTTTACTGCTCTGGGAAGTGGGGCTGCTGCTTCTCTTTGCTTGTTAGAAGAAAAGCGATTTCTTTAAAACAAAGGGTTTCTAGTTTCTTTAAGGATCCAGTTGAGAGCAGATTTGTTGCAATAGGAATGGAGGTTTACCAGAGTGGTTGATACATACTGAATATTAAGACCACTTCTCAACCCCTCTTTCTTTTTTGGCTGCAAGGATATAAGTTAGGTTTTACTTCTAAATGCATAAATGTCAAAAAAAGATAACTTTAGTCATTTATTTACAGTGTTTTCTGGATTTTATGTCCTCTTAGTCAAGTTTCTCTAGTTCTTTACTCCCCTCTCACCTTGTTAACAATGGATTTATGCAATTTAGAATAAGTTCATATATAGTAAAACAAGGGCAAAATATGTAGAGAAATAATCACAGGATAGCAATAATATTTAAAAGTTCAGAATCTAAACTAGAAAAAAAATAGCTACTACTTTTCCTAGTAGAATCTATTCATGTGAAAATGTCCAAAATTCAGATCAAATGAAGATCCTGAGGCTCAGGTACCTAGCTTTTTACTGGATAGACTATCCTTCTCTGAAGGCAAATGAAACTGGTTTTGTAGAACTTAAAGGAGTGTGTGTGCTGTCCTGTGATTGTTTTAAACGTTAAACAATGACTTGAACAAATTCTTAGAATGGGAAGTATTTTTTGAAACAATCTTCTCTTTATCCTAGTTTAAAATCAAAACAAAAAGCAATTCACTTAATCATGGGTTTTTCAGAATTCCTCCCCACCCCTCATGGAGTTTGTTCCATATTTAAGATTTATGAATAATTTTTATTAAGTTCCTCTTATCTACTGTTAATAATAATTGATATAGCATTAACTCTAGGGTAAAGTATTCTAAGTTATTAACCATCGTCCACCATCATATCATATGGAGGCCTCATTATGGGATTAATAGCCTTATTTATTAAGGGGACACCAGAGAGCTTATTCTCCATGTGTACACTATAAATTTGCTCAAGGTAATTTTTGTCTTTTAAAAAAAAACCTTTTATTTTGAAATTCCAGGTTAATAGGAAATTGCAGACAGTAGGAAAAAAATCTCACCCTTACTCAGTTCTTCCAATTGTCATATCTTAATTCACTTAAGGTGACATTAAGCTGATGTTGGAAAGGAGAAATACATGTCCTAAGTTAAGTGTTCTTAGTGACAGTCCTTACACAGCATTCACTTATGATAGGACTTTGGCTTTCAGTGACAGTGAGTTTGATCTATGTTTTATCACTCCATGCTTCCTGTTTTTCTCTTTGGAGCTACTGGGTCTGAGTGTTTTTATAATTCCATATGATTTTAATTTCATGGTATTCTTTATTTGAATTACATGGTAGGTGTGTGTTATAGAATGACTTTACTCATTCCTGTTACTAGTTGTAGCTGGGTGGTTTTTTTGAAGAGTGTATAGAAGGTAAAGGTTTGGGTAACCATCATTTTAGAGTATCTATAATTGTTTAATCAATAGGTTATTTTTATTATTTATATAGAATTATTAAATATTACCGTGATGCAATGGGAAAAATAAGTTTAAGAAGTTTATTGACAAGAGTTTTATGAAGAACTTTTCCCAGGTATAATATAAACTTCAAATTAATGTTCCCATTAAGATTTGTAATATGTGACTTGACTAGAAGGTAGTTTGTGACATAATTTTACCAGTGTGGATTTTTTTTTTACTACCTGACAAAATCGACAGTTTTAATATTGTATACTGATTGTCTTCTAAATTTGACTCTATAAAGGGAAGGAGTAGGGAGACCAAAAAACTGAAGCATTCTTATGTTAAAGTTTACTTGCCTAATCTACATAAATGATGAAAAGGGACCAAATGGGTGGCATTAAGCTGATGTTGGGAAGGAGAAATACATGTCCTAAGTAAGTGTTCTTAGTGACAATTCTTACACAGCATTCTGACACAGGATTGGAGGTGAAGGACATGTAATTAAATAAGTTCTCTAGTTGGCTTTGCCATCTAATTTGAGTTGAAAGCTACTTTGCAGGTTAACCACTATTCTTATATCCAGATTTTACTATTAGAAGTATAATATAATTTGCACTAGTACTGATCTTATGGTAAAGTAATAAAATCATAATTATAGAATATTGCCCTGTAAGTGTGGTCATTGCTTTATAATGCATTTTATTCTTAATTGTATATAGAAAATGTTATTTAAATATTTATTTTGACCTAGAATTTTAAAATAATGCTGTTCTCTTTAAGCCAAAAATTACATGCTTATAAAAAATTAGTTTAGAAATGTTAATGTTAAATGGTAAGATTCATATTTGATTAGGAAAAAACCTGAATAATCATTTTACATTGATAATGTAGAGATTTCATCTCTATTAAATATTTCTCTTAATTTTCCTGATTGAGAGGCTGGAGCTAATTTACAACCTTTTCTTGACTAGTTTTACCTGAATTTCCCTTTCACTCCCTTTATTTATATACTTGTCTAGTTGGTTGGCTGCCACTTTATTTGCTGGATGTTACTGACTCATAGTGTTTCTGAATACCAGGTGTTATTTTGCTTCTCAAATCAGAAAGTGGAATTTGCTGATACGTTATTCACTTCTTTGCAACCATTTGTGTTTTCCCAAAGCAGCACTGAGACAGAATGTGTAATGCATGATGTAGTAAGTATTAACACTTTGGAATGGAGTTGGATTAGGCAGAGGGAAAGGTTCGCTTGTGCTGTAGGCCAAACCCTCACACTCAGCCCCACTCAGGGTCCTGTAGAAACTGTGGTAGTCATTCAGTCCAGATGACCAAGTCTTGACATTTCCACATCAATTATTCCGTCAATATGGGATTCCCAGGAACATAGGCTTTTGGATGAAGAATGTTGCTGCAACTCTGAATATACAGTTGGAAATAACAGCTGACATCTGGGAAAAACCTTTCATTGAGGAAAAGGTAGCACATTTCTCTATCATAGACCCTGAAACAATGAGTAACATAAAACATAAGTCATCGTTTTCCCTATTAGCCTGCGGTTTGGGCAGTCTAGGCAGGTATTGGGAATCTCTTTGCTATGTAGCATGAGTTGTCACTCACTGGGGTTGGAAGATCCCCTGTCAGGATGGCTCACTCATACAGCTAGCCAGGCAAACTAGGAGTATACACTTACGAGTTACATGAAAGGAGTCCTTTATTTTTGCATATCTTAACCTGGGACTGGGTAAGGACTATGTGATACACAGTGTGGCATGGGCACAGGTACAAAAGCTGGGGGTTTCACAGTCTATAGAAATAGAAGGCTAAATTCTGAGAAATTGAGAGGAAATCTAAAATTCTTCTACTTTCAGCTCTGATTGACCCCTGAACCACACATTTACTCAAAACTGCCCAAAAAGATATAAACAAAAGATATAAACTGAGGCTCCAGTTGCTGCCCGACAAGCAGATTTTGCAGTTTGTATGATAAAATGCTGACAAAAAAGTAGAAAAATTCTACTCGGAGAAACAAAGAATTCCAGGTGCCAAAATTAACATTCATCATGTTCAGGATATAATTCAGAATTATTCAGTGCACAAAGATAGAGGGAAATGGAGCTGATTTTTCAAGAGAAAATAAAATCAACTAAAACTATTTCTCAAGTGATCCATGTGGAAGCAGGATTAAGATTTTCAAGTGGCTATTGTAATTATTCTCAATGAAGTAAAAGGATATCTGCTTACAATAAGTGAAAAGGGAAAATCTCAGCCAAGAAATAGAAACAATGAAGATATCAAATGGGCATTTTAGAAATGAAAAATCAAATACCAGAAATGAAAATTTGCACTGGATTTAACATTCTAATATGCAGAATGATAGATGACAATGATAGATGACAAAGTAAAAACCAGAGGAAAGTGGAAAAAAATTGTCAGAGGGGAGAAACACTGAGAAAAATTCTGACAGACACCTGAGGGACGTTTTAGAATGTATCAAAAAGTTTTATATGCATATACATTCAGATCCAGAAGGAGAAGAGAAAAAGTAGGTCAACAACAACAAAAAAATCTGAAGTAAAAATAGCCCCAGATTTCTCAAATTTTTATGGAAGACAAATTTATGATTTTGAGCTGATAAATAAGTAGCAAGAGGGTGGATGTGAATGAGACCGTGCTGCATTTTGTCATATTGTAGTTAGTGAAAGACAACTAATTTTGGAAACAACAGAAAAATGACATTGCCTGTAAGGGAAGAGTGATTCCACTACAGATGAATTCTCATCAGAAAATGAGGAGTCAAAAGGTAGACTGTCATCCAAAAATTCTATATCCAGTGACAATATCCTTTAAGATAAAAGTATAAAACATTTTTAGGTAAAAGAAAAACAAAAGAACTTGTTATGAGCAGACCTGCATTCTTAGAAATGCTAAAGGATAGTTTCAGGCTGAAGGACGGTTACAACAGTTGGAATCTTTGATCTGTAGAAAGTGATCAAGTCATTAAAAATTGTAAATTTATGGATAAGCACAAGACTGAAATTTCACTTTTTTTAATCAATTTCTTCACAAAACATGACTACCTAAAGCAAAAATTGTAGCATTGACTTGTAGGGCTTAAAACAGATGTATATTTTGTAAGTAAACGAATGTCCATATGTGTTTATAGAAAGGAGGAGGAAAGTAGATATGAATTCACAAATTGCAACAGGTTTGTGAAATGGTTAATTCTTGTTACTGTTTTTCCAAAAATCACATCCTTTCATTTTCAGTTTCTCAGTATGCTTATAGTGTTCTCCTACCCTATCTACTAAGTGGCTTGGCTAACAATCACTGTTCGCATATTCATCTACATCAGATCATGTATCAAATCAGTTTAGTTCCTTTCTCCCATCCTTGTAGAAAGTTGTAATTCAGCTTTCTTTGCTTTGCATGATTGTATGTTATACTAAGCTTTCTACCTTCCAAAATTGTGTCAACCTTTCATCTTCTCTCGTCTTTGCTTACGTACACTTGTGTACACTTGTGTTTCTGCCTTATATTTTTGTATTGTTATTTTTCTGTGGTTTCTGGAGGAGCTGGAACTAAACATAGGTTCCCTCAATAAACATATCCCCTTATGGAGATTTTTGGGATAGAGATGAGAAGAAAAGAATGATTTCTATTTGTTACTTTTAATGTTGCAAATGTTAATGCTTATTAAATGTTACATTTTATCAGTTGTATTATTTTGATCTCATCTCTCCCTCTGCCCTGAACAATTATGGCGCCCTTAAATTGAGTTGCTTAGGTTCTGTCTTAAACTGCTAAAATATAGCATTATGTAGAAGAATCATTCATTGATTTGGGAGAAAATGTAAAATGATTAGGAGGATTTCTGGATCCTTAACATTTTATTGATTTGTTTAGAGTTTACTGTTTTGGAAACTATGGTTTCCAGGGTCTTTATTTTTTCAATTTATTTGGTGCATGGTTATGATGTGTTTTTTTTAATAGGCAGAATGAAACAGTAATGATATGTTTCCTGTTAATCGTGACAATTTCTGTTATTTCTTTTACTTTTTTACTACATTTTCCTTCTGAATATGATATCAATAACCTTGATTACTTTTCCCCTTTTTGTTGGGTTTCTGCTGTCTTGTCCACTTGCCTGGTGCTTTGAGTTTAGAAGTTATAGGGAACCAATACATTCTCCCTGATAGTTTGTAGCCTTTTTTTTTTTTTTTTAATTACTGCATGAAGCTCAGGAAAAACTTAGTCTCATGTTATAGTTCAGAATTCATGGACACACAATAGCCTTTTTTCCATGTAGGAACTTACGATTTATGTAATGTTATTTACATATCAGAACTTGATTTTCAAAAACTTTGCTCTTCTAGCAATTATTCTTCCCGATGAGGAATAAAATAAAGAACTAATAGTGAAAATAGAGTTGATACATATCTAGGAATAGAAGAGCAATGTATTATAAAAGTTGTAATTGAAAAATATATTTCACGACATTTGAAGAGTGTAGTACATAAACAAACTAAATAATGGGCAAAGATCTTGAAGGAATTCATAAAAGGAGAACTACAGGTGATCAATAAGTACATTAACAATACTTACCCTTGCAAGAAATCCCAGTTGGAATGAGGTGGTATTTATATTTATCAGAATAGCAGAGATTAAGATGAATTATACTACTTAGTATTATTATGGATCTTCACTCTTGGTTAAATTGAAATATGGTAAAACGTTTTTTTCTTATGGAAATCAGGCAATTTTTGGCAAAAATTTTAAAAATGTATAATATGATCCAAATTTCAAATTTGATTTGTCATAAGAAAAAAAGTCTAACACTTTACCTGGTGTGTGTGTGCGCATATATATATATATATATATATATATATGATGTGCACTTTAAGACGTATCTGGTATTTTGTGTGTGTATGCATGGCTATATATATGGATGTTTATTGGAAAGTTTTCTAGAAAAATGTTCAGCAGTAGGACATTTGTTATGGAAATTCTGGCACATACAAATAGATGGGGTAATATGAAATCATTAAACAGTTTTACATTTTTTATTTAGAAAACATCACTTTTATCAAATCTAAGAAGCTTGTGGTTTTTAGAAATGTCATCTTTAAGGTAATACAAGGAAAAGCAATGTTGTTATATTTGTAAGTTGCCACTGGTTATAAATTGGTTCCTAATTTCAGAGATGTTAAAATGCAGGATTATGCACATTTTAGAATTAATAAAGTTAGTAATTTAGCAATTACTAGGATATCAGAAAAGGCTATTGAAAGGTGATATTTAATTCTCATTCTGAAGCTGAGTGGAAGTGAGGTGAAAAAGGAAGTAGAATTCTAAGCAGAGAGCAGCATTTGTCATGGATTTTCATGAGGAAGGAGAGTGGAACATTTCTTTTTAAAGATGATTAAAAAGACTGGTATGATTAGAGCCTAAAGTACAAGAGGCAGTAACACAAGATGAAATTGGAAATGTGGGAACTTTCATGACATTGAAAGGCTAAAGGCCTTAGAAGTTTTTCAGCAGGAGAGTGTTGTAAGATTTTTTGTGTGTAGATAGCCCTTTGTGGATCTAGTGAGGAGAATCCATTGGTTAAGAGCAAAAATGGTTATTATGAGGTAAGTTAAGTGATTTTGTTTTTTGGTAAATCAAATAGAACTAATTCATAGTCCTAGTTCTTTTTTTTTTTTTTTAAATGAAAGTAAAGGTTTATTTATCTTTACGTGAGGTAATATTAGACTATCCCCATCAGGAGTGCCACCATAGTATTCCTACCACCAAATCCTCCCATGGTCTACCACCATAGTGCACTGGACTTCCGTCCTTCTTTGTTCTTAGCCCTCCTGGACTCCTCCCCCTTCTGGATGTTTCAGGTCTTCTGTCAGCTTCCAAGGGTTAGTTTTTAAGCTTGTCTTTATCTGAGCCTTAGTTTAGTTTTTCTAAATTCCAAGTATTAGTGACACGATGAATTATTTTTCTCCTTCTGACTTCTCTTAGGATTATCCTTTCCAACCCCATCCATGTTGCCACAGATGTCATGAGTTTATCTTTCTTGATCATTGAATACTGTTCATTATATATACACCACATCTTCTTGACCCCTTCACTTGTTTTGGGGTATTTATATTGTTACTCCACTATATTTAGTGTTTTGAGACATTATTGTTTTCCATGAGGCCTAGACCAGTCTGTATTCCCACCAGCAATATAGGAGGGCTCCCTTTGCTGTATCCTTGCTAGCACTTGTTGTTTCTGGCTTTTTTGATATAGACTATTCTCACAGATGTCAGTTGGTATCTCATTGTGGTTCTCATTTGCATTTCCCTGATAAGTGGTGATGAGCATTTTTTCATGTGCCTGTTTACAGACTTTATGTCTTCATTGGGAAGTGTCTGTTTAGTTCTTTTTCCCATGTTTTTATTAGGTTCTTTTTTTTTTTTTCTTGAGTTGTCTGAGTTCTTTGCAGAGCCTCATTGTTAGTCCTTTGTCAGATATATGGAGTGTTATGTCTTCCTGATACTTTTCCCTTAATCATTACTGAGGGAGCTACTTTTAAAGCAAACAGTGGGGCAGGGTTTTTTTCAAGGCTGAGCCTTGCATAGACTTTTCTCCAACTACTTCTTACATGTGTGTACCTCTCTGCTAAGTTGTACAGATCCAAACTGTACAAGGTACAGGACCTGTAAAGGTCCTGTTGTTTGACCTTTAGAGATTTCACCTAGGAAAAAACTAGGGAAGAATATGGATTCTGTGAAATGCCAAATGTTTCAGTTTTCTGAGGGATAAAGGTTTGCATGGGTCAGGCAAGAGGAAACTAAGAATGATGAGGTCTTTCAGTTTCGATATAGATCCGACATTTGTTCTAAGAAACAATGTGCAGGTTGATGTGCTTTATTTATCATTTGTGTTTAAAAATATTATACACTTTATATATTTATATATTATTAAATAACATGGGGTAGATAAGATAAAAGTAATACAGTAATTACTATACTCAGTATAGGAACTGGGTGAATTGAGGACAGGTATTAGGAAATCTTTAAATGTATGCTTTTTTATATTTTTTATTTTCAGCAAAATAAGTGATTTACCCATCCTAAATAGAATTAAATCATAGTAAAACTAAAATGTAGTCTTTATATTTTAAAACTTAATGCATTCTCTCTAAACATGGCAGAAGGAAAACCACAATGGAAATTACAAAATATTTAGAATAAGAAATTAAAAGTATTATGTATCAGCATTTGTGGAATGTAGCTATATAATTTGTAAAAGAAAATCTCTAAAATGAAAATGTTAATAATGAATGTATTTTATTTAAAAATATGTTAAACCTTTTATAACTTAGATGTTAGAAAATAACAGCAACTTAGTTGCTGATTAATAGCAGAGGGAAAAAAGCATGAAAAGTTAAAATTGACTTTTAAAAAAGTACAGAAATAAGGGTGTTCTATTAAAACAAACTTAATTTGAAATGATCAAGAGACAAATAGCTCACAAAATTGTTCATCATAGTAAAGAAAAATAGGCAAAAACAAATTATAAATTAAGACTGCATTAGAATTACTTTTTTTTTTTTTGGTAAGGAAGCAAATATAAACAATGTGCATCACCATACCAATATGCTAAGAGATTTGTAACACATATAACATGTTTGAGTAAACAAAATTCCTGAAGGTTAATAAAAATCAAGGGAGTGCAAACAGTATGCACAGAGCAACAAAATGTAAAGAACATTAACTGAAATTTTATAGAAGCAGTTATCTAAGATGTCTGTTGAAAACATAAAAATGATTCTGAACTTATGCTAGTAAAATTGAAGATGTACATGTCTTTCACCTGAGTTCCAGATTTAGATATTTAACATGGAGAATTGTTCCCATATAAGTACTTGGAGACATTTATAAAATTACTTATCTCAGAATTGTTCCCATATAAGTACTTGGAGACATTTATAAAATTACTTATCTCAGAATTTTGTGTTAATAAAGCAACAACCTATAATAACCTAAAAGTGATGGAAACAATCTAACTTCCATCAGGAAAACTTAGTTTATGAAAAGTTCATATGGACACATTTTGTAATTGTGAACATAGAATGACCAAGTTGCAAAAAGCTAACACAATTTGGTATCAATAATAAAATTTAGACACTTAGAAAAGTTCTTTGCATAGTCTTGTATATGTGCTGCCGAAGCGAGCACTGCATATATGTGTGCTGAGAATATGAAAAGTGCACAGAGAAAATAAACACCAAATTCATCATAATGGTTGCCTCTGGGGATTGGTGGGAAGAGATACCAGGAGGGGTTATGGGATACTTGAAGAATGTTAGTACCATCTATAATGTTTTGTTTAATATTTTGCATTTCATTATTTTTTTACTTGTGCTATATAGTCATATGTAAGTTATATACCTTACTAAGTGTTTTGTTTCTGTCTTTAAAAATAGTCAAAAATATTGGCATTTAAAATCCTGCTTTTGTAATTCCATTGGTGTCCTTTAAAATCTGAGGAATACAGCAGCAATGGTTCCATTTAGTGACTTATATTTAATAGCTTTATCTATTTTAAATAAAAAAATCATTTTCTCCTCATCTAAAAATGATCTTGTTCCTATACCTATAACACAAACATTATAAATTGATGTTACCTCATTAAAAAATATAAAAATAGAGCCTCTTTGGTGGTCTAGGGGGTTAAGTCTCTGTGCTATCACCCCTACAGTCTGAGTTTGATCCCTGGCCAGGGGGCTAACCCACATGGTTAGCAGCAGACCTCTTGTCTTGCTCACTACTCCCCGATAACAGTGTATTTCAGTAAATCTGCCTGCCCCCACTCTGTCTTTGGTGTATCCTCTCACATTCCCCACCCTGTTGTCTCTGGCCTACACCCCAGTTCGTCTATGCAAAAATAAATAAATGCCTTAAAAATAAGACAAGCCCTATTCCAGTAAAAAAATAAATAAAATTGATTTTGGTAAACTCTGAGGTTACTTCCAGCACTAATGTGTACTATTATGTTTTCAAACCACAGAAAATCTTAGTTTTATTTGACAATTCAGGTTTAACTAAAATTCTGAGGAATATGAAGTTAGTTTCCTTTACAGATTGTTGTTTTTGAACTACCTGCTTGTCTCTGTTAAGCAATCATTTATCATCTACAACAGAGTTGGTGAACTTTTCTGAAAAGGGCCAAACAGGAAATATTCTAGGCTTTGAAGGTCATAGTTTTCATTGAATTTCTCAACTCTGCTGCTGTAATGGAAAAGTTGCCACAGATAATACTTACATGATTGGGTGTGGCTGTGTGCCAATAAAATATACAAAAACAGACTATGGGCTACATTTCACTTGTGGGAAATAATTTGCTAACTTGTGATATATAATACTCAAAAAAATTACTTCACCAATCAAGGTTGTACTAAATTATCCCATATTGTAAGTGGGGAGGTGGAGGCATAGACTATAAGTGGCATCCTTCAGATTAAAGAGCCCATACTCCCAGTGACACTTTTCAGTGAAAATTATGTATAGAATATTTATAGATTATTTTTCTTCCTCTAAAAATAATTTGAAAGAGTCTAATCTCTTAACTTTTTTTTTAAAGATTTATTTATGCATACAAGAGCTGGGTTACAGGACAGAGTCGCGGTTGGTGAGAGGATTCACCAGACAGAGTGGAGAGCAGAACAGGCAGACTGACTGAAACACTGCTGAGGGGTGCAGTGGGTGAGCAGGAGAGGTCTGCTGCACCATGTGGGTCCCCTCCCTGGCCAGTGGCAGGGATCAAACTCATGCTGCAGTGGCTGCAGTTTGCTTCATAATGCATTGCTTAACCCACTGCACCACCAGGGAGGCCCTAATCTCTTAGCTTTTTACAACTAAAATCTTTAAGAGTATGACTAGAAATTCTGCATTGCTGCATCTTCTTTACAAAATCGCTATGTATGATTTTTCCAAGGTTTCTAACAATTTCAGTTATTCAAATGTATACAAAATCTGATAAGAGTTTTTTTGTTAGTTAAATTTGGCAATCATTGACTTAACATCTATGAATAACTTAAACTATTTCATTTGTTTTCCAAGATTAGCTTTTTGAAGCAATAATTCCCTTATGATGTCAGATTCTGCCATCACTGAAAATTTATTTTTCTATGTTTATATCCTGTGTCTAGGAAGTATATTTTTTCTGTCCAGTATCATGGGCAAGAGGGTAGTATGTTTTGTGTCTGTCAGGTAAATATGACTCTTCTTTGTATGACAAAAGTAAACTTACCTTGCTCATGTTGGAATCTGTACATCTGAAGGAAGGATGGTAAGATACTTATACATGAGTGAAAATTACCACAGTGCATTTTATCTGCAGTAGACTATTGAAATTGGAGGTATTTAAGAAAGCTTTAATATGAATCGTTGTTAGAGTATTCATGTTCTCAAGAGTATTGGTTTTAAGAGATTGAACTTTTCTAATAAAAATTCATCCCACCATGTAACTGATTATTTTTTTCCCAACTAAAATTTGAATGTATCATTTTTTTCAGGGACATCAAACCTGACAATATATTGATGGACATGAATGGACATATTCGTTTAGCAGATTTTGGTTCCTGTCTGAAATTAATGGAAGATGGAACGGTAAATAATCTTATTTTATCCATGGACATTTTCCTTGCTACATGTTTTTATCTTCTTTAAAAACTAGCTACTTATATATTGTCCATCCTTTTGTCTTCCTATGCTACACCACCTTCCACAAACGTAGGCATATTTATTCATATTAGGGTTTGTCTATAAAGATATAGGACATTTTAAATTCCTTATATTAATGATCTTAAGATTGATACAGTGTATTTTTCTTTCTTTAGCTGAACAGTTAATTTTTTTCCCTTTTTTTAATTTATTTTTTATTAAAATATTTTAAAATTTATATATACTTGCCATTAATTGTAATCCCCATGTATTCCCCATCACCATCTCACCATGAACTTAAGTTAATTTTTGTACTTGAGATATTTTCAAGTTTGTTGAGCAGTGAGGAAAATAAATTGCATATGGAAAAAGAAAATGCAACTCTTCCATATTTATTTATTTTATCTTTCTCTCCTAGTTGTCTAGTTTTCCCTAGGGACAGTGTTCAACAAATGTTTTATTTAATCAGAAATTCCTCTGGGTTGATTTAGATTCATATTACTTTTTGTTTAAGTTCTGTTAAGTTCTTCTGGATCCCCTCAATTGTTGTCTTTTTTTCTTTTCTCTCTCTCTTTCTTCCATTTTTTTTTTTAAAGATTTCATTTACATTTAACTAGGGTGTAGGCCAGAGGTGCCATGTGTGGGAGGTGAGAGGATTCACCAGAATCAGAGTGGGAAGCAGAATGGATGGATTTACTGAAATACAGTGCTGAAGGGAGCAGTGGGTGAGACAGGAGAGGTCTGTTTTGCCATATGTGTGGGTTAGCTCCCTGGCTGGGATTGAACTTAGTCATAGCAGTGATAGCGCTGAGGTTTAATTCTGAGGCCACCAGGGAGGCCCCTCAGTTGTTTTCTTTCATTTAAAAGTTTATATGCTACAATTTTATTGTTCTTTAGCTTTGTTTTTACTTCACTTTCCAGGCTGTATAGCAAATATCCAAATGTACATCATTTTAATTGGCAGAAACTGTTTTTGAAAGCAGTTAAGTATAATGCATTCCAAAAATTGTGAAAATGTCATATCACTCTGCCATCAGTTATTTGACTTCTGAAAATTTATTTTGAGGTAATTAAAGAAACACTAGAGACGAGAGGAAGGGCTCCACCATCAAGGTGAACGGTGGGTCCCAGGAAAGTGTGGGCCTACCAGCAGGGCTGTTCGAAGTCAGCAACTGAGTATGAATGAGTTTGTCTTTCTTTGTTGCTTCAGGTTTTCTTTTATGCCTGCTACTGAAGTTTGATAACCATGTTCACTGTAAATCCATTGCTCTTATTTTTCAGTTTTGTTCCTTGGCATAGTGTGGATTTTTTTCAAGTTACAGTTTAAAAAATTGCAGTTTAATAGCTTGTTGATATCCTTTGGACCATGGTTGATTTCTGTATTTTCATCTTGAATCTAGCAAGCTTGCTAAGTTTTTTCTTTATTCATTCAAAATAATTTGCAGATTCTTCTTGATTTTCTATATAGAAAAATATATAATTCATAGATAGTGACTAAATTGAGGTTTTTGCTTTCCAGTCCTCACAGAAAGTATTTTTCTTCTCTTACACAATGTCTTTCAGTACCATGTTTAATAGGTGTGGTAATAGGGAACTTTCTGGCCTTGTTCCTGACTTTAATGGAGTTATTTCTGTAGTTTAAAAATTAGTGTGATGTTTTGGTAAGCCTTCACATATATTATTTACCAAATTAAGAAAATTTCTACTTCTGATTTTGTTTATTGTTATGATGGTTATTGTTGTAATCAGGTTATTTTCCTATATCCAGTGAAATACTGGGATTTTTTCCCCTTTAATCTGTTAATCTGATGAATGTTGGTTGTCCAATTTTAAATCATCTATTCTTTGGATAAACATAACTTCCTCACGGGGTTGTATTGATATATTTGAACAAATTGCTAAATGAAGTCTGGCATTATTTTATTTTATTTTATTTTTTTAAGATTTATTTATTTATGCATACAAGCACTGGGGTACAGGCCAGAGGTGTGGGGGTGGTGAGAGAATCCACCAGACAGAGCAGGACGCAGAACAGGCAGATTGACAGAAACACACTGCTGAGGGGAGCAGCGGGCGAGGCAGGAGAAGTCTGCTACGCCATGTGGGTCTCCTCCCTGGCCAGGGATCGAATTCGTGCTGCAGTGGTTGCGGTTTGCTTCATAGTGCGTTGCTTAACCCACTGCGCCACCAGGGCGGGCCCTGGCATTATTTTATATTGGAGTAGTACCTGAGGGTTACACTTCTGATTGACTCTATCTGAGAATAGAGTATAATTTTCCTTCTTGAATTGTTTTTTCAAATTTTTGTACTAGGTTATTTCAGTCTTATAAAATGAACAGAGAGCTGTATTCTTTCTCTTACTCATTTTGGATCTAGAACTGTTGTGTAATGGGTTATGTGTTTCCTGTCTGATTGGTAGTATTCAACTTTAATCACCTTTGCCTTGGCGAGGGGTTTTTTTTTTTCCTGGCAGAGTTTATACTATTGATTTAATTTTTTTAATGGTTATAAGTCTCTTTGGTTTTGTTTCTTTCAGTGTCATGGTGTCTTTTTCCTGTGAAATTTGTGTATTTTCTCTGTACTTAGTTTTACTGGTGTACACTTGTTCAGATTGCCCTATTCCTGGTTTTAAAATCTTACATGTTTACTTTTGTCCATTTTTTCATTTCTAACAGCTCTAAATATTTTCCAACATTAATTTATTTGTTCTCTCCGTATCATGTTGTTCAGTATTTTAGTTTTGTTTTTAACTCTGAAGTTATTCAATTTTTCTCTTCCACTTCCTCCTCCTCCTTCCATTCCTTGTGGTTCTCTTTCTCCTTCTCTTCATTATTTATTCAATTGATGACCATTTAGATATATGTTAAAGCTTATAAAAATCTTTGTTCACAGTTGTTCTGTTATATTCCTCCATCTTAAACTTCTTGTTTTCTTTATTTTATTTTATTATATTGTATTTGACATCATTTGTATTCCCCAGTGGGTTCCCACCACCATTTCACCCGTGCACCGTCACCTCAGTCCCTTGTGCTCTTTACATCTCATCACTGTCTTTGCCCTCTCCTCCCTCCACCCACCCCCATGGTCCCTTGGGTTTATCTTTAATCTTTTGATCTTGTTGGGTTGTTATTTGATTGTTTGGTTGTTTTTGGTTATGATCGCCCATTTCCTTTAGCTAAACTTCTTGTTTTCTGAAGTGGCTTAGTGCTACTGTTTATCTTGAAAGGATCTGTATGTGGATCATTCAGTGAGTGGGAAAATGCCTCTTTTTAACCTTCATTCCTGTATCATAATTCACGTAAGAAGGAAATATAATTTTGACAATTATTTTGTGTCATCACTTTAAAGATAAATTTCGTTTATCTGATGACTGCATACTTTTCATTCTATTAGTATTAATAATTCAGCTGTCAGACTGATTGTCATTCCTTGGTAGATAATCACAATGTATTTGTTAGTGTTTTTAAGATCTCTTTGATTCTGGTACTTTGTAGATTAACTACTGGGTGCCCAGAATTATATCTGTTTTTATTTATCTTTTCATATTTTTCACCTATTAACTGTAGTTTATTTCATGAGTTGGTTTGGTTGTTTTTTTTTTTTAAGTTTTGAAGACTTCTCTTTGAAAATGTTCATCTCTTTTTCTTAGGCTTTTAACATTTTAAAAACATCTGTAATAATTTTAAACACTTCAAGGTAAATCTGATCATTGTTAGGGATATAATCCTGTTCAGGTTTCTCTTTTTGCTCATCATGGGTGTTATCTTATTTGGTTGTATTATCAGGTTGTGAGCTCATCTTCAGTGGAATTTCATTTTGAGAATTATATGTCACAGAGTATAAGCATATGTCCTCCAGAGTAATTTTGAATTGGTCAAGTCAGATTTTCTAGGAATACCTACCCTGGGTCAGTATTTTCCAGCTTCTTGACTTGATACCTTCTGGACCACAGAAGCACTGTGAATTAGAGTCACAAATGATGGGGTTATACCTCAAATTATGAAAATTTCTTGAAGAGGAATTTTTCTTCATGTATTTACAAGGCAGGATATCAAAATATAAAATGCCTTTTTATTCTTTGCTGCATGGCACCTTTCTATAATTCACCTTTCACTTACAGTGTACCCTTTGGTTATATGTAACAGCTTCTTCAAAGGCTCCACCTCGTGGGAGTTCAAGACTTTTCCTTTTCCCTCATGTTTATATTCGTATTCAAGTCCCTAGAAAATGAAAACTTGACAACACCCGTCCCATTTACGCTCTAATACTTAATCACTGTGTCTCTGAACCATTTCTTGATTACTGGTCATTAAGAATTACTTTCTTCTTCTTCTCTCTCTCTCTTTTAAAACAATAACAAACTCTATCAATTTGTGGAATTGAAGCTACAAGATGGAAAGAGGGAGAGGGCAATGAAGTGGAAGAGGGCCATGTGGTGGATATGGTGGAAGCTGTGGGTGCCTTCATGGTGGATGTGTTGTGGTGACATGACTCAGGAGGTGTGATTCTACACCTGTGAATCATGGACAGTGCTGTAAACTACTGTTATAGCAAGATTTAAAGAAAAAAGATCAATATACATAAAGATTTTCTTCTTTCAAAAGCACATTTATATTTTTATAAAAATGGTTATATTTTATTTTTAAGGATTTGCAATGGAAGAGTTTTCAAGTTATTTCATCTCAATATTGCCGAAAAGGGAGTCTATTCTTATAGAATGACAGTCTAGTCTGGAAAATCCAAAATATTAACTGTTTTCCTTTCTCAAGAATGTTCATTTTTGATACCTTTTTTTGAAATGTAAAGAATTTATTGTAACTTCAGAATGACTTACAATACTCATACTCAGGAGATCTTTTTTAGCTGCTATTTATATCGAATGTGCCATAACACTGTGTTCAACTGTTTTTCTTTCTTGGGACTTGGTATTTTAAATTTTTTTTGAACTTTGGTGTTACACCTTTGCTCTTCTGTATGTGCACATGTTCCACTCGCTCTCCACCAAGCCACCCAGGCCAGTACTCTGCCTCCCAGTCTGTCTCCCTCTGCCGTCCCCCTTCTCCCTGGCCCTTCTGGGAACAGTTAGATTCTTTCACTAATTTATTATTAGGACTTTATTTTTTGAAGAATATATTTTCCCCCTTTTACAATAGTCTAAGAAGTAGCTTACAGGCTATAGCTAACATTTCTTAATTTTACTTTAAGGTATTTTTAGAATAAATCTCTAGGCTGCTTAAAATATTAGATTTTCTTAGGCTTTTCTTTCCCCTCTAATTGCAAAGTTTTCATAGTTCCATTTTTTTATATAGATATACATGTTGGACAGATAATATCACTAGTAGGCATGTTAATGACTGTGATGTTCAAACCATATGTAATCAGTTAATAAAGTTGTTATTGTTAAGAGATAACATCTAGTTGTATACCTTAGTATTTATATTTTTAAAATTATTTTTCACCAGTGTAGTATGTAGATTACTAAAAATGTGAATTTCTTTAGGTCCAATCCTCAGTAGCTGTTGGAACTCCAGATTATATTTCCCCTGAAATCCTTCAAGCCATGGAAGATGGAAAAGGCAGATATGGACCTGAGTGTGACTGGTGGTCTTTGGGGGTCTGTATGTATGAAATGCTTTATGGAGAAACACCATTTTATGCAGAATCTCTTGTGGAGACTTACGGAAAAATCATGAATCATAAAGTGAGTACTTTTAGTCTTTTTCAAACTAATGTGGTTAATAATACATATAATAAAAGTAATGTGATTTTTTAAAATGTAGTTTTTCTAAAAACAGTGCCTAATTGGTATGATAACATGAATGATCAAAATCCTAAATTTTATGTGACATCAGTCATAACCTGTATTTTATTAGAGATGTTAATAAGAAATTAAATGGTCTTTTTAGTAGAATAACAAAGCTCATAAGATCTCTGAAATAATATAAAGATCAAAGATCATGAAATAATATAAATTATTTCATAAACAAATAATTTATATTGTTATTGCTATAGTATGACTAGAGTGTATTTTAAAAATTCTCAACCTCAGAAATAAATTCAAAACAAGGATGAGAATAATTTTCATTGTTAGATTGACAAAGATTAAAAGAAAAATAGTGCTCTGTACTGTAAATAATCCAGTGAGATAGACATCATTAAACATTGTTGATAGGACTATAAATTGATATAATTTTTACATCAAGTAGTAAATAATTATGCACCTACAGACTTAAAAAATGGTTAATGATTACAGCTTTTAATTGAGCAACTTCAGTTCTAGGAATCTAAGGAAATTTAATACAAAGAAGATGTGATATTAGGATACCCAGTCCAGGATTATTTATGATGGAAAAACACTGAAACAATCTAGATGCACTTTTAGGAATGAATTAATAAAACTTGTGACATATAAATAGATAAGCAGAAAGTTTTGGTCAATTGTCCTCAGACAATTATAAGCAGTTACAAAAATATGGAATATTATTTGGACTATCCCAGAATGGGAATGGCTAAATTTATTCATTTATGGTGATATTATTATGACTAGTTAAAATAATGCTTAGTTAATTCAGCATATGATACAATTGAGATTACTTAATATATGAATCAGTTATAGACTTGATGCTCTCCTGTCTGACTGCAAAGATAACCTGCTAAATAGTTACAAAGAATAAAAAATAGGAAATGATTATAAAGTTGATTACAGCATGTAGAACATTTCTAATAGAAATCATTGTACTGTAATGTGGTAGTGGAGAGCACAGACCCTGGAAGAGACATTTTACCAAATTGGGGAGAATATTTGCAGGTCATACATCTGATAAGGAGTAACTAAAATCATGTAAGTCATACAACTCAACAAAGAGAAAACAATTCAATCAAAAAAAATGGGCAGAAGAGCTAAATAGACACTTCTTCAAAGAAAACATATAGATCGCCAACATGGAAAAATGGTCCTCATCATTTCTCATCAAGGAAATACAGATGAAAACTACAAAGAGGCACCACCTCACATCTGTGACAGTGACCCTTATCAAAAAAGACTAGGTATAAGTGTTGGTGAGGATGTGGAGAAGAAAATAATCTTTCGATACTTTTGGTGGGATTGTTACATAAGATCCAGCTCTTATGGAACGCTGTATGGAAGTTTCTCAAAAATTAGGAATAGCTCTGTCATACCATCCAGCCATACACTTCTAGATATCCACTCAGTGAATGCAAGAACATTAATTCTAAACAATACATGCATTCTTATGTTCAGCACAGAACTATGTACACTAGTCAAGTTATGGAAACCTCTTAAGTGCCCAACAACAGGTGAATGGATTAAGAATATGTGATATATATGCTCAATGGAATGTGCTTCAGCTAAAGAAAAATGAAATCTTGCTACTTGGGATAGCATGGGTGGGACTGGAGGGGATTATACAATGTGAAATAAGCCAGAAGGAGAAAGACAAATACTGGATGATACCACTTAAGTGTGTCAAATATAGAGGGACCAAACAAAGGGGTTAGACATAACTAAACAATCAACCCTACAAATCTGACTGCAGAATGAAGATATCAGAAGTGGGTGGAAAACAAAGATGGTGAAGATCCAATGGACTAGGGTAGAGGATTGTGGGTGCTTTGGTTGTGAGTGTGGTGTGGCAACATATACTTGAAGAGGTGTGAACCTGTACTTCTAAATCATCTACAGTATTGTAAATCAATGCCATTTTTGTAAAAAAAAAAAAAGGCACAGATTCTGGAGTCCAGCCTCAGTTCAAATCCTAGGTATACCTAATAGTGTGACTGAGCAAATTGCTTAAATTATCTATGCCTTTGTTTCTTCTTCTGTAAAATTAGTATAGTACCTTAGATAATTGCTATGAGAATTAAATGCATTAAATGAATAAAGCACTTCCAGTGGTGTCAAATACATATTCTTTAAGAAATGTTTATCTTTAAAAATATTCATTATTATTTGTCATTAATATAATGACATGTATAGATGTTATTAATCATCTTTACACAATTGAAATATGGAGTCAAATTTCACTACTTTTATGAATTCCTCTTTTACAGCTTAAGATTTTTTTTTATTTAACATTTTGTCAGATTTCATAGGATACAGATTGACCTTCATTTATAAATGACTATTTTGCTTTTCTTGAACTAGGGCATATAGCCAATCTGATAAATGAGATGATTTCATGGGAGTTTCTGTATAAAGCTCTGATCCTCACTGTTCGGAGCCAAGCTCCTCACAGCAGTTTCTTCCTGTGTCTTATTACAGAAATAGTGTTTTCTGTGGGGCAAGAAACAAACTGGTGCTACTTTGCTCTTTAATCCCCTCTTTCTCTAATGGCCCAGAATAAATGACTTTCATGAAAAGTTGCCCTGTGTAGAATCTATAGTTTTCTAACTTGGTGCAAAGTGATTAGGGGCAAATAAAAACAGTTAAAGTTACCATGAAGCAATCATACGTCTCATGAATCTGGATTAAAAAGTATGGGTTACCTTTAAAATATTTAAAGTATGCAAGCGAACTATAGTTCATTCGTTATGAGCTAAACAATTTCTGTTTACTTAATGTTTAACTCTCTTCCAAACCAGCAACTTTGAATCCATGTGTGCTTGCTAATAAATGAAATTCTTACTCTTTTCAGATTTATAACTCAGTTAGTCTTTGTGTTTTGTTCTTGGCAGTGATAAAGTATGCTTTCCCAACTGGTCAGTTCTGAAGACTAACAATGAGGGATTCAACAAAGAATACTTGTACCCAGCATATATTAGCCGCACTTTCTCTATCCTCATATTAGAAGCAAGAGTCTACTGAATTTACTAAATGAATTTCTGCAAGTAACCATCATTATCAGAACATTCAGTTTTGAGGAAACTCCCTCAATCTTTAACTAAAGGAAAACTGAAGCTATCTTCTCATCTTAGGATCATTTCCTGTCCCTTCAACTTCACTACAAGATTGGAATGTTGGTTAACATCATGAAAATCCAATTTTGTACATAGCAGTGGAATGCTGTAAAACGGAGCAAAGTGCCATAAAAATAATCCTCATCCACTACTGGGGATTTTGAGCTTTCCTATGTTGTGCTTATTGACTATAAGTGATAGTGACTCAAAAGAAACAACTCTAGACAAAATTCTTGGATTAGAGTTTCCTCAGCTAATTTCTTAAATGAAGAAGGAATTTGCAAAGTTCACTGAGTAAATATTTCCTAGTTCACGCAAACGCTACAATACCAGATATTTAAATTCTCAACTCACTAAGAGCCTTTAAGCAGTTTACTTTGTTTAATGTGACTTTGCTATTCAGAAAATTTCCCCTTGAGTCTGTGCAAAAGTATGAGACACATCTGTTGCATAAGACAACATGGGAGATTTCTCAATTATTTTAGGAGACATTACTTTTTATAACTGAAAATGAAAAAATGCTACAGAGAGGTGGATTTCACAAAATTGTCAAAGCAAAGAGTAGAGGCTTTTGTAACTACAAGGAAAAATAACAGCAACCCACTCAATAATTCTTCAGCACTGAATGATCTGTACTATACAGTCTATGAAGAGAATGATAGTAGAAATCTGCCACAGCTAGAAGACCAGGGTTCTGCCCTTTCCTTGTCTCTGTGTACAAAGTGATGCTACCTTTTTTGTTGCTAATTCAATAGGAGTAAGTTCACTTGAACTTCTGGCCTTCACTGTGCATCAGTGCATAGTTTTACAAAGTATGTAAATGCTATAAAAAAACCTCAGAAAACTCTGGAACAAGTAAATTTTGAAACAAACATTAGGAAGGGTACCAATTAAATTAACAACACTTTCTTTATAAAATAGAATCACTTTATTTTGAAATCAACCCCAGTAGTGAGATGTGTTTCCGAGTGCCCATGGTAGCACAGAACTTTACTTTGCACATCCTACCCACTTGCAGGTCCATATGCTGACCTCCACCAGCATGTGTTTCCTTCCAGCAGTGTGGAGAAGAGCACATTTCACTGCTGGGTGATAGAACTGATAGAGACTTGGTGTCTCGATGACAGATGTGGTTGGAAAGCTTTCCTTGTTCTGTTAGAAAATTTCGTGAGGAAACTGAGTAGGATCGGCCCATACAAGTAAAAAAATTATTCACTTTCCACATCAGTCATTATGCTGGGAGAGCCAGTGGAAGCCTGTGCCATAGCCTTGCCACTTGAACATACTGCACAGGAGCATTTCCAGTGGTGGACATTTATCTTTAGGGTCATATTTCTCTTTCTTGTTGTGTGCCCACAATACCCAAATATCTCATGGAGTTTTTCGTCACTGAGTCCATCTTTCCTGTCAATTTTGTTGCCCCAGAATAAAGACTAGCACATTGGATATTCTTTCACTAGACATTAAAATGTTAAGCTCAACTCTGGATTCCATGAGGAGAATGTTCTGCACAATACACCATAAAGACAATTCCATTAATTAATGGGGTTTAATTTTTCTAAGCCCAATGTCTTGTGTGTGCCTACCAAGACCAAAAGTTGTGAAAGTTGTTTCAGCAGCTCTCAGCTCTTTATCAAATGTAATGTTGGAATTTGTCAGCTCAGTCTGACAACATTGAGCATATATATTATAGAAGAGTGGCTTTGCCTGCATTGGCTAAACTCAAAGTACAAGTTTTCCAGGTTTCTTGCAGAACCCTCCAAACGGGTGCACTGTTTCCTGGAGCCATTGTAGAGCCACTCAAAAATAAAAGACACTGTTAATGTTTATTGAAGCCTGAGGGTCTTGCCTGACAACTACAGTGGGAGACTTCTACCCTCCTTCCAAGTTTAAGATATTTTAGCATTTAATTTATTCTTTCTCCAGTGCATGTATGACTAAATCACATATGAAATTAAAAGTTCTTTTAAGAAGATGATCTTTTCTAATTCTTTGTGTATCTACTTTAGTATCAATACTTTGTAGAATATACTTATTAGATATCTTCTAAAGAAAATATACTTTTAAGAAAATAGATGTTAACCCACCTTGTAAGTTAAATACTGATTTATATTTTGTTTCTATTCTGTTTAGGAGAGGTTTCAGTTTCCTGCTCAAATGACTGATGTGTCTGAAAATGCTAAGGATCTTATTAGAAGACTTATTTGTAGCCGAGAACATCGGCTTGGTCAAAATGGAATAGAAGACTTTAAGAAACACCCGTTTTTTTGTGGAATTGATTGGGATAACATTCGAAACTGTGAAGCTCCGTATATTCCAGAAGTTAGTAGCCCAACAGATACATCGAATTTTGATGTGGATGATGATTGTTTAAAGAATTCTGTAAGTGTAACATTATGAAGAATTTCTTCTGTTTCTTTTAAATATGGTTTTAAAGTAATTTTATGAACTACCTTATCAATTATTAGTCAACTAGTTGGTGCTAGTATGTACTTTCTCATAAATCAAGAAATTGACAGAGTTAACCAATGTGAACAGTTATCTATGACTAGGAGTGAAACTGAAGCTCAAAGATTTACTTCTTAGATTAGTTCAGTAATTAGGTTTCCTAGGAAGAGAACAGATGAGATGCTAACAGTGGACTTCCATGATGACTGTGAAGATATTGGCAAAGCTTTCCTTTGAATGCACCATTAAGTAGGCAGAGTTGTCAAAAATAATAAATCAACCCTAGGAAAACATTCAGAAGCTTTTATTCATTAAAATCTGCTGATCTTTGGCTTACAACAACAAACAAACAGCAGTTTTCCTGCCAGAAGGGACTGACTTGGTTTAGAGTGCTATCCCTGAATACCTAAATGCCTAATTACACTAAATACACAAAATCACAGGAAATGCCTTGTGGTATTGCCATTAAAAATAACATACATAGTAGGAAATGAGGCGAAGAAAATCTATGGCCTGACCATCCTGAACTTAATAGCCCTATTTCAGGCAGGTGGCAGACCATGAACTACCAAGATACTCAAACCAGTTTTAGCTTTTGGGTCAGCATAGTTTGTCAACCTCTGTTCTAAATCATTAGGTTATATAAAATTAAAATTTAAGAAAACAAGATTTTTAAGCCTCTTAGTTTGAACTTTATTTTTATTCAGTTATTTTATTATGTTTTAATTCTATATTAGAAAGTTTTAGATTAGTTTTCTTATATCACTTTTTACTGTCCAGTAAACACTACAGTCAAGGAGACAAGAACTTCCCTAAGGCTTTCCAATCTGAGACTCACAGGAGAGGGTTAAATGAACTTTCCTCATTGGTTTTTATTGCAAGAATTTTATTTACTGTTAACAGAAATTGTGAGTCGTTCCAATTAAATACATAGTACAGTCAATACTTACAAAGTTGCTATGAACACTGTATTAGCAAATATTGAACAATTGCTCCTCAGGTAAGGTTCTTGTGAGCCTCTCATCATCATATTTTCATCAACCGATCAATACCTTATCTTGTTTTATATGTGTTTCTATTTAAAGAGACCTTATTTAATATACATGTTGACTAACACTGATCATGTGTCCACCAGCACTGTATCTCATGCCCACACAAAGGTTACCTAACTCATGTATTTTCTTTGTAAGGTACCTCAGCTTTTATGCTTACACACACTATATGGCAGTCCAACACTCCACTTGGAGGCGATTTTAAACAGCAGAATCACACCAAAAAGCATGAAAATGTGAAAAGGTGGCACATGTCCACCTTAAAAAGAACACTTGTTTCCATTACAGAAGCTGAAACAAGGAGCAGAGCATTGCCTGTTCCACTCCTGGTTAGAACATGGGCAACTCACATTTTTCTTTGCTTTATAAATGTCTGTAAATGACTATAAAGTACTGTGAATTTTTCTTTTGAGTTATAAATAAATTTTGTAATTAATCAAATTCATAAATATGGAATGCATAAATAATGACTGTACAATCAGTATTAATCATACTTTCAATCTTTAATTTTCTTGGAATTTTACAATAGCAATATTCATGGTCTAGTTTCTATTTCACTAAAAATATGTGCCAAATGTATCAGTGTTTCTGAATAGAATTGCCACATATTTTCTATGGGCAATATTTCATAAACAACCCTGCAGATCTTTATTTTTTTTTTAAAGATTTATTTATTTATGTACACAAGCACTGGGGTACAGGCCAGAGGTGTGGGGGGTGAGAGGATTCACCACAGAGAGCAGGGAGCAGAACAGGCAGATCAACGGAAGCACACTGCTGAGGGGAGCAGCGGGCACAGCAGGAGAGGTCTGCCGCACCATGTGGGTCCCCCACCTGGCCGGCAGCAGGGATCGAACTTGTGCTGCAGTGGCTGCGGTTTGCTTCATAGCACGTTGCTTAACCCACTGCGCCACCAGGGAGGCCCAACCCTGCAGATCTTATTACGTCTTACCAGATATTTTTTCCTCTTCTAGGAAACGATGCCCCCACCAACACATACTGCTTTTTCTGGCCACCATCTGCCATTTGTTGGTTTTACATATACTAGTAGTTGGTAAGTTTGAACATTCAACATAATTTAAACAACTTAAAGCAAATAAAATGAAATGAGGTTTAAAATATATAATGTATGAGAGAGGCTTATACATCAAAAATTAAAAACAGTATAAATTTGTTATTAGAAAAAGTCAGATGTTACAAAGTAAATAGAACATATGATTGTTTTAACTCATTTTGGAAGCGAAAGACCAAGTAGCAAACCCAGAATCTTTTAGCAATAGGACAGGAATTAGAAGAATCCCATCTTATTGAATAAATATTTTCTAGGTGTCAAGCACCAGAACTTTCATTCCATTAATCTTGCTATCTTTTCACTGATCCTCATTCCACTCATAGCCTCTCTTCCCTCCTTATCTGGTTTAAATTCCTTGAAAATGATTATAATCATTCCTTATATTGCCCCCAACTCCTTCACTGTCTCTTATTCAGTATACTGGTCTTGCTAAGTTTGTTATTTATTATTAAAAATCACTTTGCTGCCTATACCTGTATTGCTCAAAAGTGCCAGGAAAAATACCTGACCATTCTTACTGTTCTCACTTGAAGTTCATGGTTATTAACCTCAAGTGCCCTTTATTGCTACATGGCTAATGTACTCTGTTACCCTAGTATATTCACTTTTTCACTCTCCTTGATAACTATTTCACACTCTTTCTTCTGAAAACTGTCATCCTCTCACCTGATATTCTCACTTCCTCTTTCACTGAGAGGATTGAAACAGCAGACTGTTTTCTCAAGCTGCAATCACCACATTCACCAGCAACCTACCTTTGGACCCACATACTCCTCATGTTATAGGTGAGCTCTGTGAGGCCCACTCCTGACCCCTCTTGCTTGCTCCAGGGCATTGCTCACTGTACAAAGTAAATTTTCCCATTTCTGTGTCCTTTGCATCATCAGATCATCCACATTAGCTCACCAATACGCAGTTTTTCTCCCTCTCATTTTAAAATATGCAGTCTCTCTTAATCCCACCTTCTTTACCTGCTACCAGTCATTTCTCTACTCCACATTATAGCAAAATTACTTCATTGTTGTCTTACATTTTATCTGATTTTTTCATAGTATTTTTCTTTGGATTCTGTTCATATCAGTTTTGTGTTCTCATCTATTAGCCATAGGGCAGGAATTAAGATTCCTGTGCTGTTGAATAAGGTTCTCTAGTTGGCTAGCACCAGCGCTGCTTTTGTCAAGCAAGCTTTTATTGATGTTGCCGCTGACCTTATGATGCTGGATTTAACAAATCCATCTCAGGCCCTTAGGTCACTGGCTTACTCTGTCTTTCTGACTCTGTTTTCCAGTATTGTTACCTTTCTCACTTGATTTCAACCACACATCTCCTTTCTAGTCCATAAACATACTAGTCATACTCTTGTCTCAGGACTTTTGTATTTCTGTTCCATCTGCCTGGAGTGTTTCCCTTGATATTTTGGCTGATCCTTTTACCTTCAGTGGGCTTTATTTAAAGTTACTTTCTGATGATGATTTTCCTGGCCACTTAATCTAAATTTTTCTTTCTGCTCCTCAGCACTTCATTTCCCTCTTTTTGCTTCGTTTTCTGTTTAACATTTAATATTGTCTAATGCACTGAATATTTATTTTGTTAATTTTGTTTCTGTCTTTGGGCAAGGAGTTGTGTCTGTTTTTGTTCACCGCTGAATGTTTAACATTTTTAAATTATTAAATATTTTTAATTAAATTGAGTTAAAGCATTTCTCTTTTGAATTCTAAATTCTGGTAAAGAGGACCATTGTTAAAACCTTTGCTATTTCACAAAGATAGTATGTTGTTAAAATACCAAAAATTCTTCAGAAATTTTATTTTATAATGAGTTCATTAAAAATTTCAAGATAATTTGGGTGATGTAAGTTTTAAAGTTAAGTATTTCTAACAAGTCATTTATAATACTTTTACAAAATTTGTATTTTACAAACATTCTAGATGACTGTATATTTAATTGTGTTTTAAATTAATGATTTTAAAATGTTAGCCTTTTTGTTAAACCATTGTATTTCTGTGTAAATGCACATTTCCCCCCCTTTTTTTCAGTGTCCTTTCTGATAGGAGCTGTTTAAGAGTTACAGCTGGTCCCACTTCAGTGGATCTTGATGTTAATGTTCAGAGAACTCTAGATAACAACTTAGCAACTGAAGCTTATGAAAGAAGAATTAAGCGCCTTGAACAGGAGAAACATGAACTTAGTAGAAAGCTTCAAGGTAACTATATACTAAGATAACATTTACTTTTTTAAATTATACTCAGGCATAGGAGCTACTTATTTTATCTTGAAGAGAATTTTTTTAAGTGAAGAAGAAAATGAAGTTATAGAAATTTATGTAGAATACAGTATAATACCATCTGTTTAACATTGGTTTACAACACTGTATATCATTTAGAGGTATAATATCCCATCTCTTCACATAAATGTTACCAAACCAGACACATTTGTTAATTATCTTTGCCCTTATGATTTATTTTACATGGCATAATCCTCTCCAGTACATCCATTTGTCATGAATAGCAGAAGTTCATCTTTTTTTTTTTTAATAGCTGAGTAGCATTCACTGTAAGTATATATCTGTAGTGGCAGAAAGGGAGCACTGAAGCAAGATCCAGGATGGTTCTGGGCAGACGGGTCAGGGAAGGAGAGTCTTGGAGCCCTCGGTGGCTTTTCATGCTTTCTTTAGGAGAGGTGGCCAGGTACATGGCAGGCATGGGTGCCAGGGGCCCTGGAGGCTGGCAGGCCTCCCAGCCCCCAGCGCATCTCACCCTCTCAGCTGCTTCTTCTATCTCTGCTGCTGCTGCTGCTGCTGCTGCTGCTGCTGCTGCTGCTGCTGCTGCTGCTGCTGCTGCTGCTCGTCCTGTTGGTTCTGTCTCTTCTGGCGTCCTCCTAACACCGCCCATTTATGCCCGTGTCCAACACATGGAATGTCCACCCTGGACATGCTCGCAGCACCACA
The DNA here is from genome assembly GCA_019455555.1 of Galemys pyrenaicus. Classification (NCBI taxonomy): domain Eukaryota; kingdom Metazoa; phylum Chordata; class Mammalia; order Eulipotyphla; family Talpidae; genus Galemys; species Galemys pyrenaicus. Next base: position 2,235,006 of record JAGFMF010011818.1, read on the forward strand.
GGTGTCCATCATCAGTAGTAGGAGGGTGGAAATACCTGATCAACCTTTACCCTACAATATCACATCTTAGTATTCCATTCATCCATCTGTCCTTGGGCATATAGGGTCTTTCCATAATTTGGTTATTGTAAATAGTGCTGCAATGGACATAGGAGTGCATTTATTCCTTCAAATTAGAATTTTTGCATTCATAGGGAAGATACCTAATAGTGAAGTTGCTGGATCATATCATAGATCTATTTTTACTATGCTGAGAAACATTCATATTGTTTTACATAGGACCTGGACCAGTCTACATTCCCATCAACATTGTATAAAAGTTCACTTTTCTCCATATCCTCTCCAGTACTTGTTGTTTCTCAACTTTTGATATGGTCCATTCTCACAGGTGTGAGTTGGTATCTCATTGTGGTTTTAGTTTGCATTTCCATCATGGTTAGTGATGTGTTTTTCATATATCTTGGCTTTATGTATGTCTTCTTTGGAGTAGTTTTTATGCCCATTTTTTAAAATTGTTTTTTGTTGTTGTTATTGCTATCTAGTCTTTGTAGAGCTTGGATTTTAGCCCCTTGTCAGATGGTTGATTTGCAAAAATTTACTCACGTTAAGAAGGCTATTTTTTAGTTTTAATGGTAGTTTCTTTCATTTAATGGTAGTTTCTTTGCACAGAAGCTTTTTAGTTTGATATTGTCTCATTTGTTTATTTTTGTTTCTGTTTCCCTTGCCAATGGACTTGAATCCCCAAAGACATCCCCAATGCCAGTGTTGTGGAGTGTTTGCTTTCTTCTAAGTATTTTATGGTTTCAGTCCTACATCATAGTTTTAATCCATTTTGAGTTAGTTTTTTTGTATATGGGGCCTCTCCATATACAGTGAGGGGTTGAGCACTTCACCGAGGAGCTTCTGCATCCACTTCAGTGCAAGTTCAAACCACCCCCGCCAGGGAGGGGACCCACATGGCACAACAGACCTCTCCTGCCTTGCCTGCTGCTCCCCTAAGCGGGGTGTATTTCAGTCGATCTGCCTGTTCTACTCCCTGCTCTGTCTCTGGTAAAGCCTCTCACCCCCCTGCCTCTGGACTGTACCCTGGCTCTTGTACACATAAATAAATAAAATCTTCAAAAAAAATTTTTTTTGTATATAGTGTGTCATATTGATCTAGTTTTATGCTTTTGCATGTACCTATCCAGTTTTCCAGCACCATTTGTTGAAGCGATTTTCCTTTCTCCAGTACTCCTGAGTCCTTTGTATTCATTGCCCATGTGGGTTTATGTGCTGTCAGTTTGAATGCATTGGTCTGTGTTCTATTTTTATTCACTTACACTGTTTTGATTACTATAGCTTTGTTGTATAGTTTGAAGTCTGGGTGTATGATACCACTGTTTTTCTTTTTTTGTCTGTAGTGCTTTTTATTCAGTCTTTTGTAGTTCCATATAAGTTTCAGTAATATTTGTTCTATGTCTTTCAAAAATGCCATTGAAACTTTGAGAGGAATTTCACTGAGTCTGTATATTGCTTTGGATAAGATGGCTATTTCAACTGTTAATTCTTCTAATCCATGAAAACAAGGAATAGTTTTCTATTTCTTTGTTTCTTTTAATAATACTTTATAGTTTTCATTGTACAGGTCCTTTTTTAAAGTTTACTCTTAGGTATTTATCTTTGTTGCAGTTATAAATGAGATTGTTTTGTTTATATTCTAGTTGTTGTTTGCATATAGTAACATAGTTGATTTTTATAAATTGATATAACCTGTCACTTTACTATACTGATTTATTGTTTCTAATGGATTTCTTTAGTGAAGTCTGCAGGGTTTGCAATTTATATTATCATGCTCTCTGCAAACTGATAGTTAAACTTATTCTTTCCCAATTTGGATGTCTCTTAAATATTTCTCTTATGTAATGATTCTAGTTAGGTTTTCCAATTCTATGTTAAATAGTTGTCTTATTATAATGTGTGGGATGAAAAAAGATTACTCAGAGTCCAAGTGGGTTGGAACAATGAGAAGCCTAGAGGGACTACACCAAGAGAATTACCTTAAGGAAGGTGAGCCAAGGTGCCCTGCATCTCCAAGGGTGGTCTCGTTTTTATTTAGAATCAAGCAGAAAATATAAAAAAAAAAAAAAAGGAGCTAGTAGGCAAATGGGGAATGTGTAAGTGTGCGGGGGACATGAAATCTGGCACCAACCATACCTTGGAAATCAGGGAGATAGTCAAGGGAATCCTCAGTGTTCAGTGTTTTTGCCAATCTAAGCAAGACATGTGTTGCTGTTTTCAGCATGTATAGATCCTCATACTTGAACATCTGCCTTGAGAGGTTCCTTATCTTAGACTTTCACTGTTTGTATTCTGGGTGAAAGGCCCAGAATTGTCAAGGCAAAAACAGAATTATACAAGCTCCTCAAAATAGGAGTGTGAAAGTGGACATCCTTGTATTGCACCTTTTTTTTCACTGCTGAGTATGGTGTTAGCTGTTGATTTGTTATATGGCATTAATTTTTGATAAGGTATCTTTCTTCTCATTTTGTAGGGGTTTTAATTATAAATGGGTGATAAAACTTAGAAATTTTTTGCATCTATTGATATGATCATATCAATATGAGTAGTACATTGCTTATTCTCCTCCACAGGTATCTTTCTTCTCATTTTGTAGGGGTTTTAATTATAAATGGGTGATAAAACTTAGAAATTTTTTGCATCTATTGATATGATCATATCAATATGAGTAGTACATTGCTTATTCTCCTCCACATGTTAGAGGTTTTTTTCTTTTAATATAAATTTCTAGTTTGACACCAGTGTCATCAGAGAAGATGCTTGATATTATTTCCATCTTCATGAATTTATTGACACTTGTTTTGTGACCTAACATATGTTCTGTCCCAGAAAGTGTCCCCTGTGCACTTGAGAAGAATGTGTACCCAGCTTTTTTTGGTGTGGGGGAGGTGCTAAAGTGCCCTGTAAGTGTCTGTTAAGCCTATCTAATCTAGTTCCTTGTTTGGGCCCATTGTTTCTTTGTTGATTTTCTGTCTGGTTGATCTGTGCATTGAGAATAGTGGAGTGTTGACATTCCCTTCTATTATTGTGTTTTTCTCAATGTTTGTTTCAGATTGGTGACGGTAGTCTTAGATATTTTGATGCTCATTTATTTGGTGTATATGCCTTGATGGTTGTTTTGTCTTCCTGATATATTGATCCATTAATCATTATATAATATCCATCTCTTGCTCTCTCTCGTTATCTTTTTTAGCTGGAAATCTATTTTATCTGATATAAGATGACTGTCTCTACCTTTCATGGGTCCTATTTGCTTGTAGAATTGCTTTCCTACCATTTACTTTGAGTCTGTATTTACCTTTGGAATGCAGATTAGTCTTCTGGAGACAGCAGAAAGTTGGGGTTGTTTTTTGATCCAGCTGGCTACTATGTGTCTCTTGATTGTTGAGGTTAGTCCATTTACATATAAGGTGATTTTTCACATAGAATGATTTGCTACTACAATTTTGTAGTTGGTTTTCTGGTTGTATCTATTTCTTTGTTAGTTTTTTTGTGAATTTCCTTCTCTTCAATTTAGATAGGAGAACCCTTTCAAAATTTCTTTTAGGTGAAGTCTAGTGTTAGCAGACTTAGCTTCTGTTGTCTGGGAAGACCTTCATTGCTCCCTTATATATGTAGCAGAGTCTTGCAACATATTGTAATCTTGGCCTGAAACTTTTGTTCTTGATTATTTTGAATACATCATTTCATTGTGTCCTTACTTGTAGGGTTTCCTCAAAGAAGTCTGATTTAAACCTGATGTGAATACCTCTATAGGTTACATGCTTTTTCTCTGTAGGCACTTTGAATATTCTTTCCTTGTCTTGAACACTTGATAATTTTATGGCTATGTGTCTTGATGTATATCTCATTGCATTTTGAAAACAGCATTCTTAGGCCTCCCTGGTGGCACAAGGGATTGTGTACTGCGTTGTGGGGCTTCCACAGCTACTGCAGTGTGAGTTTGATCCCCGGCCAGGGAGGGGACCCATAAGGCACAGCAGAGCTCTCCTGCCTCGCCCACTGCTTCCCTCAGCAGTGTTATTTGAGTCATTCTGCTGGTTCTGCTCCCTATCTGTCTCTGGTGAATCCTCTCACCCCCCCACATCTCTGACCTGTACCCCAGCTCTTGTATACATAAATAAATAAAATTTAAAAAAAAAACATGCATTCTTTTAGCTTCACAGACCTGTATATTTGTAATAGTTCCATCCCCAGTTGTGGGAAGTTTTCCTTTATTCTTAGAATAAGCTTTCTGTTCCCTTTGTTCTCATCCTTTTCTGGAATACCCCCATCTTTCCTAATGGAGTCAGACAATTGTCAAAATGTTTCTTCACCTTTTTTCCTCTGTATTTCTCTTCTTCCATCTGGGTTCTTTGTATATTACTATCTTCAAGGTCACTGAGTAGATTCTCCATTTGGCCTATTGTTTATATATCTTTTCCACGATATTTAATTTCCTTTATTGATCTTTTTACATTTCACAACTCTTAAAGCTTCAACTTCATTTTATGTTCATTAATTCGATTTCTATGACATTCACTTGGTTTTTTTGAATTTTGTGTGTCTGATTAGCTTTGCAGAATTTTTTATTCACTTTGACTTGCTTTTCTGTGTCTTCTTCCTCTTCTTTGAATATTTTTTATCATGGCAGTTTTGAACTATCTCATAGGAATTCCTATATCTTTGTGTTAGGATTCTGGAAGTTGTTCTCTCCTGCTGATGATATATTTCCTTAAGGCCTCAAGTTGCATGTATGAGTTTTTGTTTTGCTTTATTTTTGTCTGCCCATTTTGCTGCTTTAGATTTATTTTTTTTAAAGTATCCATAATAGTCACTTATAGATTTGAACTACTTATATGTTTCCAGGAGTTGGTGCTATGGTTCTTGTATGGATTTTGATACTTGGCCCTTTTTAGCTTCTGTAGGTCTGGATATTTGAACTTGTAGCTGCTAAGTCTTGTTTGATTTATGGGTCTAGAGGATTCACACTACTGCTATGAATGTGTTAGGGGTTAGGGCACGCTTGCGTGTGAAGCAGTAGCAACAACCCTCTTCTTGGAGGGATTCAAGACTCTGCTGTCCACTATGTGTTGTCGTGTGTACCAATGGTAGTTCTCAGACTAGGGGAAATGTGAGAATAGTCCAGTGCCTGTTCTTGTTCTTCTCACTAGGAACCCGGTCCATGGGGTTCCATCCCAGCTCCTCCACACATATTTTCCATCACTTACCAGTGTTTGCCTCCAAGCTGTTTGGCTCTCCCTTCACGAGTGACTGATGGGCTAGCTACATTGCTATATTGCAGTTTGTAGTGCAGCCTCCTGCCCCTCCTAGTCACCCACACAACCTCCAGGCATTTCTTTTCCACCTGCCTTGTGCTCAGTGAAACATGAATCTTCTCTATGTCCCTTCTGATGCTGTCTGCATGGTCTTTGACACTGAGAAGGTATTCCAGTTTCATCCTAAATCATAATATTTTCTTGGTGCAGTATTCTATTGGTTAATTTACATGGTTTTTTGAGCAGCAAAGAACTTTCTCTGATACTATATTTGATCCATATCCTTGTATGACTTATGCCTTTTATATGCTTATATTTTTTATCCTTAAATGTTATACTTCCTATCACACTGTCATTCTATACAACATCACTCCTGTTGTAATAATTAGTAAATTTAAAATGGGTATTGGTGAACTTTTTAATATTCTGGCTTCTTGGTCTCTTGATGCTTCATTTTCAATCATTTTTTTCCTCTACCTCATCCACTTCTTATCGATGGTGGTAAGATTGATCTTGAAGTTACAATGTCTAAAATTTGTTCATCTCAATTTCAGGCAAACCCTCCTTAATCTCCTGCTCATGATCTTCTAGTTGTCTTCCTCTGGTGCTTTAATATTCCTCAAGTTCCATCATTAACTACAGTTTTATCACACTTTGACTATTATTTTATCCTCAGTTTTCATTCTGTGATCGGTTGTCATAATGCCCTTCCATATACCATCAAATCTGTTGTTCCTCTTACTGTTTGTCAGATTCTTCTGACAGATCCCCTTTCTTATTTAAATAGAACATTGCTTCTGTAATTGTGCTGAAGCGTTGTTATCTGTGTTATCTACCTTCAAATTCATACACTAATTGTAGGTTGACTGGATGCTTTTTAACAATCCTGTATTTTGTGTTAGCCCATTTTCTCACCTTGTGTTACAAAATCCACTTGTCTTTTCTCAGTTATAACCTATTACTAGCATTTGACCCCATTGATTATTTTTCCTTCTTGATAACTCTTTTACTTCCCTCATAAGCCACTTACTCTCAATCTTGTTTGATGATTTTTCCTTAACTCTTGTGACTGTTAGAGTACTCCATGTTTTTTGCTGCCCAGAACGAAAACCTTATACAATAACATATTAAAAAAGTAGTATCTATTTCTTATTTCCTCCTACCTAACTACATCCATATTTGGCAGATGTCTTGATGTGGAGACTAACCATGTATTTGAGATATGCCCGCTTTCTCAATATGATTTGTCTCCAAATTGTTCCAGTACTGTCGGAGATTTCATTCTCATTTTAGAGTCTCCTTAACTTCTCATTCAGTCCCTAGATATACAATAGATACACCATGAGGAAAACAGGACCACATAATTAGGGATTCTGAGATTTCCAAATTTTTGTGCCAGTCCTGACCTATTATTCTCTGGAAGCTTTGATGCTTTTTCTTTCCAGTGTAACATTTCTTAATTCAGGCCAATCTTAAATTGCCTCACATAATTGGATAAGGTTCTCAGGAAAAAGGCATTTGTGATAGCCTTTTCACTTCAGAATGGCCATCCCTTTCTGGTTTATTTCAACAAATCCTCTTTGTTCTCCTAGGTACATGATATTTGTGAAAATGATTTTTGCAAATCATTAGTGTTTTTTTACCTTTTGTGGCAGGAGAAATGACCTTTTGATAACATTCCTAGCTTTTCCTATTCTCAATGAGAAATTCTTATGTCCAGTGTTTTGTGTTTTGTGTTTGTTTTGATTTCTTCAATATATTCTTAGAAAATATCATTAAAAGCGACTGCTATCACTTACACAAAATAAACTAATGAGTTTTGGCACTGACTTTTGGTGTTAAACCTATTTCATACAGTGGCATAGTTAACATTTAAGTTTTCTTTTTTCCGTATTTTTTTTTAAGATTTTTTTATTTATGCATACAAGTGCAGGGTTACAGGCCAGAAGTGTGGGAGGTGAGAGGATTCAACAGGGACAGAGTGGGGGCAGAACAGGCAGATCGACTGAAATACACTGCTGAGGGGAGCAGCGGGTGAGGCAGGAGAGGTCTACCTCACCATGTGGCGTGTGGGTCCCGTCCCTGGCCAGGGATCGAACTCGCGTTTGTATGCCGCAGATGCTTCACAGTGCAGCGCTCAACCTACTGTGCCACCAGGGAGGCCCTTTCTCCATATTTTTTATGCCTAGAAATAAACCCTAGTAGAGTTAATGCTTTAATAACTGTAAGATAAGTTAATTATATCCCTTTTAATTAAATTAATGAGCAAATGACAGTTCTGTATGTCTCAACTTTTCAGACATACAATTTGGATGGTTAGAACTTCTACCTATTTTGTATTAACATTTCTAAACCTCCATGTATCAATTTCAGTTGATTTCATATGTCTTCTAACATGGAACCTTTTTGGGTTATAACATAACCATCCCTGTTAGTACAACAGGGGGCCAAATAGTTGACTTACTGATAGAGTACACTGGAAATCTCACATATTAGAAAGTAGATCCTTTTTTATGTTACATAATTTTAAAGACATAGACAGCGGCATTTTGTGATTTAATTTTAATGTGTTAACATTTTTTTTTTTTGGTCAATGGCTAGATGATTTAATCAGTAGAATTTTGTAAGAATTGCTCTACAAAAAAATATATTTTTGTCAGTTTTAAAAATTTAGAAATGGCATTATTTCTCTCTTCCTTTCTTTTTTAAAAGAATCAACGCAGACTGTCCAAGCTCTGCAGCATTCAACTGTTGATGGTCCACTGACAGCAAGCAAAGATTTAGAAATAAAGAGCTTAAAAGAAGAAATTGAGAAACTAAAGAAACAAGTAAGAGGTAAATTTCTATGTTTCACTCTTAATTCAGTTTAACTTAATAGATTTTTAAACAGTTTTATTCACACAGAAAACATTTAGCACGTATGTGTGTGTTATGTGAGCTGTGTGCCAGTGAGGGGAAATCTAGTATGAATGGTCCCCATTTTCAAGGAGCTCATGTTTTGCTTTGGGAGCAAATAATCTTTATAACACATGTAAACAGGTTGTAAGGAAAATAAACTTAAGTATATGGAGATAACACAGAGGAGTGCATGCAATCCAGATTTAAATGAACAAAGGTGATTTTTTTGGAAGACCATTTGGTTTGGTATATTTAGTTATAATTTGTCTAGCAAAGAATATATATGAATACAGGAAGGAGTATTAAGAGTGAGAATGAGAAAGAAGGGCAGTGTAGACAAGGGAATTGCATTAAGGCAGTGCAAATTTATTTTCTTTGTAACAGTTCATTTTTCATTGTATTGTTGAGATTAGTTTTGAGACCGTTGATGTCCTTTGGATCTATTCATTCCACTCATTCAACAGATATTTATTGAGCGCTACTATATACCTGGTGTTTAGGTTCTTCAGATTCAGTACTAAATAAAATGACAGAGTTCTTGTCCTTCCCCTGGCAGAGAACAAACAACAGACATAAAAAGAAAAACTATATAACTTTGTAAATTATCCAATAATTTAAAAGGTGGTAAGTGCTTAAAATGAAACAGAATAAAGTGAATGAGTCAGAAGTACAGTAAAGAGTTTTATAAATTTAAGTAGGAGGGCTTAGCCATGAGCACTGAGGTAACATGTGAAGAATAACTTGAAGAGGGTAAGGGCCTTAGCATGTAGTAAAGTGGGGGATATCTAAAGACAGACCATGCCTTGTGAGTTCAAATGTAAAACAGAGGACAACATGTCTCAGGCAGAATGAGCAAATACAAAAGTGGGAGTTGAGGTTAGAAGAAGTAAAGATTTGAGGGGGAGCCTACTGCCTGATCAGTAGACTTTTACTGATTGTAAGATCTTCAGTTTTTTTCTTCTGAGTAAAATGATAGCCTTTTTCAGAGTTAAGTGGTATCACATAATCTGAGTAAGTGTTAATGATAGAGAGGAGAAGGTACTATTTTATTTGAGATGGTTAGTCTTCTCCAGAAATGGCTGTTTTAGGCTAAAATATGAGAAGGAAATAAAAATCTGATGTTGAGTCATTTATAAAGGGACTGTGTAAGATACCATATTAATATTTTGCTTATTTTAAGTGCACTTGGAGTTGTTCTTTTTGTTTTTTTACTTTTAATAAATTTTTTCCTTACAGTGTTGTTAATTTTTGGTCAGTACTTGATTCTTCCGTCAAGTGTAGGTCCTGTAATTCTAGCACCACTGTAGCACCTGTGCTCCATCACCACCATCCCTTCTTTTGACTCCTGTCCCTCCTACTCTCATTGTATGCCTCAGCTCTATGGTCAGCTTGCAAGTTTTGTATTTTTCCTGACCTTTTTTTTTTTTTTTTTTCCCAGTTTCTCTGTATTCCACATATAAGTGAAAACATCTGATACTAATCTTTTCTCTTCTGACTTACTTAGCTTTGCATAATCCCTTCTAGCTTCATCTGTTACCATAGATGGCATGAGTTTATCTTTTTTGATCACCGGGTAAGCATTCCATTGTGTATAGATATACCACATTTTCTTCATCCATTCATCTGTTTGGGGGCATTTAGGTTGTTTCCATATCTTGGCCATTTTAAGTAGTGCTGCAATAAACATAGAAGTGCAGGTTTCCTTTTTGTACAGAATTCCTTTAGAATTCTTTTTGTGTTCTTTGGGTAGACTCCTAAGAGTAGAATTGCTGGATCATATGGTCGATCTACTTTTGATGTTTTAAGGAAGCTCCACACAATTTTTCATAGTGGCTGGACCAGTTTACATGCCCACTAACAGAATAATAAGGGCTTTTTTTCTCCCTGCATCCTCACTAGCATTTGTTGTTTATAGTTTTTTGTTTGTTTGTTTTAGTTAATTGGTTCATTTTCACGGGTGTGAGGTAGTATCTCACTGTGGTTTTGACTTGTATTTCCCTGGTAATAAGTGATGTTGAACATTTTTTCACATGCCTGTTAGCCATTTGCACTCCTTTTTTGGAGAAATGTCTTTTTAACTCCTCTGCCTAATTTTTCTTTGGGTTGCTTTGATTTTGTTGGGTTGATGCACTTGGAATTTTAAATGCTCTATATTTTGAGTGACTTTATTGCTAAGAAATCTCTATCAACACTCTGTAGGTTTATCTTTCTAAAAATAAATTGATTAGGAATTCAATAAGCATTTTCTTTGGTATCAGTAAGAAAAGATTATCAGTGGCACTGAATCTGTTAATTGTGTGACATTAAAAACATAGTGGAACACAGATAGGTGAGGATTGTTAGTGATTTGTCTTCATAGAGAGAATGTTGCTTTGGAAAACTTACTAATAACCCTATCTCAAATTTACTTTTAACTATTCATATTTTTAAATTAAATTTTCAAAGTTTTTTTTATTTTAATACTTAAGTGAAATGGGAGCAAAATAAAACATTCAGAATAACAACCTGGTACCTATGTGATTTACCAAAATTGTTATCTTTTTTTGTTGCCTCTGTGTAATAGCTAACCCTAATAAATCCTAATAAATTGTGTCATTTTACAAATACTGGTTAGCCAGTACCCAAAGGGAAGTTGTGACAACTTTTTTGAGCAATTGTAAGTGGTGCTGTATATTTAATTTTGGTATTCATGTATTAGGATACAAGTGGAATATGTAGGAATATATTTTCTCTGTGTGTATCTTATATTCTGTGTTGTTGCTGAGCTCATTTATTAGTTCCAGGAGAGTTTTTTCTTCTTCCACTGTTTGAAGTAGATTTCATGAGGTTTTCTATTCTGATCATCTATCAACAGGGACTGTTATCTCTGCCTTTCTGATTTGCATGTTTATTTCCTTTCCTTCTCATTGTATGGGCTAAAACTAGCAGTATTTTGTTGAGTTTGTAAAGGATTGATATTAATTGCCTTTTCCGCTTGGTAGAATTCTCCATTGTAGTCATGTGGACTATTTTTGTTGGGCAGCATGGTTTGATTGAGAATTTATCCTTTTCTAGATTGTCCAGTTTGTGGGTGTATGATTGCTCGTAATAGCTTTGTGAACCCTTGCATTTTGTGATGTCAATTGTAACATGTCATGTTTTATATCTGAGTTTATTTATTTGAGTCTACTTTTTTTTTTAATTGGTGAGTCCAGCTAAATGCTTGTTGATTTGGTTTATCTTTTTGAAAAAAAAAAAAAAAAGTCTAGTTTTACTATTTTCTATTGTCTTTTATTTTTCCCACTTTGATCTTTGTTGTCTCCCCCCGCCTTTCTATATTTGGGCTTTTTTTTTTTAAAGATTTATTTATTTATGCATACACGAGCTGGGGTACAGGTGCCCCATTAATGGTTAATGCCTTAACCATTTTAGAGTGAGTGGTAAGACAGAGTCCAGGGAGGTGAGAGGATTCGCCAGAGACAGAGTGGGGAGTAGAATAGGCAGACTGACTGAAACACACTGCTGAGGGGAGTAGTGGGCGAGGCAGGAAAGGTCTGCTGTGCCATGTGGGTCCCCTCCCTGGCCGGCAGCAGGGATCGAACTCATGTTACAGTGGCTGAGGTTGGCTTCATAGTGTGTTGCTTGACCCACTGAGCCACCAGGGAGGACCTATATTTGGTCTTTGTTCTTTTTCTATTTCTTTGATAATGTAAAGTTAGTTTGTTTGAGATTATTGTTTTTCTTAATGTATTTTCTGCCACAACATTCCCCTTAGAACTGCTTTTGCTATAGCCCATATATTTTGGAAAGTTTTGTTTACATTTTTGTTTGTCTCAGGTAATTCTGATTTTTTCTTGTTTATTCTTTGACCTATTGGTATTTGGTAGAATGGTGTTTAATCTCGACATATTTGTGAAATTTACAGTTTTCTTGTCATAATTGAGTTTTAATTTCATACCTCTGTGGTCTGAGAAGGAACTTGATAGTAATTCTTTTGTGTGCCAAATAAATTTCTCTCTCTGTAAAACTGAAGTGAATCTTTTTGCACATAGCATCTTGTTTTTTATACCCAACATATCTATATTATTTGATTAGAGAATATAATCCATTTGTAATGTAGCATAATCATTGACCTGTAAAAACTTACTAATGCCTTCTTGTTTTCTGGCTGTTGTATAACTCGTTGTTCCTTTATTCTCCATTCTCTCTTTTACTGTGAATTGACACTTTTCATTAGTGGTGTCTTCCATTCCTTTCTCTTTATACTTTGTGTATCTATTATAGGTTTTTGCTTTATGGTTATCATGAAGATTATATCATAGTATTTTATATTGATAACAATTCTTTATTCTCCCTGTTTGTCATATAATTGTTTCAAATATTTTCTCTGCATATTTCTCTTTCTAAGAAGAGGAGCACTTCCCATTATTTTCACCCTTATTTTTTATATACTGTGTTCTATCTTTGTTATTTCTGAGTCACTGTGTTTCCTTTCTGTTTAGAGAATTTTTCTTTAGCCATTTTTAAAAAATTTATTTATGCATACAAGCGCTGGGGTACTGGCCAGAGGTGCGGGGGATGAGAGGATTCACCAAAGACAGAGCGGGGAACAGAACAGGCAGGTCTACTGAAATACACTGCTGAGGGAAGCAGCGAGCACAGCAGGAGAGGTCTGCTTTGCCATGTGGGTCACCCACCCCAGCCGGGAGCAGGGATCAAACTCATGTTGCAGCAGCTGTGGTTTGCTTCATAGTGTGTTGCTTAACCGACTGCGCCACCAGGGAGGCCCCTCTTTTTTTAAGGATAAGCCATTTTTTAAGGATAGGTCTGCAACCAATAAAATCTTAGTTTTTCTTCATCTGAGAATGTTCTAATTTCCCCCTTTATTCCTAAGGAATATTTCTGCTGGACATAGGATCCTAGGTGACAGACAGTTCTTTTGTTTTGGTATCTGAAAAATACTGTGCCACTTCAAGACTATATTATTCACTGTTATTCTGAATATATTTCTCCTTTACCAAGATGGAGCTGCTTTTAAGTTGTTGGGTTTTTTTTTTTTTTTTCTTTTTAAAATTTTTCTGATCTCTTTTGGTATGGTTTTCTTTGAGTTTAGTCTGTTTGGAAATTACTCATCTTCCTCAGTGCTTTGGTTTATTTCTCTTGACAAATTTGGGGAATAGTTTTTCAGACCTGTCCACTTTCTCTTCTCTTTCCGGAACTCTGGCAGCACAATTATTAGATCTTTTGTTATTACCCTGTAAGTCCCTGAGGGCTCTGTTTGTTATTTTTATTTTTTCTCTGTTGTTCAGTTTGGTTTATTCTGTTAAATCTTCCAATTCATTCTTTTCTCTGTTCCTTCTTTATTCTGTTTAATCCATCGAATGAAATTGCATTTTATTCATTTCCAAAATTTCTATTTTGTTCTTTAATCTTCTGTTTCTCTGCTGAGACTTTCATGTCTTTGCTCAAGTATTCTATTCATTAAGTATGTTCATAATAATTCATTGGAACATTTTTGTTACAGCTGTTTTAATGTCTTTTTCAGATTATCCTAACATCTGTTATTTCAGTGTTAACACTGCTTTTCTTTTCTCACTCAAGTTGATATTTTCCTGGTTCTTAGTAGAATGAGTGATTTTTCACTTAATAACTCCGAAGCTTCATTTGAGCTGTGTTTTTCATGACACCATTACAGCAGTGGAGTTCCTTCTTACTACCAGATTGAGGTAGAAGTCCAGTTTCCCCATGTGGCCTCCCTTTACACCCAAAGGAGGGCTCTCAATTAGGACTGACTGGGCTGGTGGGGATTTCTGACTAGACTTTTTGCTGATACTTGGTGAGGGGTGACCTTATTATTTCTGCTTGATAATGAAAGTTCTTACGCTCTTCTCTCACCACCTCAGTGGGAAGAGGTGGAGATCCTCATTATTTCTGGGTAGGGTATTAGTTGTGGTACCATATTGCATGTGGGGAGGGAATTGTTACCTGCCTCACTGCCTTCCAGTCCTCTTCTGACCACTCTTTTCGTACATTGGGCACTTTAGTATAAGCTCATGTTCGTAAACCTGGTGCTTCACTTGTCCTTTGCTGACACAGTGAGGGGTCAGTTTTTTATGATATTTAACTGAAGCAGACTGGTTCCTTTCTAAAAATTTTCTCTTATTTGTTTGACCCTTTTTCTAGTCCTTTAGTTAGAAAGAATAAGCTTTTGTTGGTGATTTATCTCTGGACTGTTGGCATTTCTAGGTTGCCTGCTTCTTTTGCTCTGAGTCTGAGATATGTGTGATCCTCCCCACTCCCAAAATATTAACTCACCACTGTCCCAGTGTCCCTAAGCAGTGATTGCTTTTCTCTTCCAATTTTGGAGTCTCTTTATGTTTGTTTTAGATGTAAGGTCTAGCATTTTTAGTTATACTTAGTGGGAGAATAAGATGTATTTCCTCTTTCCTAAAGCAGAGGTTCCTGAAGTAAGCTTATGAAATGTAAATGTGACCATTTATAGCTCCACCATCCTTCAGTGGATCCCTGTTGCCTTGCCTCCAGGATAAGATTAAAATTTCTTAGTTTTGATTACACTGTCCTTCATTGTTTTGCATGTATTTTCCTCTCTAACTTAAGCTCTTGTTGTTACTGTTTCACCCATTAATTTTAGCTAAACTGAACTAATGTTATTTCACCTGATCATTTCCAGATGTTTCACATATTTTGTTGTTCTATATTCTCTTTTGTACACTTTACTTCCTTTGGGTTATAGTGAATAGTAAAATTCTTTGGTTATATGGTAATTTTTGTTTGTGTTTAACTTTTTGAGGAATTGCCATACTGTTTTTCACAGAGGCTTTACCATTTATATTCTTACCACCAACATTCATTCATTCTTAATTCAATTCATAAACATATTTCTTGAATTGCAACTGTATAAGAAGAATTATACTGGGTAATAGAGGCATAGTTGAGGATTAAAAATCTGTCCCCCTATAAAACCAGCGTAATGAGTAGCACTTATTTTAACCATGAGTCCATAAAGATGAAAAATGTATTCAAGTAACCTTTGATCTAAAGGTTTCTCTAGATACTTTAAACATTTTTCTATAAATACTCACCATTTAGTGTCTCTGTGGCTTTTCTTTCCCTGTTTTCCAATATTTTTAAACTCCTAGAAAAATTTAACATTCATAATTATTTATCGTTTTATTATCTACTTTCCTTACCATACTCCAAACTCAAAGAAGATAAGACAGAGTTGCCTGGTACTATGAATGACACTCAATACATACTTGTTGACTACTTGCAGATAACAGTAAAAATTCATACCATCATTTAATATTTTCATGTGAGAATATAAAGGAATGCTTTTTTATTTTCTAAATAAAACACAACTCTCATTCTTTTATTGGTTCCAAGTTGATAGTTTGTACTTCATCTAATGTTTGTTTCTCCAACCTAAAATTAACTCTCCCTGTTGATATCCTCAACATGATATCCTACACGATGTAATTAAAAGACAAACAGAACGAAGGGGGACAATAATAGGAAATGTATTTTCCCACATCATAATTACAAGGAAAATCTCTATACTTCAAAAGAATTGTGAATTATTTTAGGAACAAGAGTATAATGGAAAGCGTTTTATTTATCATTGTTTCACTTTGAATGCTGCTTTAATCATATCCCCCTGGTTGCTCTTCTCTTAATTTCTATACCACCCATATAACCTGTCATACAATTGATATTTATTTTCTGCTTTATTTATGATTTAAAGACTATTATTACTTTTTTCCTAACTTGATTATCTTCAAGAAAGGGACCATATTTTATATTTCTCTTATGTGCCATATAGGCAAAGAAAAGGACCCTGTGTATTATTATGTCTTCAGATTGAATTTCAGAATTCAGCTGGCAGCAGTGAGCTGAGAATCTTTAGTTGGTGTGTGCTAACCAACTTTTTAACTGCTTCCTATTTGCTTCTAGTGACTTCATCTAAAAGTTTTTAATCATGTCATCTACATCTGACAGCTAATTGTGTTGCATGAGTTAATTTTTATAGTCTTTAAGGATATATTTCAAAGTGTTAATCAAGTTTACTATTTGCTATAGTGAAAGTAAAGGCTCCCTGCCTTAACCATTTTAGAGTGAGTGACCAAAGTTAAGTGTAATCTGGATTTTTCTATCAGTATACTTGGGTTTATATATTGGGAATGTAAAATCTTGTATATTTAAAATTATAAATTCTGTACTTCTCACCATATTGAAGGATTTTCTCTTGACACATCTTTCTTTAATACATTTCCTTTTGTCCAGCTTATAATTTGCAAGTTGTTAAAATGAATATTTTGAACATTTTTAGCATTTCAAAAGTTTGAGGGTTGAAAAATCTGACATAGTTTTCTACTTAACAACTCTACTGCAAAGAAGCCAAACTCAGATCACTGAAATGAGATGAAAATCAAACCTACATTAAAGTAAAACAAAACAAAACAGAAATCTCATTAAAGGCTGTTGAAGCTGCCCATTATTGTACACTTACTCTAAGCTTCATGATACTTAAATTTTATGAAATACTGATTTCATTCCCACCAAAAAGCAATCAACGACTTGTTAATTTGCAAAAAAAAAAAATACACTTGATCTTAGCCAAAAGGCCGAGAAGCGATAAAAAAAAAAAAAATAATAATAATAAAGTTTAAAATGCTGGAGAAGAATGCTTCAAAGCAGAAGAAAGGGAATGCACATTCTCAGAAGGAATTACTAGATGTACCATATTACTACCTTAGATTAGTATAACTTAGCCATAAAATTCTATTAAAATCTGCCCCACAAGTAGAAGTCAGCTATAGCACACACAAATTTTGACTCCACAATTACTAGAAATAACAAACTAAATTGATATGTATCTACTTTAAAAATTATTGAAATCTTAAAATTATTAAAATTTATGATAACATAATAGTGCCATTTAAAAGTGTTGGAAAATATATTAGTATAAATGGAAAAATTCCTAAATGAAATACTGGAATTTGAGAGAACAATTAACACGTGATTTTTCAGAATATAAAATTAAATATTCTCTGATCCTTAAGATTAAGCATCATATGATCTTTAGCTTTCTTCAAATAAATATTTTAAAATTATATTGTTAATAAAATGACAACCAGTTAAATGGGATTTTGCAGAGATCTTAAAAAATTATTAAAACTATGCTATCTGTAAGGTATCCAGACTTTCAAAATAGCTAAGATAAATAAGCCTTTAATAAGTCTGTAAGTTTAGGATATTGAATTATCAGTATATTATCTAAGTAATCCAGAATGAGTTAGTAATCCAGAATTCATAAGCTTTTAAGTATTTAAGTATCATTCACTTTAAGTAAAAAGCTCTTCTCAGTAGAACTAACACATTATGAACACATACTTCCTTTTTTAAAGTACCAAACTCAATAATATGCAATATTTTGTGCAGTTGCTCCCATACCTTAATTATTGGCTGAATCACCTGCATACCCTGTTAAAATACAGAATCTGATTCATTAGATCTGAGGTAGGACCTGATGTTCTTATTTGTTACAGTTTCCCAGAAAATGCTAAAGATACCTGTCTGGGAGTATACTCCAATTAAAGCTGTTGTAAAGAATAGAAAAGATCCAGAGTAAATTTAATGACAAATGTGTTTAGATTTCTCTGTTTTCATTATCAATTGATTACATTTTATTTAAGCACATGTTAAAATTAAAATCAATAAATTTTGTTTTGTAATAACTTTCTGAACTGATAATATTAAGCACAATTTAATAATACTATTTAATGTGTTGAAAAGGTTGATGCAGGAATTCCTGACTCCAGTCTGAGTTGTGCCTCTCATTCAACATTGTGACCCTCACAGACCATTTTATTTTAATTTAATTTTTTAATTTAAATTTATTTATTTAATTATATTTTACATCATTTGTATTCCCCAGGGAGTTCCCACCACCACTCCACTGTGCACCATCACCTCAGTCCCTTGTGCTCTTTCTGCCCTCAACACCGTCTTTGCCCTTCCTTCCTTCCTTCCTCTCGTCACCCGCATGGTCCCTTTGGTTTATCTTTGACCTTTTGATAGTTTTGAGTTTTTTTGATTGCTTTTGGTTGTAATTGCCCATTTCCTTGAGCTCATTCTTCTTCTTCTTCTTCTTCTTTTTTTTTTTTTTGTTGTAGCTATTGCTTTCACATTCCCCCTAATAGTAAAACCATCTGATATTTTTCTCTTGCCGTCTGACTTGTTTCACTGAGTATAACTCCTTCTAGTTCCATCCATGTTTCTATAAATGGCACTAGTTTGTCATTTTTGATTGCTGAATAATACTCCATTGTATATATGTACCACATCTTCTTGATCCAGTCATCTACTTTTGGGCATTTTGGTTGTTTCTTGGACAGACCATTTTATAATAATCTGACTAGTCAGTGCAATGAATGCTTGACTGTAAAGAAAAACTTGTCTTCTTGTTTGTTTGGTTTCATTCTTTTTAAAATTAGTTTCTAGAGTTTAATTGGTTCTGAATATGCTGTTTTTGAGAGTATGGTCTTCTTTTCCTAATAGTTATATAAGGAAGTATTTTATTTAAAAAATTTTCATCATCTTAAACCTTAATTTCAAGCATTTGTTTTATACAAATAATAAAAGAACCATGATCTTCTCTCTTTAGAATCAAGACTCTTGGAACAGCAACTTGAAGAAGCTAATTCTGTGAGGCGAGAACTAGATGATGCTTTTAGACAAATCAAAGCTTATGAAAAGCAAATCAAAACATTACAACAAGAAAGGGAAGACCTAAATAAGGTAAAAATAGATGGATAGTTCATACAAACCTTTTCTGAATTTTTAATCTTGTTTTATTTGTATACAGAAAAGTTTGGCTTAAACTCAAGAATCATTTTGGTATATGTCATTTGATATCAAGTAACAAAAAAAATGCAGCTTTAAAATTTATGATATTTGTTCTTTTAATTAATAAAAGACTTGATTAAAAGTGAATGTTACTGAAAAAGAAATAAGAAAATAGAATCCTTTAGCATCTATGGAAAAATAAAAATATAGGTATCATCGTTGTAACTTTTTGATGTGAATATTCTTTAAAAATTATAAAAGATATTTAATGCTTTAATGATTTTTTAAGTGTCAATATATCTTTCAGAGTATGAATGAACAAGAAAGACTTTTTAAAAGCTTCATATATAATACATTGTGTTATTCAAATAAGAAATTAATGGTTTATAACATTGGGTAAATTGTATTCAGTGATGTGGTATATAATACATTAGTAAAACAAATGAAGTCCTTTGGGGGAAGATTTATAAGTCTTGCTGCCAAAAAAGAAATCGCACAAGTTAGAAATGAAATGATAACCTGTTGATAAATCTAATCAAAAGGACTAACAGAGAAAACTGTAAAGGTAAAATTCAATTAGATCAGTGTATTTTTACCTTTTGGTTAATGCAGTTGTAAGCAATAAGACTGTATATGATATTAGTGGTTGTATCATGTATTTAATGGTAGAATTCCTTAAGTAAACTGAACATAATAGGGATGAAAATCTGATATCTAGATTTAGAGTAACAGATATTTTGCAAGTTTAATATTAGAAATCTAATAGATTTAGAGAACAGGATAATACTGAAAAGAAAGAGATCGCATTGATCAAGAATTTTAAATGATTTGCTTAATATCCTACTTAGAGCAAATATTCTCTTAAAGATTTTTCATTTATTTACATGTAAAAATAAATGTAATATATAAATTATGATGAAAATAATAAGATGAACAGCTCTGAACCTACCGTCTAGCTTAAGAAATAGAACAATTACTTATTTTGTGGCATAGCCCTGGATAATCATTTCCCATGCCATCTTCTCTCTTCCCTGAAAATGGCAATCATTATTCTGAATTTTATGTTAGTCATTACCTTTGTGGTATGCTAACATACATCTGAAGAGGTGGGATCCTATATTTCTGCATCATATACAGTATTGTAAAGCAATGTTACCTTAATAAAAAAGTTATAAAATATAAATACATAAATAAAAAGTCGTATATCACTAAACAATGTATTTAATGTTGACTGGCTGGCTTTCAGCCTTGTAAAATGCTTTTTTTTTTTTTCCCCCGATTTCCCTTTTCCATTCATACTTCCATTTCTAGGATTCATCCATGTAACAAAAATCATTCATTCAATTGCTATAAAATACACCATTATGTGAACACTAAACAATTTATCCAAATTTTTGTTTACACACATTTAGGTTGTTTATAATTGATAGCTACTGTAAGCTTTCCTGCTATGAACATTCTTATACATATATCCTAGCACATACACAAACATACAGACGTAAATAGAATAATTGGTGCACAAGCAGTGTAAATGTTCTGCTTTTTATGATAATGCCAAATTGACTTCACTGATTGTACCCATTTACACAGTCCTAGTAATATATAGAAGTTTTTATATTCAACAATACTTAATGTTACTTATGTTATGTTTGACCAGTCTAATCTAAATTGATATTTTATGTCTTATATGATATTTTACTGTAGTTGTATTTTACACTTTACATTTACTAATGAGGTTGAATTCACATTTTTTTTCTTGAAAAAACTTCATATCCTTTATACATTTGTCTTTTTCTTGTTTCTAAATATTTTTTAAAAATTGTGGACATATTTATTTTATCACTGTGCATGTTACAGATACCATCTTCCAATATACATGTTCTTTATGCTTTCATTTTTTAAAAAATTGAGGCAACTTTGGTTTACAGTACTATGTATTATTCAGAAGTGTAGGGGCAAAACTTTTCAGATGTGTGTTACCACATCATACCTACCACCAAGGCATTCATAGTCCTCAACTATAGTCCATTGGCCTCTCCACATCTTGCTCTCCATCCTCTACCTCATTCTCTTGTACCCTCAGTTTTACACTCAGACTTTAGGTTTTTATTGGTTTGGTTCTGCCTTGACCCTTTTTTGTTTGTTTCTCTGTAGTCTATATAAGTGAAACCATATATCTTTCTCATCCTGGCTTATTTTACTTAACACTATCCAGTTTCATCCATGTTGTTGCAAATTACAAGAGTTCATCTTTGTTTATTGCCAAGCAGTATTCCATTGTGTATGTATGTCACGTCTTCTTAGTCCATTCATCTACCTGCTCTTAGGACGTTTTTATAACTTAGCTATTCTAGATAGTGCTATAATGAAACAGGAGAGCATATATACTTTTGGATTAGTGTTTTTGCTTTCTTTGTGTATATATCCAGGAGTGGGATTGCTGGATTGTATAGTAGATTTATTTTTAATATTTTGGGAAACCTCCTATTGTTTTCCATAGGAGTTGGATCATTCTGTATCCCCACCAACAGTGTATAGGGTAACTTTTTCCACACCCTCACCAACACTTGTAGTTTCTGGACTTTTTGATATGGGCCATTCTCACAGGTATGAGATGGTATCTCATTGTGGTTTTGAGTTCTCAGATGTAAGTGGTGATGAGCACAGTTTCACATGCGTATTGGCCAGCAGTATGTCTTTTTTAGAGAAATGTCTATTTAGGTCTTCTACCCATTTTTTGGATTGTGTTATTTGGTGTTTTAATTATTGAGTTGTACATGTTCTTTGTAGGTCTTGGAAATGAGCCTTTGGTCAGCTGTGTGATGTGCACATATTTCTCCTATTCAGTAGAAGGTATCCTTTTGTTTTAATGATAGTTTCTTTTTGCAGAAGTTTTTAAATTTGATGTAGTCCCATTTGTTTATATTCTTTTTTGTTTCTCTTACCTACCATTATATTTGGTTCCCCAAAGACATCACTTAAACTAAGGTTGTGGAGTGTTTTGCCTGTTTTTTTCTAGGTATTTTATGGCTTTCTGACTTGCATCCAAGTCTGTAAACCATTTTGAGTAATTTCTTTGTATACATTATGAGATAGTGGACTAATTTTCTTTCTCTTACAGGTGACTGTTCAAAGACTTGCCTTTTTTTTTTTTTTCAGGTGATGTAAACTCAATTTTTATTCTTCTATACAATACACGGATATATGGATAAATTTTCCTTAAAGAGCTTGCAACCCTGAGGCGAGATCCTTGGGTATATAAAGTATAAAGCAATAGCAAATAAAATCTGAGTTCCAGGAAAGACTTGCCTTTTACTGTGTATATTTTTGGCTTCTTTGTCATAGATTAACTGTCCATTTTAAGTGTGGATTTATTTCTAGGTTCTTAATTCTGTCCTATTGGTACATGAATTTATTTTTTTTCCAATACCATACTACTTTGATTCTGTAGTATAATTTGAAGTCTGGGTGTGTGATACCACCATTATGTTATTCTTTTTTTGTCAGGATTAGTTTATTTGGGGTCTTTTGTGGTTCCATATGAATTTCAGCTTCCGGAGTCTGTCGTTTAACAAAAGTTTTTAGATTCAATGTAGACAAATTTATCAATCTCTGTTTTTATTCTTAGTGCATTTCCTGTCTTGTGAAAGAAATTTGGGGTAAAAAGTCTCTTAGATTTTATCTTGAAGCTTTTAAGTTTGGTCTTTAATATTTCAAGTTTTAATGCACCAGAAATGAATTTTTGTCTATCATGTGAGATAGGGATATAATTTTCACTTTTCCTACAAGTCTGACCAGTTGTTCATTTACTAAATAACCCCTCTTCCACCAGTGCTGTCCAGTGTCACCTCTGTTGTATGTTAAATTTTCATTTATTCATATATTTTTTATCTCAACTCTTCTGAACTTGATGAGATTTGAATTAAGCTTGCATTATTTATAAAGCAATTTGAGAAGAATTAACACCATTATAATATCGCATCTTAAGTTCTTAACAGTCCATATTATTATGCTGATTGTACACATAGATTCCTTAACTGTGGAACAACAGTCCTACACATAGAGTCTGTATTGTAAGTGGGCACTCACCCCTGCACCCCAAATGCATCAAGGTGTTTATATATAGGAGAGAAAGGCAGGTGCTTCCTGTTTTCTCCCATTCTCATGCTCTTTCCGTGAGTCTACTTGGAAACCTGAAGAGAAGGATCTAGGACTCTTTGGAGTATAAGTAAATCACTCCAGTAAACAGATAAGCCCAGATTCTCCTGTTTTATAAAGAGATGTCTCCCTAGTCCAGGCATGTCTCACTCCCAGCCCATCTTTGAAATCTAAACACATCCAGCATTAAATCTTTGTAGAGTTTAAAGTCTTTAAAAATGTTCTTCCATAAAATTTTATACTGGTATTTGTTGCCTTTTCTTAAATTCTGCTTTTTCATATTTTAAATGGTATCTTTAAAATATTAATAACTGATTTTGTTCTAGCAAGTTGCTAAACTCTTATTAATGTTTACATATTTATATTCTTTAAATTTTTAATAATATTGTTTCTGCCATTTTCAATTTTTGTGACTTTATTTTACTATATTAGTCAGGACTTCCATTGCAATGTTGGATGAAAGTGGTGATAGCAGGTGTTTCTTACTCCTCATTTTATAGAAAATACCTTTAATGTTTCATCATTAATATTTTCTGTAAGTCTTGGTAAATGCTTTTTATCAGGTTAAAGAAATTATCTTCTGTTCTTATTTTGCTGATTTTTTAAAATCAGGAATGGGTATTAAATTTAGTAAATGGTTTTCTGTACACTACTGCAACAAATTTCTATTGTTAATATCTATTGATGTAATTACATGATTGCTTTCCTTTCATAACTTGGTGTGGTGAATTACACTTAGAGACTTTTTATAATCTTAAACCATTTTTGCATGTCTGGGTAAAACGTAAATTGCCACTTGATAGTGTAGGTAACACATGTAACATCTGTTCTAATAGCACTGTTTTAAGTGCTTTATATATATAATAGATCATTTAATCTTTAGAAAAGCCTTGTGATTTAGGTATTAACTTTATTGTTTTATACTTATTTTGCAAAAACAAAGTCTTAAGTACATTTGCTCACGACACAAAGTGGTGGAGCTAGAATTTAACACAATGAATGTGGTATCTGAGTTCACCTTCTCTATACATCAGTTGAACTGATTTATCTTTTTAAAGAATTTTTAATTTTAATCAATAAAACTGATTTGTAATTTTTTTCCTCTTACATTTCTGGTCTTTTTTGATGCCAGGATTATAGTGGTTTCACTGAATAAGTCTGGTAGCATTGCTGATTTTTTCTGTTCTCTAGAAAAGGTTATATAAGAGGAATATTTTGTTTCTTGAAACAGTGTAGAAATCACCTATAAAGCCACCTCTCTCTCCCCAGAGTAATGGGGCAAATTTGTTAACTACTTATTGTAATTGTTGTATGATTCAGACATTCTATTTCTTCTAAAACTATTTTGATAAGTGGTATTTTTATAGGAATTTGTTTATTTCATAAGTTAGCAAATATATTGGCATGATGTTTTTCCCTTTGGTTTTTTTTTTTAATCTCTTCTAGGTTGTAGTTAAAATCTTTTTTTCTTTCCTAGTAATTTTTTTTGTGCTTTAATGCTTCTTCCCTTGCTTGATCTCACCAGATGGTAAACTATTTTATTATTACAACTATTACTGTTTTTCTCAATTAGCTTTTTAATTTTGTTGTTTCTCATTTTTTTTCATTAATTTTTGCTTTTACCTTTACTATTCCCCTAGATTTAATTTTTGCTTTTATCTTTATTATTTCCCTAGATGGGAAAAGAATTATTGTCTTAAGTTGGTGTTGGAATTCACTGAATTACAATCTTTTTGATTTGTTTCAATATAAGTATTCCAGGTGATAATTTCCATATGCCTTTTATTGCATCCCTAAGTTTTAGTTGTTCTAAATATCTTAACTGCTTTGTTGTATCTTAATTTTTTAATTCTAAATATTTTAATATCCTTTATGATTTTTCTCGACCAGTGAATTACAGTGAATTTTTATTTTTCATTTCTGTTCTAATGGTAGTTTTTAAATAACTTGATCCAAATGATATTTGTTCTTTGAAATCTACTGAGACTTGCTTCATGGACCATATTGATTTATTTTTTAAATTAAGTTCAATATATTTATATGAAAAATGCATTTCTAACATTGGATGCAAACTTCAATATACAAAGCTTTTTAGTTGAACTTTTCAAATTTCTTCATATTCACTAATTTTTAAAAACTGGTATATCTATTTATGACTGAGGAATTGAAATTTCTCCTTATAATTATGTGTCCACCAACTTTTCAATGATGTTATAGCATTTCTTTATAATGTTTTGAATCTGTCTTATGCTCAGAAATTTAGAATGACATTCCTTCCTGATGAACTAGATTTTATAATTACGTGGTAACATTCCCTATCCTTAATAATGCTTGCTCTTTGAGATCTAGATTTTGTTTCATAATTTGGTATAACTGCCTTTAACAGGTGAGATTAACATTACTAACATATGGGTATGTTTCTATGATCTGACTTTTTTGCTTTCTCTTTGTCATGTTTTTTCTATGCTTTTTTTGGTCTCCTCTCTTGCCATTAAAAAAATTGTGATATGTAACAAAAAATTTAACACATTAAGTTAAAAAATGTAATGCATTTTTAAGTGTGCATTTTAGTAGTGTTAAGTATATTCACAGTATTATGCAACAAACTCTGATACTGTTTTAATCTTATAAAATTTGTTTACTGATTTTTATTTATTTTTTTTGTCTTGAAAAGTTTATTTAGGAAAGAAAAGAGAGAATAAAGACTCCAAGATAGATGGTACCTGGGAGGGGCAGAGAGAGCAGAGGTCAAATTTGTTTACTGATTTTTAATTGAGGATTTTTTGTTATTATTTCCTTATTTTCACTACTTTGTACTTTTCCTAGTAGTTTCTAGTAGTTACTCTTTAATTTTATCATACACGATTAACTAAATTTAGTATAAACTTATCTAAATTTAGTATCTTAAGCATCTCCCAACTTAGTCCTTTAACTCTGTGACCTCTTTTAAACTTCCTTGCTGTTTTGATCAGCACTCTAGTTATATCCTTTATGTTTATGCTATAACTGAGCTGTTTTTATAGTATAGTTTTAGATACCTGTTTGTTTATATTCACATTTGTGGATTTTTTTAATTCCTTTATCTCGTTCATCCCTTTTAACCTCAGAAACCTCACTTTGCTTATTAGTGTGTTAATTTTTATAAGTATTTTGCTTTCAGATCATCCACTGTGTAAATGTCCAATATTTATCTTTGTTGTTCTAACTTGCTGTACTACACATGATTCCCTGAAAATCTTTCCATTTTGCTATAAATGGCAACACTTCATCTTTCCTCATGAAAAGTAATTTTTTTCTGGCTATATAATTTTCATCATGTCTCTAAAAATATTTTCAACTGTTTTTTTTGTTATTTCTTAAATTATCTGTATGTCATTACCCACCCACCCCACCCCCCATTTTTTTTTGGGGGGGGAAGATGGAGATTAGGTGATTTGTCATTCTTTCTCTGATTTCTTTTCAGTTCTTTTTAATCTTATTTGGTATTGTATAGCTTAATTTTTTAAAGTTTCTTGGTTGGGGTTTCTTTCTATTTTACTTTATATGGTTTCCTATATTGCTGGAGTCATTTATAAATTTAATACATTTTTCTATTTTTAAATGTTCTGTAAGTTCTTTGATAAATCTTCTAATCATTCTTAAGAGTCTTGTCATTTTCTTATTTTTGTGATTTTCTTCAAATATTTCACGCATAGAAATTTTATGTCAATATCTGGTTCCAATATCAAATACCATTGGAGTTTCTTTTTGTTTTTTATTATTGTTTGCTTTTGCTGGTTTGTTCTTTGGGTGTTTAGTAATCTGTGGTTGTGAGCTCATATTTTGTGCTATTTCAGAAACCTAAATTTCAGTGTGGTTCTTTTCCCCAGAGGTTTCTAATTCCTTTTGCTGGGAGGCAGGGGGTTGTGCTGACCTAATTCTACCTCAGCCTCCTCAACACTTCTCTTTAATTAAGGAGTTTAGCTTATTTTCCTTGCTTCTGGCCTAAGGTTTAGTCTCCACATCAAGGGAAACATTTATTTTTATCATTTGTAATCATTTGATACAGTCTTTAAAAACTCACAAATAACTACAGAATTTCACAAAATCTTTTAATCATCACAGCTTATATTCCTATACTGTTTATTTGTAGAAAGTAAGGTACAGAAGTTTAAATCAGCTGTTCTTTTTCAGTTAACATAAGAAATTGATACTATAAACAGAACACCCTTTCCTTAGTGTCTGTTAAAGTGTAGTTTCTTTTCATTTTTTCCTGAGGGAACTAATTTTGACTCTTCTTCACTTCATGGTATCACTTTAATGGCCAAATTTGGTCCCTAGCTTTCAGAATTGGTAACTTAATATTCTTTTCACAAAACTTTAGGAACTAGTCCAGGCTAGTGAGCGCTTAAAAAACCAATCCAAAGAGCTGAAAGATGCACACTGTCAGAGGAAACTGGCCATGCAGGAATTCATGGAGATCAATGAGCGACTAACAGAATTGCACACCCAAAAACAGAAACTTGCTCGCCATGTCCGAGATAAGGAAGAAGAGGTGGACCTGGTGATGCAAAAAGTTGAAAGCTTAAGGCAAGAACTGCGCAGAACAGAGAGAGCCAAAAAAGAGGTTAGTAGACAGGCAAATTTTGTAGTGCCCGTGGGATAGTGATAAAAGATGCTTTTACAGATTAGTGAAATATCAGTTTATTATTTAATTTGAAATTTGGTGATATTTATTTATATGAATTTCAATATAGGAGTTGCCTTACTATTATAAACTAAATGCCCATAATAAAATTATTTCATTGGGCAACCATTAAATCTGCCTTTTCGTTTCATTTCAAAGCTGGAAGTTCATACAGAAGCTGTAGCTGCTGAAGCATCTAAAGACAGAAAATTGCGTGAACAGAGTGAACACTATTCTAAGCAATTGGAAAATGAATTGGAGGGTTTGAAGGTATTGTTTGATTTTACTTTATGAAGTTAAACTAATTGTCTCATATTTTGACTTGCCAAGAGTGTAAGTTTATGTACTTTATGTCTTTGGTATAGAGTAAAACTAGCTATCTTTCAAACTTCTTGTTCTTAATTCTTATTCTTCCCAGTAGGAAGCTAATACAGACTTTTTTTTTAAGATTTATCCATTTATGCATACAAGCACTGGGGTACAGACCAGAGGTGTGTGTGGAGGGGTGAGAGGATTCACCACAGAGAGCTGGGAGCAGAACAGGCAGATCAACGGAAGTACACTGCTGAGGGGAGCAGCGGGCACAGCAGGAGAGGTCT